>SMMW01000066.1:1362500-1762500 GCA_004794655.1 Marisa cornuarietis
GAGGTGCGAGGACCGATGCCACTGCTAGTGTGTCGGTTCCACACGAAGAAGTCTCCTACTCCACGTGTCACCTGCTATTCTCGTCACAGAGAGCGCCATACTTAGCAGTTCTGTCATCACTGAACGATATCTATATCACCACCTGTAGCTTTTGGTGTACTTATTAATAACTGCACCCTTTTTATTTTTGCTTAATTTACTTTACATTTTTTAATGCTCTGAAAGAATTTATATTATTAGTTTTGGTCGGTCGTTCATATTGTCACTGTGAACCCGTTATTTTATTGCTATCTCCTCAGTATCTTCTTGCATGTGAAATGTAATTAATTCTGTCCTTGAAAGTTATTTTGATTTTATCTGGTTTGAATCTTGTTGGACATGACAAACATTTCCTACAAGATTCTTGTAATTTCTCTTTGTGTAAAGCAACACTGTTAACACTAATAACACTCTTCATAAGATGTGTTTATATTTTTTTTAATAAATTTCAGAGGACGTGTGGGCATATAACATAAAACTACTTACAGAATTTCAAACAAAGACGGCTGTTTTTTTCTTCTGGAATAAAATGACTTCTGCAAAAGAGTCTCGTGTACAGCTTTAATCAACAGACGTATAGTGATCTTGTAGTTTTTACGTTATTTTACAAATGAAAGGGATCTTCGGTTACACAGGCTGCACTACATTTCTGCTGAGACTTTTTTTCTGCCGATGCAATCTCGCTTTTTAATTTTTTGTGGGGCTAATACAAATCGGGAAAAGAGAACGCAAGTGGGCGAGTTTGATCGTGATTTGAGGAAAACAAATCAGTATCACAGTTGTATCGCTAATGCATCTTGCAGAAAGCACAATGAAAATGTTGGTAAGTGTAGGTGAAACTCGGTCAGGTGTACACTTAATAAGGTTCAGCGTTCGGTGCAATGCTCTGTGTAGGCAGATCACAATGGCGCCTTACTTGGTGTATCAAACTAGGAAGGTGACACACTTTTGAAAGCGGGTTGCATTTCATTATTCTACTTCTGCATCATTTCAGCTGCATACAAACCACTTTCACAAGAGATCATCATTTCAAAAGCAACACGCTGAAGAAGATATTTACGAGTCTTTTCCTCTGTGTGTGTGTGTGCGCGCGCGCGCGCGCTCTGTGTGAGTCTGGGTGTATTTATGTGGTGTGTGTGTGTGTGTGAGCGAGAGAGAGAAAGAGAAAGATTGCGAGAGTGTGTGAGTTTGAATCTTTGCCTCTATGTGTGCGTATGTGTGTGTGTATGAATGTGAGTGATATATATGTGTGTAAGTGAGCGAAAGAGAGAGAGTCTGTGTGTGTGTGTGTGTGTGTGAGAGAGAGAGAGAAAGAGAAAGAGTCCGTGAGAGTGTGTGAGTTTCTATCTTTTCCTCTCTGTGTGCGTATGTGTTTGTGTATGAATGTGAGTGATATATATATGTGTAAGTGAGCGAAAGAGAGAGAGAGTCTGTGTATGTGTGTGAGAGAGAAAGAGAGAGAAAGAGAAAGAGTACGTGAGAGTGTGTGAGTTTGTATCTTTTCCTCTCTGTGTGCGTATGTGTGTGTATGAATGTGAGTGATATATATATATATATATTATGTGTAAGTGAGCGAAAGAGAGAGAGAGAGAGTCTCTGTGTGTGAGAGAGAGAGAGAAAGAGAAAGAGTGCGTGAGAGTGTGTGAGTTTGTTTCTTTTCCTCTATGTGTGCGCATGTGTGTGTATGAATGTGAGTGATATATATGTGTGTAAGTGAGCGAAAGAGAGAGCGTGTGTGTGTGTGTGTGTGTGTGCGCGCGAGCTCGTATCTTTGCCTCTGTGTGTGTGTTTGTGTGGTGAGTGTGTCTATGATTGTAAGTGGTGTGTGTTAGAGACACATCATGGCGGGGAAAGAAACAGGAAAACAACACTCTTCACAAATGGATTCTTTTCTTGCAGTCTGAAATAAATTTCTAACATATGTACTTTAAACTAGCGATCAAACAGCTGTGTTTAATTACAGGGATTTCTAGGACGCGAACGGACTTTACGTGCACGAAAAGATGTAAATTTGATTAAGCTGAAAGAAAACATTATCGATATTAAAAATTCGAGAAAATGTCACGCTGACCTGTCTTTGTTTGTAGGCCACGAAGTAGCCTTATAGCATGTAGGTGAACTGTGAACTTCTAGAAAATCATATGTAATACACAAGAAATCCATTGCTGTTTTCACCGTGGGGACATCTGGCGCAGCCAGCAGGGAATTCTCTAGCAATTATCAAGCACGATGCCGCGAGTCCGACTGGTTTTTAAAAGATACAGGCATGAAAGAGTTTCAAAACAAAAAAACAAACAAACAAACAAAATATATGTGTAATTATTTTCGTACTGAGAGATATGGCAGAATATGTTTCAATTCCAAATCTGTCATGTTTTTAAATAAGATTTTTGCTTTTTAAAAAAAAATTTGAATACAATCTACCTCATGCTGCAGCTGTAAATTCCACACTGTAATAAGTTACAGAACGTTAATACAAGTAATGAAGACTATTTAAAGAAGTACATTGGCAGAGCAGTCTAACCCCAAACATTTGAAAGTCCCATCTACAACAGTCCACTATTGGTGTACTGAGTAACCTAGTATACAATTTACAATACAGTATGACTAGATATCGGTGTGTGTGTGTGTGTGTGTGTGTGCGTGTTTGTGTGTGTGTGTGTGTGTGTGTGTGTGTGTGTGTGTGTGTGTGTGTGTGTGTGTGTGTGTGTGTAAGTATTAGAGGAAGATGTAAGTCTGAGAGTAGTCGCATTGCTCAGCACATCACAGCTCATCTCATTGTTTAAACCTTGCAAATTTGAGCCTCAGGAGAAGAACATCACCGAAAAATTGACAGCTTGGGAAGTTTTTAGTAAACAGCATAAGTTTCCCTCCATATTTCTTGTCGTAAGTGGATGCAAAAGAAGGATGAAAGAAGCCAAAGAGCAACGCAACAGCAATAGCAGTAGTAGGAACAAACAACAGGAACAAGAGCACGAGCATCTGCTGACTGAGAGGAAAGCAATACTAAAATCATATTCCTACAACTGACATTTCTCATAACTGTGGGCTTGCTTGTATCACACAAAATCCGCAGTTAACTCGCTAGAAGAAGTTTCACGAACTTTGCTTCCTTCGTCCTGGCCAGCTTATCGCGGTTGGTGGGGGTGGGGATCCCCAACAGTGATACAAACAAACGAAAGAACAAAGTAACAGCACTTAGCCTCGGATCATGAAATGTCCCAACCCTGCTGTCACTGAAATCTTTCAAACTTCAGATTTCAGAAAGTTACAATAGCAGAGGTACAACCAGGGTATCAATCAGTTTAAAGAATATAATGGATTCAGGTTACCTAACCTCAACATGGTTTTCAACAGCGAAGCTTCTCTTTCTTCTCTATGTCGACAATGTGGAGTTCAGTAGTAAGAGATAATTTTGTAGTTACAGAAAAAACCTAAATACTTGTAGCTATTTACAACTTCGATTTCATTTTAGCCAATACAACAATTTTCGCTTGCTGACAGAAACCTTCCTTTTGTAAATACCATGATTTCTGTTTTCCTCTAAGTTGGTTTCTAACCTAAGATCGTTTAATTACTGTTCTAGGGCTCAAATTTGATTTTGAAGACATGTATGTTTAGTTGAAGTAAGTGTGTTATCGTCACCCATTATGAGTCAAAATATTTCTTGAAGGCAAGGCGTGTGCCTCACTCCGTCTGCAGTCCACCACTTCATTGATTAGGGAGATTAATTGACTTACTAAACATTTCCGAAGGACTCCGACTGGACAGTCAAAGAAATTAGAATACTGGAAACCTGCTCATACGCATGTTTGAGCTGACAGATACATAGCCATAAACATTTGAACCATTGTTTGTAGATACCTTTATCTTACATAAATAGCACAGACTACAGCTTTTCTCTACTCATTGAGTCGAAGGCACGTGTAAGTCAATAAAAGCGACATACAGTTTCTGACTGCAATTAAAACCCCTTTGGAGTATTGGTGCCAATGTAAATACTTGACTTCTTGATGAGAATCCTTCCCTGAAACTTCCCTGTTCTTGATGTTAACTTGTTTCATCTTCCGCCCGCTTGTACAGTCTCTTATTGAGTATTAAGTGAAGGCCTTGGTAATCACACTGAGTAGCGAAGCTGCTCTCTAGTTAGCCGGCCTATTGATGTCTCCTTTTTATGAACAGGAACAATTGCTAAACGTCCCCAGGTAAGCGGACAGAACTGGTAATCAAATAATTTGTTAAAAAAAACTCTGTTATGAAGGAAACCATACTGTCCCTAGTGTATTTTAGATATCCAGCCAATACTTCGTCCAGTCCTTCTGCTTTACCAGATTTAATTTTGTATAGAGCCTCGTTGACCATCATGTGTTGAAATTAGAAAAAAACTCTGTGAAATGTTGGATGTTTCTGAAGATGTTTCTATACACATAACCTTTTTCTAAAATTCTGTTTTTTCTGAGTTTATTCCCCACAAATCTGGAAAAACACGGCTTTTTTATAGCTCATCTTGCACCTTGGAAACTACTTGAGATCTGCATCAAAATCGGCATATTTGAAAACCACTCGCGGAGTAATCTCCACCGATCACCTATGGTCAGTGGGTCAGAACTGCGCAGGAAGTAGTCCACAACGTTACTACCTTGGGGTGAGACGTAAGTGTAACGATCAGAACTGTCACCAGAATCGCCATTCAGCACACAGAAAGACACAGCAGAGCACAATTTGATGGAAAGGCTACCAAAATAATTTATTTATGTGTCTTGTGATTGTCTTTAATTATCATTCTCCCACTTACGCAATCTCAAATCCTTCTCTGGAGTGTATACTGTTCTCCCATTGACCGGTGCGTGCACTGAAGTCACCGCATATATTAAGCTGACAATTTTTTTCTGATTTTTGTAGGTCGAACAGAAACAAGGAGTGAAACTTTACTTACCATTCTGGGTCTTATAGTATGGTGAGCCATGTGGTGGTATGTTTGTATATGCAAAATTAAAAAACATGATGTGAGGTACTAAATAGGTTGTCTAAAACTTTATCGTCTTTACAGTTGCTGATATTTGATGCATATCTAGAAAGTTATTTTCGTATAAACATAAGAATCCCGCTTTGAGTGCGACATTTTGTAGCCGGTATACGGAAAACCACGAAGTTGCTGAAGAAAATAAAGTAATCAAACAAATGGCTTGTATGTCTGTGTTAAACATCACAATTATAAAGACGTGATAAAGTCAACTAAGTTGGACTCACATAGTTTTTGTACAAAATCTTCGACGCTTCAGCAAAGAAAATTTAATGTTTTCTGTAGAACACTGACCCTAGGGGCCAGGGCCCAGTCCCTAGCTGCTGTCCACGTCTTGGCTCTGCGCACATCTCGAGCAGCCAGACCCAGTGCTGACTGGTGACCGATGGAAAATGTCGGTGAGAAGGGACTGGGATCTGTTGCAAGGGTGGTGTCTCTCGAGACGACCTCCTGCAGTACTGCCGCCACTGTGCTGAGGAGGATCATCCACTCTTCCCTCGATGCTTGGATCACATGTCCCAGAAAGCTGTCTCCCCTCTGCTAGAGAGAAAGGTCTCGTGGCTGTCTCCCTCAGGTTGTTTTGGTCTGAAGCACAGACTTACATAGCAGTCTCTGGTCTGAAGGATGTAAAATCAAGGGAGGGAAATCCAAATAGCCGCTTCTGACGTCATCCCCACGTGCTTGATTTCTTTGTTGGGTATCTATGTTAGTGAATTTCTAGGAGCTTGTGTTGGTGTTGGTGTTGGTAGGCCTGTCTTCAATATGAAGTCTGCCATTCTTGTGGTAGCCGAATTTTCTATCCTTTTTCACATGCTCTGATTCAGTTCTCTGTCGCTTCGTTACATCAGCTGCTACGTTAATCACACTGTTTCGTTCGGGCGTTTTCCCGTTCAATATTTTGTATCACTGTAATCTTGTCCCCCAACCTATAAAACGCACAATATGATGGGACGGGATATTTTCCCCCTTCCTTTTGTAGATCTACTTTATGTTCCTGCTGTATATTATTTGTTATCTAGTCTTGTTTATTCAAATGATCGCTTAGTGCACACTCATTGCTGCTCTCTTTGCTCGGTTCATTGAAATCTTGTTCACGTTGTTCCTTCTGAAGAAAATCTCTAAAGAGTCCTAGTTCGTACATACGGGAGTTGGTATGATGGTCTCTTACATACAGTTCGTTTATGTCATCAACATTATTGCCTACTTTGTTTCAATTCAGTAAGTTTGAAGTTTAAATATTTTCGTTTAATTTGATACTGATTCGATGTTTTAGCTTCCTAGTTAGTTTTTTCAAAGTTTTCACTTTGTACTTTTAATTCTGTTTTCATTCTTCTTTTCCTTTTTTTTGCTGTGACTCCTTTAATAGCAAGTTCATCCAAAGGACCTGGGTTGAGTTTCACATTGCCACACCGTTTCAACAGTAGCAGGACACTTAATTCTCATGACAATCCAATATTCATTAGGCTTCGACATATGCTGCTAAACTGCCTATGGAATGTCCTGAGAATATTGGAAGCACGAAGTAAAAGGGGACCGATATGGCTTGAAGATGAAGAGAGAGTACCCGCAATCACACCAGATCGTCAGGAACAGCAATCATGCTAGTTGCAAATGTTTACTCCTGCCTCCTCGTTCCTTAAATTTGGAGCCAGAATCTTGCACGTGGAGAAATCATCATCATCATCATCATCATCATCATCATCATCATCATCATCATCATCATCATCATCATCATCATCATCATCATCATCATCATCATCATCATCATCATCATCATCATCATCATCATCATCATCACTAGTTTGTTTGGAATGGACAGAAAAGACCTTCTTCACTCTTAAATTCATTCGGTCCAATCAAACACTGTATTCTAATGTGTCTTGCCAATTAGTTTTGATCGATTTATCGAAACTACTAACAATTGTCCTGAGTTTGTCCGACGTATAGCTTACTCATCAGAAACACCTTTTTCTAATAGTTTATTACCTCCTGTTTTAAACAAATTAAAATTTCATTTGACTTCATAATAAACAACAAATGTAATATATATATATATATATAACGTAATAAAGCTGTTCAAAGAGAGGAGAGCTTCAGACTTTATTCCAAAGAATTTAGTTGGTCATATCCCCCACCCGAGTTGTCGTCACATTGCCATTTCTTTAAGAGTTTCAGGTCTTTTGCATCTGATTTTCCCACCTTAACCAAGATATGGAAGCTAACCGTCACGAGAGAATATGATCCCAGTTCCTATTAATTTTTTTTAAAGTTTTTCGCTCGTTTGTGTAAGCCGACACAAAGTTACAGAAACTTTCCTTGAGATTTTTTCAAAAGTAACACTAAAAATCCCCAGTTGTCTTGATCGATGGAGGATGTTCTACAGATCACGAAGGCATCCAAAAATTGATTTTGCAAGAAAAATGAGACGCTTTATGCTGTGGTCGCAACGGAAGGTGGTAGAACAAAAATAAACTCGGTTTTGTAAAAGTAGCGACAAAGTCTTTTATGCAGTTTGTCACTAGATGGGTGTTATTACAACCAAGGAACACGATGAAATGTCACTATCCATACCCAGGTGGCCCGTCTATTTTTAGAACCACAGGTTTCTGTGTCCTGCAGAACAAAATCGATGAGGGTCTGTCAGGATTTCCGATTAGAAACTTAAAATCGTCCACACTTTAGGCACAAATAGGCAGACATCTTTGCAAAGTAACCTTTCAATTACTGACGGCATTTCAGTCACAACTTCTCTGCGGGAATCGTACTTCTTTATTTGCAATATTTATCAGTGGGGCAGAGGAGAATAAGTTCTTAGATGAAGATTCCGTCACAGACGGAGGTGTTTGCAAGGCCCGGAGGCTGCAATAAAATCTGGACTCAGAGCTCTGAGAGAAGAGTGAATGGTCAGTCGCCTTTTCTACTTCTCTCGCTTTCTCGAGGTTTCGAAAGAAAACCCTTAAACTAAAAACTTCTTAACTTTCTTAACCTCTTGATTGTCAGAATTTCTCTGGGAGTGTCTAATCTGTAAACGGACGGCTTTGGAATCAGCGCCGTTTGAGATGTTGCCAAAAAACAGACAGCGAGATAAAAAAAACTAGGTGTCGGAATAAGCCTTTTTTACCACCTGGGTAGAATGCCTCAGGGCGGGCAGAAAATCCTTCTTGGTTGTCGGTACGTGTATGTGATCCTATCTAGTCAGTCTCGCCAAATTACAGGCTATTATACACCAAGACAGTCAGCTTGAGTCTAGACAGCACTAGAAATACAGGGGAGTGTTTGCAGGCCATGTATAAAAATCATCATGGCTTGATGTAATCCTTAACAAAGGATATGCACAAATATCCTCATCCAAAAGGTCCGATATTTATGCCTATGCGGACGAGCTCTGGGTTCAGCGACGTAGTAGATTTATGTTATTGCTGTCCATCATCATCCCTACTTCCCTCACCTTGTTGATCGAGGGGACCCGAGTGATTTTACTAACATTTCTCGCCATTTGTGACGGTTCTGCGCAAGTCTCTGCGATCCGCTGAGCGCCGTTTCTGTCTTCTCCTGGACAAAGTCTCTTTGCGTTTCTTCTTAGCTCCTACCACTGTGTTCTTTTACTCTATTTTTCTTTGTGACCCTTTAAGAGCTTGAACTGTACTCAGACAACTCTGTGACCTTGAAGAGCTTGAATTGTACTTGGCCACTTTGTTTTCAGTTTTTCTTCTTTTTTTTTTGGCTTGAATGACATCTTCTGGTCCAGTTATATTATTATATTTCCTATTCCCTTATTAATGATTTCGTTCTTGTGCGAGGTTCAACGGGCCTTGCTGGAGCATCTCATACATATGGCTTCTTTCTGTGCTGTCTGGCAACATGTCTCTTGAGTTTAGGATGATAGTGGGTCTTCTTAGATGAGAAGGGAGGAAAACGCGTAAGAATGATATTATTGTTAACAAACAAGCAAGTGAGTGGTGCTTTCTTTGCTATTCTGGAGATGTTTCTAGCATTTGTAGAGTTTTTATTTAGATTGATTGTCTTTGAAACTGCTGTCCATTTAACTTGTTGATGCCGATGTTGTTATTGGCCATCAGTTTAGTGTTTTCTGCATTAGTTTCCATTCTGTTTGGCATCGGCGCTTTATCGAGGCCTTCCACAAGGACAATAAGCTCTTGTTCATCCTCCCTTTGTTGTTCGTTTTGCTACGGGAAAACAAACTAAGCCAAACCAAATCTCAACAATTCAGAATAAATGAACAAAATGGCCTAACATAGCAATAAATATATAACAGACTTTGCATTTGGAAAATTTTGCTAAAGCAATTCTTTTTAGACCTGGAGGTATTAGTCACTTAGTCTTGCACCTGATAATGTTAAAAATTTGATCAACGATGGCTTTACAGGCCCAGTCCGTTAATGGCTGAAATAGATATGAAATAAATACTTAAACTACTCAAGCGACACCTTAGAAACTTTTTTTTTTAGCAAAGAACAAACAACAACGGCCAGAAGAAATATCTAGTTTGCTTTATCAGGCAGAAAAGGAGTTCATAATGGACGTTGGAAGACTTGTTTACCCAGATGGCAGGGGTTACGATATTTGTGGTAATGGAAAAGGGTATTAAAAATAAGTCGCTCTTGGAAAGGTAATGTTCTACTCAGCAACACGCATTGATCTGAAAAAAAGAAGAAAGGCAAAAGAACCATTGTGCAAAGAGCGCCAACTAACAGCTGCCTTCTTTTTGTTTGTGTTGCGTGACTCGTGCTGATCGCTAGAGAACCACGGCGGCCTGATAGCCGGAAGACAGGTGCCAGCCTTAACAAACCCCTATAAAACACAAACGAAACCCTAGAAGTGGAACGCGGGAAGTCTGAAAACGCTATCTTGCGATTATTTTGAGGCTTAGCTGCAGGAGGGCAAAGCTATAATGAAGCACTCGTGTTGTGCATTCAGAAAAAGAAACAGGCCAAATAACGGTAATAAACGGCTGCCCCGGCTCTAGTTGGATCCTAGGGGCAGGATGCAGGATTGTTGATTTCTGCTTTTCTCGTTCTTGAAACGTCCATATTTGTCAAAATAACTCGTTTTACCATCGTAAATCTACGGGGTTTTTATGGAAAAAAAAATAAAGAACTCCAATGTATTCTTTTTCTGTTCGCAAACCAACGTGTTAATTTACGAGGCGCCTATTTGCCTTATAGGGATTCCTTGGCGTTTTATGAGTTGAAACTGCTGCTGCATATTTCATAAAGAGCTACCGATGGCATAAACCAGTTTAATATGGATTCCTGAGATTGATAACGTTTTCAAATTACTACATTTTTTTTCAAAATAATCTCAGGCTGCATGGTCGCGTAATGGCTTTCTGAAATGTTTGAACACATCCTAAAGCAAACCTTCATGAGCGAACAGTTTTTCTTAAAGGCATATACCAAGACTTTAATTCTATGAAAAGATTATATAAATGTTCTGTGTTTTGTTCATCTTTATGAATAATATATTTAACTGCTGAGGAGCTTAATAGATTACAAAGAGTACCTTAAATATGAGTAGTTTATGGTAAAGCGTGTAATTGTTTAAGGAAGAGGATTTCAAACTTCTACAGATACTTTTAGCAAAACATAAGACAAATGATGTTTTTCCCAACCAGTCACGATTTACAACGATCAACATGGTCGCTGCGAATAACAAAACCAATTATTTTCCCGCGATTGTTCAAAACTGTGTGATAAATTGCGACTGCAACTTTTAGAATTGTGAAAAATCCATGGCACAAGAGGATCGGATCACGCAAATGAAGAAATTTTCTCGATACAAGAATAATGTTCGCGCCGGTTAACGTTTTCCCGTGCGTTCATTCTTGTTCCGACATGACTGCAACAATGACAGAGCGCTAAGGGAGTAGCAGTGGACGGCTCACGATCATTCCTAGAACTTGAGATCGATCTGGCTGCCTTCCTTCTAGGCCCGACTTCTCCGGGCCACTTCCGAGCCCCGGTGAGGCAATCGTCTGGAGATGAATTCGGGCCAGTCACACCCTCCACCCTTCTTGAAGCTGAATGTGGAAGGAAATCTGTCGAGGACACGGCTTTGGAATACTAAGGGACGAAGAGAGCTGGTGTTACGGAGCTGTGATGGAGACTCATGTGTTTGATGTAGACGAGGGGATTGATGACGTATTGAGAACTGCTGACTGGCGTCTTGATGTTTGTTTAACGTGTTGTGCTTATATTAGTAAATCATTGGTTAAGTAGAAAAGTAGGAAAATCATTAGAAACTATCATCAGAAACTGAGAAAAAAGTTTACTGAAGCCTATAGTAGAATTGTGTTTACACTCTTTGATTAGAATGCTATGCTAACCTTGAGACTTCTGACGAGCTAAAATTCTCGAGCCATTTTTCGTAAAGGTTTTAAATGTACTGATTTTTGTATTGTTAGTGTTAGTAAAACGCTAGTAATACTTCTAGTAAAACGTGTCCTTATTCGGTATATCAAAATCGCATTTCATTTATTCGTTGACTTTTTTTTCGTTCATTTATTTTTATTTTCATTCGTTTAGAAATATGAGATGGAAAGAATTCCTTTTTCAGGTGAAATAGTCAGTAGCAGTCCCCAATATTTGCCTCTAGTTTCAGCTCTCCTCCTCCTCCTCTCTTCTCTTCTTCTTCTCTCTCCGACACACCTGACCATCGTGGTAAGAGGCAGGCACCCTTTCGTAATCTAGTGTTGTGAGGAATGCGCATAGCAATCCATCTAGAGAAGTTGTCTAGATGTCTGCAAATTAATAAGATCCCTGCAGCAAATCTCGTCGTGACTACCCAAGATCTTGACGAGTGCGCAAATTGAGAATAAGAGGATGCGAATTACAGCAAGTCAGGTCAGAGACGTTTTCTCAAACGATCCACAAACCCTTAGACAACTATTGACATGGTTGCTGCTTTACCGTGATGTCACCTTGGTTGCAAGAACTGGCAGCTTCTTTAATCAGTCGGCAAGGGGGTGATGCAGGAACAAGGATAACAAGTGATGTCTCCACCCGGTCAGAGCTGTCAAAAAATGCATAGAGCTTTGGGTGAGAAGTCGGTTGCATAGCTGCAGCAGTGCTGCCTCCTTGCAAGAGACAGAAAGTGCACGTCACTGGCAAACAGATTTGAACACGTAACTGGCCCTCGGACTAGAGCACGTCAAAGGCTAGAATATGTTGCATTACCGCTCGCCACTTGCTTTCTTACTAGACTTTCGCACATGCATGTAATAATCTGACCGACTTGCAGAAGTCACACATTGCTCGCTCTCACGTCATTTCTCAATAAATCTCTGGCAGAGCTGCAGCAAATCCAGAGGTCATCGAGGTCCCAGAACTGCTTGGAGGGGTGAAGGGTGAGGTGGCGGGGATGAGGGGAGAGAAACTAAGCAACTAAGGCTATATCACGGCAAAGCAGCAACCATGTAAGCAGCTGACCCATGCAGAGAAAGAACAACGTGCTGGAGACGAGATCCAAACCCAGGACAGCAAATTCTCACTGTATTGGTGACAGGTGCAAAAAACACCTTGATGGTCAACTCTGTAACAAAACGGATGTCACGTACGTCTCCTGGAACGATATCTGAAGCCAAGACCTTTCGATTTTGACTTCATTAAAATAGTCTTTGACTACTGCGCCACCAGACCGTCCAAATAAGGGCTGCACTTTTGAGGACATCCTTGCATACCTGAGGCACACCACGTCTGCGTGCTGTGTCTTATAGACAAAAAGAGTTCAATGGTTCTGTGGTCTAGACATGAACAGAAATAGCAGCTTGCCAGATTACCATCCCCAGAGTTCTACCTGTCGTGACGCAGGTGTGCTGGTGCGGACTGGGTTGCAAGAAATCCGCTTTTTGTCGGTCTTTTACCATCTAGACAGCGATTGCAGTCTAAATAGCTTGTCGATAAAGGTCACGGAGAAACCCCGAAGGAAAAAAAAGCATTTTTGATATCTTGACATCACAACAAGGTCGAATATATTCGTTCGACACACTGGACGTTCTGACTGTTTGTATGTCTGTGTCCGTCTTTCATCATAAAAACAGTACATAGTACTTTCAACATTAAAACTCACTTCAGTAGGAATCTCTCGTCTTTATAATGTTAGTAAATTATTACCAAGCACAACCAGCGACACGACATTATCGCATGTTTGGAGGACTGGATTGCTTTGAGTCGATTACATCCCTTATGTTCTCTTACTTGTAAAGTGCTTTCGTAATCCAGAAATGAATCATAGTCGAAAACAACTAAAAGATCCACATGCCAAATTTCCCAGTCATATGTATCGACATGCACCGGTGCAGTATTTGTCAAAACAAGATAAGTGCCATTACATCTTGCCACAAAATGTTTGAAGGTGTCTTTGATGGTGGAATAAAGCAGAATAGCAGAGGGAAAATATTTGATTGTATCCTGTTTGTGAACTGATGCTCTTGTGCTGTTGTGCAGTCAATAAATACTCAATTAAGCCGTCATCCATAAAAGTGACCCTGGAGATGTTTTATTGTCTGTTCTCGGAATTAGCCTCTCAGCAAAAGACAGCCATAATATTTTTAGGATTGATCACCGAGAGGAAAAAAATAGGTTATGTCAGCACATAATGTTTTGATCACACAGTACACTACTGCCATGACGGTTGAGAAAAAAATGTTACCATTAAAGAGACGTATGAAAAAAAATTTAGATGGATCCACTACCGACGGAAATACAAGTGTAGCAGTCTTCAGCAATGTGACAGTCTTCAGGCAGTATGGCAGTCTTTTGGCAATATGTCAGTCTCCTGATAGTGTGATGACAGTCTTCATAGGAAATGTTTTAGAGAAATTTGCGAACAGAGAACAAAGGAATCTTTTTTGTAAACTGTTATTAAAAGGGCAGTCTCTCGCCATCGATTCAGCCCTTCAACCTCTATAACCACTCCAATCTTGCTGCCTCTTTCTACACCTGTCCTCAAAACTTTGTGAAAGTGTTCAAACACTTCTTAGCTGCGTACAGATGCTTTCATCTTTCTAAAGATTGACAAGTCCTTTTCTCTGTTGGTTCCAAATTTAGCCATCCCCCCTCGAAAGGAATTCATTCATTTCTAGTCATTCTGCCAGCCAGAATGTTCTGAGCATCCTTTCTGTCTACTCCTTAGCAGACCAGGGAATCTATAGATCTCACTTTGTCTGGAATGCCAATGCGTAGTCCTCCTTGTGGTGGGTAGGGGAGCAGGAAGCGCCCTGAAGACCTAAGAGATTCTGAATACTACTCACGAATCTACAACAATACAGGTCGTTAGTCATCTGGGTCTGCCGTGAATGTTCCCGCGCTATAGTGCGGACTACAGGGTGTGACTTCTGTACGGATCAGTCGAGGTTCCTTTCCCCTCAGCTCCAACGTTATTCGAAGGATCACTTTCTTTCTTTGCAAAAGCTGACAGCACTCGAGAAAACAAGAAAAGTTACAATCAACATAGTCAATCAACACTAGGTCGTTTACTACTGCCACAGTTATCATGGTAACATCATCATCATCATCATCATCATCATCATCATCATCATCATCATCATCATCATCATCATCATCATCATCATCATCATCATCATCATCATCATCATCATCATCATCATCATCATCATCTTGTTGTTGTTGTTGTTGTTGTTTTTAGTAATACTGAATAATATGGTTTTCATAAAACAGAAAAATAGGTTTACGCTTTCCAGTGTCGGATTTTTTGCAAACTCACTTAAGTATACGTATGAGTACAATACGAATGTCTATTATTTGACTCAGTTTGGATCGGAAAACCTACACATTTGGCTAAGTAAGCATTTCTAGAAAATGTGTCTCTTTAATGTGAAATATGAGCCGATTCTTTTTGGGTTCTAAACCGGTGCATCCTTTCCTACTTTTTGTTTATGTTTTTTTTCTTTTATTATTTATTTACTTGTTTACTTTTATACCTCTGCTGTGTCACTGCAAAATTTGCCTTTAAACATGAATAAACAGTTTTAAAAAATCAACACGTCCTACAGGCATTACAACTGTATGGCTAGAAATTTCCAAACGGCAATAGGGTATTGTTTTGAAATGCTGTTAACATTCCACATTGATAGCATCTGAAATAAAACACCTCACATTGATATTGATTGTAGCAAATGCGTCCCTCGTCGATACCCATTTTTGTCGAAAAAATATCTCGTTGATGATAACATCACAGCGTTATAATGAAAAAAAAAAGAAAACTGATTTGACAGAAATATGTGTCAAGGATCGTTGAAAATAAAATAAAAAAATACAGCCATGAAAAGTGCGCCATGAAGCAAATATACCAAAACACGTGCAGAAGCATGCTTTAGGATGCCAGATGAAATTAAGACAAATGGAAAGAAAGAGAGAGACAGGTGTCAGATCGCAATGTACTACAAACATTAAGACGTGCTTGCTTCGACCTCCAATGTAGATAACCACCATAATGTCATAATATAAAGCTTATAATAATATTATAAAATAATATTGTTGATTATATTAATCTGTGACAGGGCAAACTGGAGTGGATGACGTTGCGAGATCAGCAGAATACCAAAACATGGATCTGTCGGTTGCGGGATTCCTCAATGAAAAGTATTCTTGTTGGTTTGTGCTTAGCCCTAGCATCCATCCTGGTGCCTTCAATCAATCGGTCAAAGGTAAGATTGCACACACTTAGATGCATCTCCTGCTCTATGCTGTTCCAAACTGATTTTCTTGCACTGCATACGTGGAAAGAAGTTTAAAGAGAACTGACACAGGAAGTTATATCTCTTGCTGGCCTTTGCATATTATCTTCCCCTGTTTCACCAAATGAGCAAACAGAGATAATGAAAGTAGCCTCCTTCGTTCTCCATTTGGAGTCCACCACTCCTCTGATGCCAGCATCCACCTGTTTAAACTGTCCAAGTTCAATCAGTCCTGATGAAATGTGGCAACGAAAGGTCCACCCGCCCGTTCCATGCTAGAAGAAGTCAGAGTTCGTGTTTGGTCTTCACAAAGCTGTCCATGTTCACCGGGCACTGGTCCTCCCGTTGCACAATGTTCACATTATCATCAGACAGGACTGCCGCCATAGCACAGAACACAAAGCCAACGACTTTCATCAGACGCTGTCCATCTACTTCTCTGCATTCGCTTTTATTAAAGTATACGTGGTGATAAAAGGACGCTAGTAGGTCTGACTTCGCACACACATACTGGTGCACTACGAAGCGAAGATGAAAACCTGGGCAGTGAGTTAGTGCAACAGACATCCATCACCTAATTGTGTTTCTTGGTAACGGTTTTATTGCTCAGTACAATTCATATCATCACTATTAAAATACCTTCAGCCTTTTAAAACAGTTATTCCGGGTTGTTTTTAGTCTCTAGCTGATAGCGAAACAAAATTGGCTCTGGATTGTTTGCAGAACAGATGAAAGCTCTGTGAATAAGCATGTATACTTAAAAGTATGCTGCATTCAACATGCAAAATTCAGTTTCCAAGGTTGTTTATATAATGATCACACTGATCACTCATCAATGTGAAATTTTTATCATCGCAGCTTCATAATTAAGATGAATATGATAGCATTTTAAAACCTAGAAGAGAATAATAAGTCTTCACATTTTAGCTTGGAAGATTAGCCTGCTATGTCATTATTGTGCGGTGTGTGTGTGAGAGAGAGAGAAGGAGAAAGAATGAGTGTGCAACATTCTGTCCCTATTTTTATCAAAACTTAGCCATTTACATTCATTGTCAGCCACATTCAAAATCGTTTCAAAGCTCAACATACACATGCCCATGGCAGAATTTCACATACATAATTAAGACCATGTTCGTGTTCAGAGAGACCGCAGACTGAAGACTACATTGTCAGAAAAATAAATAAATAAATAAACATTTTAGATATAAAGATTTTTTTCAAAACCCGAAACTCCGAAACCCGTAAGTTGGAGATTTCGCCTGTACAGGAAGTCAGTAGCGATTGTTCATGGCGACTACAGGCGTTTGGGATGAACTCGAGTTTTGTTGATGAAGTCTGTGGTTAACACGTCAGCGAGGAGTGGCAAGATCCTCGTTAGCCAGGACAGCCACCTCCCTTTCATCACCCTGGGGTATCGACCTCTAGTGTCGTTCACAGAGATCATCAATGATAATGCTATGCATACCAAATTAGCTCATTAATCCCCGACAGATTGTTTCGCTGCTGCTGCTGCTTCTGGCTAAAAAAAAGAGGGAGATATTTTGCCTTTTTCTCGCCGTAATGCGAATACTGAACACTGAATACTAATGCTGGGTGTCTCGCGGATTGGCGCTTTAGCCTTGTCGTTGTCTTTGTCAGTGCGGCATGCTTATTTTCATGGTAAAAGCCCCCCTGACACTAATGTGGAGCTAATAACACCACTTACTGTCAACTCCTGGTATTGAAAACGCGGCGCCCCGTTCCTTCAGGTTCTCTAACGTCTATCTGCCTCATGTTTGCCAAAACAGCTTAAAGACGAGCAGAAATTGATGTTAATCGATGAACTATTCATTTCACAAATATTTGTCTAAGAGACAGTTGATATTTATGGACAATGATCAATATTAATCTGAAAATCGTTGAAAACATATTCAGCATAAAACAAAATGGTACATAGTGACAGGCTAAGTGTACCATAAATCAACAATTTACTAAAATGTCTACTATTTTGATAACAACAAAAACAAAATGTTTCAGGTATGCAAAACGATAGAGTTTCTTTCCTACCTCCTCCCACCCCAACATATCACGAAAACAGGCGACATGGCAGCCAATGTTTGAGGCTGCAGTTGTTGGAGAGACGTACACACCATGGCGCACACGCACGCCTGGTCTGCCGTTGTGCTGCTGTGCATCTTGGCCAGACAGATGCTAGTATTATCAAGACTGTTCACTTTTGTCCATCGTAGAGAATTCCAGCTTCAGACATGGCATCTGTCCCTAAATACCTAAGGCCCTGTAGTATTTTCAATCCCCTCTCGTGTAACCTTTAGTTTTCAGTTTGCGTAGACGAAGACAGATAAAACAGGATTTTGTTTTCTTTTCATCTTCCCGAGACATGTTATTTGTGTGAAATATATACACTGGCTGGCTCGTCGTCCGCCCAGAAACATTCTTAGGCGCCCATCCCATTTTAAGTAAACGATGTTCTTCGGTAACTTGAATGTTATTCATACATTTCGCTGCTTAGTCTACAAGTTTTTTCCAGTTACGTATAAATCGTTTGATGATAGTTTGTTCATTTGTTGGCGTTTGTTAAATGTTATTTTTTATTTTTGTTTGTTTGTTAGTTCGCTTGCCCTATCTCCTGGCACTTATCATTCTTTCAACATACTCCTTAGTATTCCGCCGCTCAAACGGTAAACTTTCTTAAAAGCAACGTTTTAAAGGTTTCTGGACACAGTGATACTTCTTTTACACCGGACTAGCACCGCTGAGCTGAAACTAGTAAATAAAGAAACACAAAAGCGAGTAGAAAACCTTTAAACTGAGAATCGTTCTGTTTCGTTAAACGTGTTCGTTAACTGAACCTGCACGCGGTGTTTCCTGAACAAACCACTTAGTACCGCACACATAAAACATCAACTTTGGGCTTTACAGTTGCCTGCAGTCGACATGGCCAAGATTCATGGCATCCACGAACCAGCGGGAAAGCCAATATGAAAACTATCTTGGATGGTCGTAAAATATTAAGACCCTGACCCATTAGTAAATAAAGTTATTACGGAAAAAATAAACTTTAAAATACTTTCCGTTTCTGCGCTTTTTCGTTCTTTATAAAAGAAGCGCCGTTGACAGAAATGTGATGTAAGAATACAAATAGAAGTGTTTTTTTTATCTCGTCTTCTTTTGCGGCAGGTATTTGATCTTGTGTTGCACTATAGGTTTTGGCTAACCGCCGCCAGCAATGTCACCCTAGCAACTGCACGTACGTCAGACAAAATGCGTTTACGTAAAGACAGCATCCTGAAGATAAATACATCAAAGGAAGCTGTGAAGAGTACCACGCATAAATTAAGATCTAAGCAACGCACAGATAAACCCAGCAGGCAATAAGCATTTCTGGGTTGAGCAGTATGGAAGCTCTAAAATATTTTTACATTTCACTTTAGAGATAGGTGCACTTTAGACTTTCATGCCTTGGGCGGTATTTTTACATATCAAGCGTCAAAGCAAGAGAAAGGAACACAATCTGCAAGGACAACCCTTTAACCAGCCAGCCTGGAAATAAAATGAGGCAGATCTCCCACAGTGGTCATTCAACTATCGCCCGTAAAACCCAGGATAACTGCTAACTGCCTCTGGCTGGACGATGACGTCACCAACCGCCTGACGGTGCGCTATTTATAGTGATTTTGCGCAGACTCGGCTCCATGGCTACGGATCAGTGCCTGTGTGACAAGGCCAAGCGCGGTTATGACTGAACCTCACATAACGGATCTTCATGACTTCATGCTTCACTGCAGTCAAAGAACCTGCTTGCGTTTCTCCCTCACATCCAGCGGCATTCACACCTACTACTATCTTATTTAGACTGCAGCTACACAGCCGCTCTCAAAACCACCAGGGCCATTTTATGAGATTCCTGTTGTTGCCATCACGGCAGCAGGGAGAATCCTGCCCACAAGAAATGGGGAGAGAAGGGAGAAGATTCTTAACCCAGAGGTCACTGCGCTGGACTGTTGCTTGTTGGAGATCTACTCTCGATGGCCCGTGTCCCCCCACCTCCAGCAAGGATGGGTAACGATTTATCGTGGAAGGTTAACATGGGGTCAGGAGACGGTTAGGTGCCACCTGCCGTGGACTGATCGTGGTGAAATATTCAGGATTATTGCCCGCTGCAGCCAGTAATCTATTGGGCTCTTGACTTTTTACCTCATCTTGTATCATGCAGCATAAAAAGATAAGAGGGATAGGAAAGACTGATTGTATATGTGGATGCGAAACCTAGACACCTATCCCGGGGCTGGGTTGGGTTGCAAGATGCTGTGCTGGTGATGCTAATGATAATGAGAAGATGGATAATGAGTAGATTTACGGGGGATCGTGAACTGGTAGTAGGAGTTTGATGTCACTCTCTCTCTCTCTAAGCTATAATGGCAGTAGGAGTTTGACATCATCATCATCATCATCATCATCATCATCCGACTAACAAGAATAAAACTAAAAGTGTTATGTGGCACTGAGTAGACACGTGGATGATGTCATCAGACGTAAGTCTGCTCAAGGGGCTTCACTCTTGCCGACTCCCTGTCTCTCAATCTTCACACCATCGGGACCCGAGGATCAGCAGCCGACCGCCAGGCTTGTGAGTCGCGTATCGACCAGTTTCTTGTCTCCCCCAGACAACGTGCTTCTCAGCAGCATTTCTCTCGTTTTCTCCTTCTATTTACACACATACAGAGTCAATGTGTGTGTGTGTGTGTGTGTGTGTGTGTGTGTGTGTGTGTGTGTGTGTGTGTGTGTGTGTGAGAGAGTGTGTGTGTGAGAAAGAGAGAGTGAGAGATGAATAGAGAGAGAAGCCAAAGTATCGCTGTTTTACTTCGGTTCCTGTTCATTTATTGATATGAAATGATTGAATGCAGAACAGCATTGACATCTCTGATACCTTGCTTCTGTTTGGACTTCGTTGTAATTGATCTTTGCATAAAAACATCGGCATTACACTACACGCACCCTCCATAGGGCCATACAACCTGTTGTCAAAATCAACCCACCTAACCTTAAAAAAACTTGCTGTGAAAATATCTACGGCTAAAAGCTTATCAAGTAAATAAATAAAAGTCTAACACGAAAATGCCAATTTAAGTCAACTGGCTATTTTGCCCTCGTTCTACCTGTCTGGATACCTTTTTTGTTACCTTCCGCTTGGATGCCTCGTGTTGTTCCTTTTCAACCTCTCATACCTTTTCTTCCTCCTCTCGGTTTCTCCTCCCTCCCTCCTCGCACGGCGAGATCACGTGGTCTGCGCCGATCTCAATCGATATCGCTGGAGTCGTCGATCTGATGTCTGAGCGCGCACCCGTTCCTTACTGCCCATGGTGCAGTCCCCTTGTTGCCACCATTGCGCTCCCTTGACCAACCTCACCGCCTCGATTGCCACTCAGACTAGCGGATTACAAGAATTTCCTTCGAAAGTCCAAGGAGAGCAGGTCAGTGAACTCTAAAAGGAAGGGAGGGGAAAAAATTGGGAGGCACTGATACGTCGACAGAAAAATAAAATATCCCTCCACCCCATACTCTACATCTCCGGTTTTGCAGACATACATAGACAATGTAAAGGGCTCTTACCAACCCTTGTGTTCCCCCCCCCCTCCCTGCTGTAATCGCCTGCTGACTCAGAGGGGCCGCAGTCGGGCCGCAGTCCGCCGTTTCCAGCGGCGACCGTCTTTCAAGCTTACCGTTGCACGCATGCTGCTGTAGTCGCAGCGGTTTGGTGCTGCTGCGGCTCCGGCTTCCTGTTGCTGCTGCTGCTGGTGTTGCTGGTTGTGTGGCCGTGCTGCTGCGAAGCTGCAGGCTCGGTGACGAGATTGTCTGGCACCTGGTATGCTGCACATATCACTGCGGCACGCGCAGAGAGAACATTAGTCAGAGACTATGCGTGCGCCTGTCGGGTGACGCGACCCTGACGCTCCCCCCTCCCCTCCTAACGCCTGTCGTGGCGCCACTAGAGTCCGACACATCACGGACTAACCGCAGTACGGAATCGTCAACAAGTGTGTCCAGTACCGGGAGAGATTCGCTCGACGGCTGAGAAGAACGTTATTGATGAAAATTCTCGCGCAGCTACGAACGTTTGATTGTTGGGGGTTGCCGTAGTGGACGTTTGCTCACAAACAAAATAACTCTAGTGTTCATTGTGAAGAGCGACGCTAAAATGGGAGACAACCAGACGATTCCCAGGAGGAATAGCCATAGAGGACTGATTGATACTATGTCTGCTGATCGTTAAAAAAGGTGTTACAGACGTCTTCTGTACGTTCAGCTTGCTTCGTGCTTTTCACTGGCCATCGGGGACGTGGGTGTGCAGCTAGCATTCCCCAACATCGCCTTGGTACCTTCTGTTCAGGTATATGTTGGGATGTTAACACCTAGTTATCTTTTGTTACCGTATCTGTCGAAGCATATACCTGGTTACCGCATGTTGAGGCATGTTCGAATTTTGTTAGCATGAGGAAATACTTAGCTTGGTCTTTGGATAGATACAATACAAGAGTTAGGTATGTGATAAGGTCATGAAAAATGATGTATCACTGTATTCAAGTCACGTTTTCTGCAATGTGAGTGAGTGAGTGAAAGAGTGACTGGGACAACGAGAGCTAGAAAGAAACACTGTGAAGCTTCGTACGAACTCTACATTGCCTCGATTATTTATATAAAAAAATACTTTGCTTTATTCATTCAACTTTCTGTGGTGCACATATTTTCACGCAAGCGTACAAAAATGTAGGTATTCTCGCACTCATAATCAAATAATCGAAAGGCTTAGAAATTTCTACAAAATCCTCCATTCATCTTTACCCTAGACAAGCGCTGCCATTCGTGTGTTCGATATTAATGGCGCCAATCTCTCGTACTCTGTGTCCGTACCGTTATGTAGTATCGATCAATGTAGAGGTTAGAGACCTCCACATGAATGAAATCTTACCGAGGCAGGAGAAAGAGAATTCACTTTCCTCAGTCCCTACCACGTCAATCAGAGGTATTTTCATTCCGGTACCTTCACCCTGAACTGTACAGAGCAGGTGAAAATTCTCTCAAGATCAACATTCTTATATATCTGTCACGTGACAAGCGTTTAGCGACGTTCTTATATATCTGTCACGTGACAAACTTTGCCGGACTTGTTCAAACGTTTGTCCATGTTCGTCCTTTACTGCAGGAAGTGAAGTTCTACTATAAAGTATGTGCGTTTTAAATTGACCTTTAACTTTTAACTTTCATTGCTCGCTGTTTCTAAGCGAGACTGTCTCACATCGTCGAGGAACACCCCCCTACACACTTTTTCACTTACAGTAAAAGAAAAGAAAACAAAAGACTTGTACCTCAGCAGGAATTATGTTAAAAGTGTGTAGTAAGTGTGAATCTCTGTGTATGAAACTGTGTTGTTGTTGGTGGTTTTTTTCTCTCTGTATGTGTGCGTGCGTGCGCGCGCGTGCGCTTGTGTGTGTGTGTGTGTGTGTGTGTATAAAAGAGAGAGTGAGAGAGCATACGTCGTGTATGTAACAACTAGCTGTAGATTGCAATGATTGTTTATTACTACTTGCACAAATGTTCATACCAAATCGTCGTTCGTGTAACGATGTAATAAAAATCTTCATGAATCATTACGGACTAGCACTCCTGTATAGCTGGCACACAGAATACAGGAAGCAAGCCACACTATCTCAGACGTGGTATTGGAAGGCAGTGATCTAATTAATCCCACTGATTTACGGCCCGAAGCTCTCTGCTGCTGCCCTTAATAACTTTTTTCTCATGAAGCCGCCTGAAATGGTTACGCGCGGCTTATTTATATCGTTTCCATATAAAACAGACACGCGCTCTTTTCTTTTTTATGTTTGGAGGCAAGATTTTTCTGTTAGCTGTGAAAGGAATAGTTAATAAGAAAAAAATTAAAATTGAGAAACGTCAGTTAAAAAAAGTAAAATTTGGTTAAGGAATGTAAAAATATAAAATGCAAAGGAAGAGGGTAAAAAAAAAAACAAATCATTCAGAAAATGAAAAGTCAGACAAGCATGAAAGTTGGTAATGTTTGTGATGATAATTAAATGTCGGCTGTGGGGATGGTTGCTGAAAGACGGTCTGATATTTTCCCAGCAGTGTTTTTGTTCTTATTCGTTCTTCTGCTGAAGCATGATTGAAAGGATACTGACCTCAGCAGAGGCCATCTTGTCAGTCGACCTCTTCACAACGTGTGAAATGTGTTACGGTTGTTATTTTAAGTATGCCAAATCACTAATTCCTGAAGCCATTAGAAGTATTGATAGGAAACATCAAGAACGGAAGATTTATTGTCGAACACTTAGCTGCTTAACTAGGCGTCAAGCTATCGAGATGGTCTCTAGCTGGTTCCCTGACCAAACATTATCCCAACTGCAGGCTATCTGTTTCCCCGTCTGCTTGTCACTCCATGCATCTTCCACTCACCCGTTTCCTTCCTCACCACTCAACTCTTCCTTTATTACCGTTATAAGATATTTAAAGCCAAATTAATCTCTGACCTTAATACATGTCTTCAGCGCTGGAGCTTAGAACTGGATGCTATTTCTTCATCTGCTTACTGTTTGAGCAAACATATCTGTAAACCTCTTTGTATGTCTACGTCTGCTCATTGTTTTATCAAGAATGTCTGTAAACTTATTTGTATGTATTCATGCAAGTAAACCATACAGACATGGGATTCATTCACCAATATAATTTATATGAGCATTGTTTAATGACTCAAAATGATTAACTTCGTTGAAAATTTAAAAAAGCAAAGAAAAAATACTTAAACACTGGGATATAGATCATGTTACTAAAAAGGATTTCTTAAGGGAAGCTAAACGTAATGTAGTCAGTTCTACTTGATGTACTTTAAAGAACTGTACCCAGTTCGTGTTCTGTTAGTATAAAACCTTAATATATGCATAAAAGCAAGAGGGCGAATTGAGAAACCTACTACATAGGACTATAATACTTTCTGCTGGGTTCAAATATTGTATTTATTAATTATTGTACTGCACTTTTGTCAGTAATATGATACCTTGAAATGTAACTATTTTGTGACCTTAAAAATATGATAATTCTGCGAAGAGAAAAAGATTAATCTAATATCTTAACTAGTATGATCACTTCTCACCGTTAGAAGGTTTTGCTTACCTAAATATATAACTTAGGAGATTTGGGGTGTGACATTAGGAATGGACGCGTAGAATTAGCAGATTACCAGCTTGGCTTAAGACAGTTCAGAAAAGTTTCACTTTAAGCTTTTCTCATGCCTTCATATCAAAGTCTGTTAATAGGTCCATTTACTTTTAAGAAGCCCTAAAAATATATTTTGTTAGTCGTCTTCTCTAGGAATAAATGTGTATCCTGTTATTTGTAAGAGATTGTGTAATCTGAACCTGTAAGAGATATACACACTACATTCCACACACGACAGACAGTCAACATTATTTTACCGCTTATTTCTAAGAAAAGTGTGTTCTTCTTTTTGATTAGCAACTCTTTTGGTTTAGGCAGATACTTATTATACCACGACACCCAGATTATAGGCAATAATCTTTTAATGAGAACTTTGCAGTGCTTTTAAAAGCACATTGTCCCATTGTATTCATTTTATGTACAGTTTGCAGCTAAACTGAGATAGTTTTTTATCATTATTTAATGACTGCTTAGTAGACTGTTGTTACATTATACACGTATTTTTAACATTATTCTAGCTAAGTGACCTTCTCTAGTTCGCTCTAGTTTGGTAAAGTTAATCAGCTTATTAAGTTAATCAATATTCTGATGAGTGTTCTATGGAATGAATGGACGGTATTTTTTTATTCTGGCAATAATTCTGGCTACTTTACGAGTCTATTAGTGTTAAATATTCAAACACAAGGCATAATCCAAATTTAATTCGGCTCCTTTCATCTGGTTGCAGATTTGTGAAGCGTTCGACTAAAGTTCCCTGTGACTTTCTTACCTACAACTATCGACCGTAAAGGCGTTTCTGGCGGACAGTTCAAAATCTGTGTGTTTTATAATTAACAAAAGTTTTGTTCTGCTAGGAGATTTGCATTCTTTTCACATGGATCACACTGCTT
Organism: Marisa cornuarietis; assembly: GCA_004794655.1. Taxonomy (NCBI): domain Eukaryota; kingdom Metazoa; phylum Mollusca; class Gastropoda; order Architaenioglossa; family Ampullariidae; genus Marisa; species Marisa cornuarietis. Next base: position 1,388,398 of record SMMW01000066.1, read on the forward strand.
GCTATAACAGAGAAGAAACGATGGAAATTTCTCAATACGATTTTCTAAGGATCGTGTACAGAAGCCTAGAATGGCTTTCTTAGAGCATTGAAAACGCTTATATGAAATGGTACGAGACAATTGCATCCAAGAGGGAAGAAAGACAACAGAGTTTGTCTCCTTCCGGAAACACAGCAGGTAGTATTCTATAACCACATTTTATTCACAATAACTTCCTTAGGATAGTGGAAAAGCGTTAAGGGAAAAATACTACCAAACCTTAGTCGTCCACTAAACGCGGGCAACGATCACGTACCTTCCAAGATGGCGCTGGCCGAGTCAAAGCAAACGTACATTGAAATGATCCTGCAGTGGCTGATGAACAACAACAGCACGGGGCAGGTGGACTACACCCAGCTTTATGTCCGCCGGTCGGTGCGCTACGTCTATCCGCTCTTCATGTTCGTCTACGCCCTTGTCGGTGTTATTGGCATCATAGGCAACTCCGCCATGTTGGTGGTGCTGGGCCGCCGGCGGCTGTACCACGATCAGACTTTCTTCTTGATGGGCAACCTGGCTTTCTCCGACCTTATCAAGTGTGTCTTCGTGCTGCCCATTACGCTGGCCAACCTCCTCATCAACAACTGGCTCTTCGGCTCCTTCCTTTGCTTCTTCCTTCCCATGATGCAGAGCTTCCCCATCCACGCCTCTATGCTGACGTTCCTCATGATCGCCATTGACAGGTCAGGAACACTTGAGATTATCTGAGCTGGTCCCTAAATACTGAAACTTGGTTCTTTTTTTATTAGAGCTGATTTGTCCAGAATCATACTTCTTTTAAAATAGTTTACCTACATACAGTATTGTTTGATAATACGCCTATATGATATATTGAATCCGTATAAAGTATGCCGCTAACCAGACTTCGTCGTGTATGAAGACACCAGAAAATGATACACTCAGTAGTTAAGTTTTTTTTTTTTTTTTGATTAATTTTCATCTTCCCTCTTCCCTCATCTCTCATTCAGCTCTCTTGCATAGTTGAGTCGGAGACTTAAACCCCTAACAACATGAGCCGTTAACCAATGCGCGCTAAGCTTTAAGGTTTGTGACCTCCTTCGTGGTTCTCTGTAAAGGCCACGGTACTTGATTACAGATTTCTCTGAGACTAATTAATATTAACTATGATTGGCTTGGAGTCCAGTCCTACAACAAAAAGAGTAAATCCCGCAGAGCCGTAACACTCTGGCAATGTTCCCCGATCCACTGAACAAAAGCAGTTACGGCGCTCGTTTTAGTGGATATGTTCTCTGATCATTCTGATTATCGACATGCGTGTGAGGCAGAGATGACAGAACTCGCTGCCAGGAATAACAACGCCACTGAGATCAAAGGCCTTCGGTTTTCGCTGCCAATCTCGAGATTCCACGTCAGGCGAGACTGGCCAGTATTCTTCGAGGACTCGTTAATGTCCTATTTTGTCCTTTTCTCCTGTAAGCGTTCGCTGCTTTCAGCTGTTAGAAAACAGACTCTTTGCCACGTCCTGCCCTGTTACAGCACTCTTTCACAATTATTAGTCTAGTGTATACCAGAAATACATTTGTGGATCCTGTTTTGCTTCTATTTTTGCCTTTCTTTTTACTACTCGAAGCTATAAATTAGTTTTATTTGTCGTAACACAAAACCCAAGCAAAAAATACAATGCAGTGGTAGAGAACTCCCAGACGATAAGAATAAGAGGAAACAGAGTTACTCTCAACGATGAAAAGAGTGCAGCACTGCAACTGAAGTTTGAGCGACTTGAAGTCCCTTCAAGTCTGAATCGGAGGGTCCACCCCATATCCCATACCTCATACCCCACCCTTAAGCCTCCCATCTTTTCTGTGTTCAATGACGGCCTTGGGATTAGTGAGAGTCTCCGGTCTGACGCCCGTTAAGAGCTGTTACTCGCAAAGGCACCAACGTTCACCAGCTGTGACCGCAACGGCTGTTCTTCCCACTTAAAAGAGGATCCGAAGATGATTGGGGCGAGCAGCGCGATGCAAGTGCCACATTAAAGCGCTGACAAGCATGGTGGTCACGGCAGTCCTCCTTTTTCCTTCTTTTTTCCTGCTGATAAAGCTTTTTTTCGCAAACAAAACAGTCTGGCGCAGCAAGAAAATGTTGCCTCTGTGTTCTCGGACGCTTTTCATGTTCCTCGGCAATGACCACAACGACGGTCCTTCCCACTTCAAAGTCTCAGAAAGGGTCTATAGACTGAGGCTTATGAGGCAAAGTGGAAGTGCAGCATGAAAGGGACTACGCGGTGGCTGATGGGGTACAGCATGGCGAGCACAATCATCTACATCTCTTTCTCCAACAACTTGTCGGGTGACGCTGATTCCCTTTTGACTAAAGGCTATATGCATTGGATCAGACACAATTTAAAAAAGGAATAAAAAAAGACAGAGAGAGTTGCACACACTCACACACACACACACACACACACACACACACAAACACACACACACACACTGTTCTTCGTGCATCCACATATCCACAAACCAGGATAACAATGTGAGTTAAACACGAAGGGATGAGTGACCAACTCTCCATCTTTGTTCCTATGTGTTTCATTTTTTAAAATGACAGCTGATGATGACAAAGTGATCTTAAGATTAATCAAGTTCGTTAAGTGACTTCGTTTACTTGCGATGGCACCTCCAGAATAACCGTAAATTTCAGTCTACTGAGCGCACCTGTTTATAAGCCGCACCCACTAAATTTTTTTTTTAATCTTCAATTTTTTCACAGATAAGCTGCAAATATACACAACTTGAAAGCTGCATCGTAGGCATTTCGTCTCGTTTTCGACATGATGAGGGTGTGTGCTGAATGCTTCAGTTGTACGCAGCTTTGATTTTAAAATGTGAGCAGTTAACACTGTAACACTGCAACATTTTAACATGGAACCCATCGAAAAATTAATTAGAATCTGAAAAATTCGCAAACAAGCCGCATCGCTGCCGCAAGGCTTAAAGCTTGAGAAAAAAGTCTCGGCTTATAGTCCGAAATTTACGGTACGCCTCGTCCTTCTCTTTCATTTATTTTTACAGTTTTCTCAATTACTCGTCCATCGTGAAAGGGCAACATCAATGGAGCTGAACAGACTGCAAACCTTTTGCTAGCCAGTAGTCTCTCCACGCTGACTGAGTAAGGTTGAAGTGTTTCAGCCCCATTTCCGTGCCAGCCTTTGAAAAAAAAACCCGCTTTAATGATAATGGAAAACTTTAGCTGCAACGAACCTCGACCGTTTGTACGATGACGCATCAGACGATGAAGACCTAACGCATTAACGGAAATCCTAAAATAAGACAGACTGCAAAATGTGTCTGCTTTTGCCGTTTTATAAGGAGACCTGTCTTATTTATTCTTTTAATTTATCTAAATGTGTCTTATGAGCTATCCAACTGTACGGAAATCGTATGTTAAGAGGAGTAATAATGATAATAATACTAATCTGTTAATGGCGGTAAAAATGGAAGAAATTCAGAAAAGGTTTCATTGTATAAAAAGTAATCAGTTCCATAGAAACTCTTTTTTCTTAGTCCATAGAAACTCTTTCTTCTTAGTCTACGGCTATTTATATAATTAAAAATAACAAATATTTGTTTATTTTGACAAAGAATAACTTTCTTTAAAAAGCAGTCTATGGGACACTTGCCTATTTGAATCTCGCAATGCTTTTCGAGACATTCCCTTCAAGATGATAAGTAATATCTTGTAATTTACCAAACCCAGTCCTTAAAGAATAAAGCCACACTTTGTAAACATTTAAGGTCAACCTCTCAAACTGCTTGTCAAAGCCATCGTGAACGCATACACATTCTGACAGATTCAACATGCGTTACGTTGCACGTGTCATGTACTTGCATTTACAGCTTTATGTGAGGTGCTTGGCAAGTATCAATAAAGATCAGTTTCTTGCCATGCAGCTGTAGGTCTACGTCAGTTCCTGCCATGCAGCTGTAGGTCTCCGTTAGTTCTTACCATGCAGATGTAGGTCTCCGTTAGGTCTTGCCATGCAGATGTAGGTCTCCGTTAGGTCTTGCCATGCAGCTGTAGGTCTCCGCTAGTTCATGTCATCAGATCAAGTTGCCGCTCCTGTGGTGCCTTGCACCCCCAGCTCGCGCGGGGCACGTACGCACACACACACACACACACAGTCAGCACACAAGCCCTAGCTTCCCCCCCCCCCCGAACTTGTTTACGTCAGCACAATCTCTGTTTATTTCTGTTGCCCGTAATCGATGCACCCAGCCCTTATATAAAGCCATCCTGCAGCCCCGGTTCACAGACAGGAACGAAGGTAGCGGAAACTGGACTTGAGCGGCCAGGCTCCTGCACTTTTAGGGGGGAGTCGGGGGGGGGGGGCGGCTCTGGCAAGTAATTGCGCAGCATCTCTCGCTCCCCACCTCCGTTGGGAACCCTCCGTCTGGGCGCATGCGCAGATTGCCTGATCAATGCGCAGTCCCACTCGGGCTGACGTCGAGGTCTACTTGGTAATTGTGCTGAGCACGGCGATGGTGGCGGCAGGAGCGCCTGCTGCTTGGCTTAGCATGGAAATCGCCGCCAACCTCCTCCTGATCGCCTGTCTTCTGGGTGAATGCGAGAGCTGTGCTCGGAGTGTGGGGTCAACAGGCCCTAGTCACGCTACGCTCCTGGTATCGTTCTTCTGCAGGCCTTACCTACGATAATTTCATTATACATATTGTTCTGGTGTCTGTCTGTTCGTTCACGTTCGCCCAGCCGTTAATCAGCCAGTTTGTCAGTATTTACATCTATGTATTTGAATAACTTTGTGTCGGCGCGTCTGTATGTTCTCTCTACGGTTTTTTTTTTATCTCCATCTCTCTCACGGAGACTGTTGTACACAGCCTATATTCAGTCGACCATCGATTTCACTTCCAGTGGGGTTCTGGTAGTGGTGTTTTGATGAGGCTTTTTGTAAGCGTTCAGAGAAAAGCTATCAAATCGGTGCTACCCAAACCAAAAGTACACCCGCATGATTTCTCGAATCTAGGGGTCCTGCCACTACAATACTAAAATAAGCAGACTAAAATAAAGTATGTTAAATATAATATTAACAAGCAAAATGTCCCCTAGACGTTTTACACTATTTTCTACCCAGTAAGAGAGTTCCTCAAGCTCAGTACTTCCATAACTAGAATTGACTTATTCAAAACCAGCCTGAAATATTCAGGCAGCGTTCTATGAAACAACCTTCATTTTAAATGTTAAATTCTCACGTGATGCGGCATAAAACAACAGGACATATTCCTACCACAACAAATGTCTCGCGTAGTGTTGCGAGTTATGGAGAAAGCCACCATACCAGTTCCATGGTGGAGACACGTAACAGCGAAGCAGACGACAAAGCCTCTACAAAGTCCCTAGAAAGATAATCACAGAAAATATTAATGTTCTAACTTTATGTTTACATTCTATTTCAAGTTTTTTTAATTCACGGATAATATTGTGTTAATAATTTTTATTTTTATTTTATTATAGAGTTTTGTGACAGTCTGTGAACAGTTCAAGCTTCCAAAATAAATGCAATAGGACTAACAGCATTGTTTATATGTAAAGATTAACAATTCTCAAATCAAATAAATGCATAGCAGCTTTCCCGTTTTGCAGGCTTACTTTTTTGAATAAAATGATTACTACTATTTTATAGTTATCTAATTTGTCTGTTGTTTTTGATGTTAGATTGTGATTCTATATTTAGCAAATAAGCTTTTCATATTTAGACGCAAGGTTCATCTACATAAATCTCTCAATGAAACTCTTACATATTTTTTCCTTAGAGACTACAGAAATAACTGAAATGTTTTGAGTAAATCATCACGACAGCGTTAATGAGTGTTTCTCTCCAAACACTCACCTTTTCTTCTCTTTGTTTGCATTCAATTAGCTAAGTCTAAAATAAAAAGAGGGGAATCTTTGAAGAGGTATTTAAACATTATTAGGGGAATTAAGTTGCCATTTGTGTTGTTAGGGTTGCTGGCAGGCACAGCAAGAGCGAGTCCACGCGATCTTCAACTTAATCTGATTAGTTCAACTGATGCTCTGGTCATCAACCACTGCGCATGCAAGCGAAATTCTTGGAGACACAATACAGACAAAAGTTTCACACAAGAAAGCTTGGGATTTTTTGAGAAACGGAGCCTATATTTTTTACAGCATGGAGAATATTTGAATAAAAACCATTCCAACAAAAGTCGTACTTTTAAAGACTTGTTAATGTTACACAGTATTCCATGTACGTTGTAAGCCATGCCAGCATCCCTTTGAAGGGAAGAATCTGTGCGGCAGTAAACGTGCTTCAGTGCAAATTGTGTTTAGTGTGTGAAGCTGATATATGTCGACTGTTTATGCACTGCCTTTACAGCTCTGTGACCTATCAGCAGACCCTCTAGTCAACTCGGTCAATATGCCGTTTGCCAAGATTACACGAAAAGTGGATAAATGTTCTCAGCGCGCCTGAAAGAATCAATTGATTCCCGCCCGTGTACACCCATTGATCGTGCCTGGATGTACGAATAAAAGATTCTGGTGCCCCTTTTCTCGACCCACATCGGCGACATGGTTACACAAATAATCCGGCGGCTGGAAGGTTCTCGTTCGATCCTCGCCCGCATTAAATTCTAATCGGCGAAAGGAAGAGGCTAGCTCGGTGAAGCTGCTGATCTGATAAGGAAGAACCTGCCCTGCTTGCCTTTTTGACACTCTTGTCGCCACACAGTATCACAGAGTGGTTTTGACACATCAGCACTGACTATGACATACCAGCAAAGTTTGTCCGTGCACGTTAGCACAGTCTGCCATAACAAAGAAAGGTCTATAAAACATTATACAGATTATGAAAACGTTTCTATGACTTTTTAAATTGAACAAATGTTTTCACGGTATGATACGCAGATGACGATATGAAGCAAGGGCGAGGTAGATACATGCGATTGTTGTTAAAAAGTCATCAGTTTGCCAGTGGGGTTTTGACATTAATTCTGTAGCCACATTCCCAGCTGCTGCCCTGAATTACTAATTCTGGTTGGAGGCAAGGGTGCTTTATTTTTAAGTTACCAAAGGCCGTTCGTGATGTGCTGGTTAAGACCCATCCTGCTCGATACCTCTTGAATTAGAAGGCCATTCTAGCGGGCGCGAGGCTCTAAGCCGTGGGTCCCTATTTCAATCGGAGAAGGTGGTCTTAATTTCCTGGATGTGGGGGGCGGGCCTGTCTGCGCCCAGACTGTTCTGTCCTGAGCCTGGGCCGCGTAGAGTAAGAAAATGAACGGAAACGCACAATGAATAGAATCAGCATACATATACAGACAGAAAGTCGCCTTAATCCTCGTTTGGTAGTTTACCCTTCACCCAGGATACTCAAAGTTTCTGCACATTCTTTATTTTTAATTTCATCATCATCATCATCATCATCATCATCATCATCATCATCATCATCATCATCATCAGATGGACTAGGACTATTCAAACATCACGGATATGGACTTTGATCATTTCTCTTGTCTGAAGCACTTTGCAAACAACTTTTGCAGTGTCGAAGTTTGTCCACAGCTCCTGGTCTGCCCCTCCCAGTTCTGGTGGGCCTTTCATTGTGCGCTGGATCAATAGATAGAAGGACGTTGCTTTGCCTCCATGGGGCTCAGTCGCTGTGCTGTTGACGTAAACGACGGTCGACTGTTAACTTTGTGTCAGTTCCGGGACTGATAAATGCTCATTAAACAGAGGCTCCAAAGCCCAGCTAATTGGCCGGTCATCATTACCATGCTGTCTGTGATGTCACATCTGCATTATAACAAAGTTCTGCTTTGTTGTTTCCTACACTTTTTTTTTCTTCTAGCCTTCATATGCGTCATTGAATCTCTGTCCGTGCGTACACGTCTCTGTGTGTGTGTGTGTGTGTGTGTGTGTGTGTGTGTGTGTGTGTGCGTGTGTGTAAGAGAGAGAAAGAGAAAGTAAATTGTATGTGTATGTGTGTGGTGCAGAAGATCAGGAGTAAGATTGAGTGTTTGCGTGATTCCATGATTGGAATGATTGTGCAGCATAAGTGCAAAGTGTAGTTTCTTGTTCTGAATTTTGTGTTCGGCTTTTTTCCTCGAGGTTTTTCGATCTCGGTTTTGCTCGTTATATTACAAATAATTGTTATACCGCGAAGCAGGAGAGCGACTTATATTGGCTATCACATGAGTTTGTAAAGCCCTCTGCGCAGTATGATGCTATAAGATGCACATTGCATAAATTCACACAGACGTGTCCGATAGGATAACCGATAGATCCCATGTCCACCCGCACTGACCCTGGGTATGTCAGCAAGAGAGAAAGATGTTTCGTGAGGCCAGAGAATGGGCAACACCGCTGATATCTTCGCGGTAAGCCACCCCTCCTTTCTCCATTGACGAGTGGAGCTGTGAAGCTTTCCTGTCAAGTGAAAGCATCTAATCTGGCCTCCAATAACATTCCGGAAAGACCTGTTTAAAGAGATTGAGGTACCCTGGCTGTCACTGAAAATGGAACCAATGACATTTTCACAGCCTTTGAAGGAAACAGGGTTTTCTTTTTTTACTAAAGTGAAAATTCGGGATCTTAACAAGTAATAACTTTCTGATCTGTAGTTACAAAAACCCTCACAATCTACGAAGGAGGCATGCTTATTACTCTTTGTTCATCATCTGAGACCAAAGGGCATTTAACTGTTTCCGTCTAAACAATTTCGTTTGTTTTGTTGAGAATATTTTCTGGTATTTTTATTCTAACTACTAGTCGTTTCCTACTTTTTGTGTTGACTCTTTTTCGTTCGATCTCATTTGTCTGTTGCACGTGAATGCCTGTCGTGGTATCTATTGTTGGCATTCTATGTTCGTCATCAGGAATACCATTACAAATGCAAAAAGAGTGCAGCTGACTGTTTGTTGTAGATCAACCGTTGCATACTCTCTACTAGTGTGAATATGCGCTATACAAATCTTCACTATTATTATTATTATTATTATTACCTCTGAAACTGATGCGGTCGCTGAAACAGATTAAAGCGAATAGAATGAACACAAAATCAAAGTTTCCGGAATCGTTTTGCATTTTGCTACTGTAATGGTGCCCAGAAAACCTCGACGGCCACGATCACCTCAGCATTGCACGAGGACTCTGTGTGCGTGTGTGCGTGTGCGTGTGTTTGCGTGCGTGCGTGCGCGTGCGTGCGTGCGTGTGTGCATCTACGTAAATAAAAAGTTGGAAGTACAAAACAGCTTTTACCTCTATTGCGGTCAGTTAACGATGCCCGACTGTAATTAACAATCAAGGACATCAAAGATGGTAGGCAACTGATCGCGATTGCTGATGAAAAATTACCGGGTGTAATTGAATCAAGTCCAGACCATGAGTTCTGTCCGCATTGTACCCACAATGCATTGTGGAGTTTTAAGAATACGTTCTGATGCATGCATGCACATGCAGAGCTAACTAACTAACTAACTAACTAACTAACTAACTAACTAACTAACTAACTAACTAACTAACTAACTAACTAACTAACTAGTCAGCGCACTAAACTTAGTTTTTCCAATAACCAGAGCCTTCTCAGACAATACTTGATTCAACGATATGCACACCATGGTTCTTCCTGCAGAAGTGCGGAGTTTGCCATTTGTTGCTAGTTTTAGAACTACAAGACTTTACTTACATCCATCTGAACAAAGTCATTAGTATATTCACTGCATAGGAGTTCTTGTGGTAATAATGATGTATTATTTCAAAATGTAGGTTAGTGTTTTGTTTTCTTGCATACATTGCATTCTAGTGCAAACATTGAACGGTAGTACAGAGAGAATATAGAAGAAGACGATAGCAATTTCACCTTAAGAAGCCTGTGTACAAAAACTGTGTAAAAAAAAAAAAAAAAAAACATCAAATGTCAGAACCTCAGTTTGTGTCATGTTAATGTGTGAATGAGCTACACATCTCCACATACTGGAAGCTTTCAAGATTTAGCGCTGTGCAAGCTTTTACAAATTATTGGGTAGAACTTTAGTGCAAGATACTATTTCTCTAAATGTGGATGAATATTTCCCTTCTGTTACGATATATAAAGATCGCCATGCACAGAAAAGGTTAAAAGTATGACGTTTACGTTTGTTCACAAATGATAGGCCTAATGAAAGTATATTTCCCATAGTTTCCAAATGTTCCACTGGTTGAGGCCTTCTAAACGTAAACATATCTTCGTACAAACATGACGTCAGCGTTGGTAACCTCTTTCTGTTCATAATGTTAACGTGTATGTAGAACACGGAATTGGATATTTAACCAAATTAGAGGAAATACTATTTCGCACCGAGAAAACACTAGAAAAAAACTTGCACTCTAATAATTCCTTAACACCAGGAACGAAAAGGAACAGTGCAATAACTATAGTATCAACATGAGCAATAAAATAGCTCGGATTTAAATATAAACAATGGATTAAAATGAATTGTTTCGAAGTCACTACATCGCAGTTGCTGGAGTTTCTCCGGTTTCGTTTTTCCCACTTTCAGCTAAAACCCTTTGGTTCTAGTAAACGATTGCTGAGTTCTTTGTGTAGCACGGACAATCTTTCTCCCTTGCTAAAAGAAGGGCCTGTGTTATTGTTTAATCAATCATCTGCTCCGTGCGGTTGCTCTTGCTGAGGTCAAATGACGTCTGATCGGTTGTTTTAACGATTCTTTTGCATCCCACGTACCTTCTGACTGTTTCCCTCGACCGGTCCTGAGTTTGAGTTAAAAACAAATCCACACTTTTCTGCCATCCCTCATCACATTTTTTCATCACCTGCACCCTTTCTTCTTTGCGGATCCATGTCATATGCTCAGATTCTGTGTTTCTAAAGCATCCATGCTTGGCTTGTCCCTTGCTGTTTCACCATGTTTTGATGGATGAGAGTCATGTATTGCTTGTGCTACTTGCCGGAGGGATGATTATCCAGCATTCAGTGCAGGTCACAATGAAAACTTCCTGCCTGGTCTAGAAACAATCCATTTTCATTACACATTTTGCCACCAAGGTTGAAGGTAACGCAACGGTCTTCAAAGTGATTAATGTGACGGAATCTGAGAGTGTACTAAGTTTCTAAGCAGGTGAGAGAGATGCAGGTGAAGAAGGGATGATGGACGTCAAACCAGCGAACGTAATCGTCCACCTCCTTGTCTGCTGTTCGTAGTTGCGCCTTCATTGCAGGAAACGTCTGAATGAATTCCTTTTGAAAGTTTTGAACGAAAGGTCTGTGTTATGGTCCAATATATTGACTTCCATTTGCAGCTGACTGATTGTTTCAACGATTCATTTTTTTGCATCCTTCGTACTTCTGGTTGTTCTCGTTGATCGGTCCTCATATCGACGTAGCAGCAACAAAACACAACAGGAACCTTAGTACTTATCGACTAGACGGCAATGATGTCCTGCTTCTTGTTATTGTCACCTTTCTTCTTCCTTCTTCGCAGATCTCTTTCACTTACGCAGCTGCTCTTTGCAAAAGTGCAAATGCTCAGTTTGCCAACTATTCATCTCAAACAAAGCTCCACGAACTATAGAAACAAGCAAACAACAAACGTGTGAAAGCACTTCGACAAAGCTTTGCATTCTGCGAACAGGCAGGAGTTCTTTGTATAGAACCTTCTCTCTCTTGCTCTCCACGGGTTTTTTATAATTTCTCCGTTATATTATTAGAAGAAATGTCATCCCATTTATTTTCTGCGCGTTTATGAATATTGATCGCCACAATAAATCTTTTTCTTCTTTTATAAGAACAAAATATGCAGACTGAACCGTCATTTGCGTGGGAAGGAAAGTCTGCGCTACAGAACAGCCAGCAGATGTAAGCATCAGCGATATTGATGTTCTTTGTACTCGACCGGCTGTTGACATTTGAATGGGAAGAAACAGTAAACCGACAATCCCGAGAGAGATTAAAAAAAAGTTATCTGCGCAGCTGAAAAGCTACCTCACGTGATATTGGCAAAGCTTCTAATCAAAAGGTTTGGACGACTAGAAACGGATGACGGTACGATGCTCATCTGTTTACGTGATTTCCTTGAGTCGAGCCGTCAAAACGGTGAAAAGGATTGTTGACTCAATGTTCTAAGCAGAGCAGTCGGAACAGGTTTCTCAAAGACAAGTTGACCTTATGGGTTAAGAATCTGCAGGAGGATATAAAACTGTGCCAGATGCTGCAGATGTCCTTCGAAGACAAACTTTTATGCCGTAAAGCCAATAAAAACGGGCCTCTGGCAATCGTTTTCCACGGGTCGTCAGTAAGGATGGAGACGAGGAAGACATAAACCTGAAAGAAGAGTAGAGGACGATGATGAACAATTGTGTTGCACACAGTTCTCTATAGGCCGTGCAGTCACCCATACTGATGTAGACGGCGAACAGGGACTCAACACTTTCAAAACGTTTATTTCCAATTTCAACAAAACTTTGCATTCTCAGACATTTCGAACTCAAATTTCAGCCAACCCAGTTACTAGACTCCGTTGTTTGAATAATTTATTATTGACAGCTAAAACTGAACTTCTGAAAACTAGTTTAGTTTGACAAACAAACTTAATACTTTGTCATCATTTACACATGATTAGAAGGCGTATTTTACCTGATACATTATTATTATTATTATTATTATTATTATTATTATTATTATTATTATTATTATTATTATTATTATTGCGTCGTCTTGAAAAAGAGATTAACAAACACCGAAAAAGAGAAACGGCATAAAAGAAAAGAAGGCCAGAGTAATAAGAGCGCTTGACTGGGAACCCGGAAATTCAATTTATGTAAAGTCCTATTGACTATTAAAATCTTGTCTGTACATCTGTTTCTTATTTTAAATTGATATCTGTCGCATTCCATTAAAGTATTGCATGTCCCCTTAAAATTGCTCATAAAAATGCTGCATAACTCTGGCTCTATATTTTCATAGTATTTTTTTTCATCATTTTTAAAGCACTAGGCGCTAGAATCAACTTTAGAACCTATTTCATGATATCTTTGACACTCAGCAGATGTGGGACATTGCAAACACATTGCAAACCACTGCTGGTCTGCTGCCTTTCTTGATTTGTGTCGTTCTGTACACGTCTACAGGGCCGTTAATATCGCGGTCTGATGAAACAGAGCCGGAGAAGAGGGGTTGTCTCCTCATATTCCAAAGCCGCAGGCATTAGCGCGGCTCCCTCTTCTTCCTCTGTAGGACGTGACAGGAGTTGAGATCATTCCATCCCTGATCCGGGAATGTGAGCTCTGTGAGCTCCATGTAGTTCCCTTCGAAAGGAGGTTCGTTCAACCACTCGCAACCATTCTGGAGTGGGGAGTTTTATCCCGCCCCTCGACACCTCCTCGCATGACCTCAGCATCCCCTCCCTTAACCCTTTCCAGTCTTGCGCTCATCGCAACTCCCCGTCCGTCCATCAGTTTGTCCAGCTCCTAGAACTGCACTAATGTTGAATGACGTCAGTCAAAGCCCAGTTGGGGGTTTGGGTTTGGTGGGGGGAGGGGCGAGATGGAGGAAGAGATTGAAATTACTCCACCTTTGTTGTCCTCCATCACAACCACGCTGTATTGGCTTCTGCCGCAGGCTGTCTATGGAAGTGTAGGACACAGACTGTCCACGAGCATCTCGGCGCACTTTTCTCAGATGCAATTAGTTGTCTCCCAGCTTTCTGCTCTTCTCGGACTGAACCGCGCTAGGGAGAGTCTAAACAATCAATATGGTATTACCTCGTGAAGACTGCTTGTTTATTCAAAATCATCACAGCCTTTGTATACACATACGATACACTCACGTGGTGCTTTTGAGTGTTTCTGTACATTATTCATAGTACACGCAGTTTTAATAATTTTCTAGAGCATAGACCAGAAGAATTATGCATTATGTTGACGTTCTTTAAATGCCTTGCAGAAACAAATTTTGACACTGAGGGCGATGTATGTAGTAACCTGCCCTCACTCTGTGTGTTTGGAGACTTGCCTCTGATCGCCGGCATCGGTTGCTCTTAGCATGATATGTCAAAAGTGCTTTTTCTTTCCCTAACGGTGGGAGGGGGGCCTAGGTAGATATTCTAGAGTATAATTATAGTGGGAAGGCGGGTTAGAGCGGAAAGAAGGTTTGTGTCGGTTTGACGGGGGAAGTGGGAGGGAAGGGCGTCTGAACTTGTAGAAACGTTTTCCTCTCAAAACAAACTAAACGAATACCAGAAATTTTGTTAAAGACGATCATATTTCCCTTCTTTCATAATCACGAGACGTTTTTGATGGAAATGTTCGTGTCAAACACTTTCATTCAGAATTCGTTACTTGTGTTTGGGATCATTTATTGCAATTAAACAATGCCTTGCCTTTGAGCTAAAATGGCGAAGCCACCTGCGGTAGAATAGCTCTCGCCTCTATTTTTTTTTCACCCATACCCCTGTTTTCATGTCGTGCATGACCACATCCATATACACGTGCAGGTCTGCAAATACGTACTCATACACGTATTTTGCGCAAAAGCGTACTTATATGTACACTCGTACACGTAGTTCGTGCAAATGCGTAATCAACCTCTCACACATGCACGCATTATGCACAAATACTCGAGTTCGCGCGTCTGCATGTGTAAGTACAATTGCTTTTAGGTGAGCGATGATTTATGACACGTTGCACTCTCTGGGTATTTGAAGATGTTTCAGTCGCCACGAGAAAACAAAAGGTGGGATTTGTGTTTTTCTCTCAGAATCATCAGCTGCTGCATATCGATTTTTTCTTTTTCTTATAATTTACCCATCACTACATCCATGGAAGACTTTAATCACTACTTTCCTCGAAATAAAAATATCTTTTACTTCCGCTGCAGTTTTCATGTGCTCGGAGATTTCTGTAACAGTGTCGCATCTTCCTACAATACTGCAGCTAAAAATGGACTTGTGGCTCTGGAGGAGCGTGCGCCAGTCTCATCATCCCTTCTGGCCGAGAGTCAACCACATGAAGAACAAATTCTCTTTGCAAGCTTCCCTAGCATCGCGTGCAGTTTTCCTGCCCGACAGTGGAAGGAAGCTCAGTTGGAGCACAGTTCTATGACACAGCCTGCAGGCTTTTCACATCTGCTGGCTGTCGGCGGGCTCGCTTTGTCCTTAGTGAGACTTCACAGAGTAGTAACAGTCTTGCCAGTGTCTTGGCCTCAGACGAAAGATCTTTTAAATGTACCTGACTGTTGCGTAATACGGTAGGTGTTTCCTGAAGCATGGGGCTCGTTCTTTAAAAGGAAAAAGACCGTTTCAGTAGTTTGGACTTGTAGCGAGGCTGCAGTGTCTGACTGGGGCTCAGGTTTGGGTAGATTATGGAGCACAGGAGGTACGCTTGTATGCTTATTTCAAACAGTTACAAAGTGAGAACAGAGGGAGGCAAATCACATTAACACAGGACAAAAAAACAGGAGAAAGGACGTCTGTATCCTAGGTTAAAAAGAGTGCGCCAGTAAGGAGTAGTAGATGTGAAATACTAAAAGGGCTCCCAAGAGAACATAAAAGTGTGAAGACTAATTGGTTGGGTAATTTCAACTTAATCACTTTTGTGCCAAAGTATTTTTCTGACTAAGACTTTGGATTAGAACTGTTGGAACAAACTTAGACTACGCTACTGTTTCTGTTCGCATACAGCACATCACTAGTCCCGAAGATCAATGATATCCTACATGGAAGGGTAAAGGTCATATCTTGACCTTTCTCGGTCGTAGAGTGTGTGGTATTAGAACCCTCACTTATCTCGGGGCTAGCTTTTGTGAGGTGGGCGCCTATCTCCTCTACCTCGCTGCCATACCTCCGGGGCTCGGAAGCCAGTGTTCTAACAACTCGGGTGTCCGTTTCCCCACCCAGTATGAATGACTAGCCTTAGGTCTTCAGTCGGGTGATCTCTTTTTTCTTCTTTTTGAGTGATCAGTGGCGTAGGAACCGGGGGGGGGGGCAAGGGGGCCGCCCCCCGAAAAAAAGATGATGGGAAGGCAAGAATGTGAACGTCATTCATTGTCAGCATGGAGCTTGCCCCCCCCCCACACACAAAGCCGAGCATCTTCCTACGCCGCTGGTGATGGTGGACATTCAGCGACTTCGGTATCTGGGACATGACAGATTGGAAAGGTTGTGGCTGGTGCTATGCTCACCAGCTTTGTCGTCTTTGCCTCTGGCCAGGTCAGTGTGTCTAAGGAAAGAATTTTGATCCTCCTTGTGGTTCAAAATCTTCTTTAAGGGAAAATGTCGCGCAAAATGGTTCGCTGCAGTAGTGCCTGTCCACTAGAATATTCTCTGGTCCTTCAAGCTGGTACACTTTCTGGTCACCATATCTGTACGCTGACTGATTCATCACTCCGTACTGTAAACTGATCATGCGCCTATATGGTGATACTGTACACTGAATACATTGCCTGTACAGTCAGTTTTTATGTTAAGAAAGAAATGTGCCACCTAAAGGCTATTTGGAAATGTAGGGAGGTGTGACCCGTTTAAGGGATGGAAGGGGTAGGAAGGTCAGGGGTTAGAAGCTAGGTATGGAAGGAGGGTCACTGGATGCCGTGGGTGTTGGTTACTGTTGTTAGTGACTAGTTACTTTCTCTTGGTTACAAGAGGCCTGCAAAGTCCTCAGTGGTGGCCTACTAACTGCTGGATCCTTATGCTGCACGATTGCTATAGACTGGTTCTTTAGTTTTGTTATTTTAATTAACATACTTCCTATTTTGCATTTTTTATATATTTATCTACCCTACCCATAATACTATAAAAAATAATAAATTCTTCTTCTTCACACTTTTGGCATGCTGTAATTGTCATTGGAGGCCTGTATATATCGTTTGTAAATCCCTTTCAAAGTTATAAACATATTAGATGCGTTTTATTGGTGGCTTTATTTCATTAATGGCGAGGCATTGACTTCATTTAAGTTTTTATTTGTTGCTGTTGTTTCTGTTTGTGCCTTTTGTCTTTAGTTTTATGTAGTCAGAACTGGTATGGCTTGGCGCCTTCGTAATGACAAGCAACGTACAGTCTGGTCATAGCTGACTGATCATGCGAGGGTGTAAAGGGTAAGGGGCCCTTCTGTGTAAGCTTTCTTCCCTCCCTCCCTCTCTCTATATCTCATTCCCTCCCTCTCCCTCCCTTTGTGCCTGTTTTCCCCTCACCCTCATTGACCAGCATCTTCGCCTCCTGAGAACATCTATCATCGTCGTTGTTGTTGTGGAGGAGGATGAAGGCGATGTAGATGATGAAGTTGATGGATCGGATGTCAATTGTTAGTAAATGATTCTGTTGCTCTGTCTTTGTCAGCGTCATCGAAATTGAACTGTTTTGGTCATCATCATCATCGTAAATATGGACAACAGAAGACAGCAAGACATCCCTGGGAGCATCAGGGCTTAATATCCACTTCTTTGAGAACTGTTTCCCAACGCTGACCTGTCGAGGCCGATAACTTTATAATAGTCGTAACTTTAAGAGTAATTTTCGGACTTTATTAGTCGAGAAATAAGCAAGTTAGACATATGCCAAGCTGCTGTTGGGGACGGGGCTGAACATGACTTGGGCTTTTACTTTCTGAGTAATTCACGTTCTTTTCCCGTGCAGAAGAACCGGAGTTTATAAACATGTCTAGCGTATAAAAATAACATGTTTCTTTTCTCACCTAGCAGCCACGGAACTAGTTGAATTTGTGTGAAAATTAAATATCATGACAAAGGAAGGTAAACAACTGTCCCTTGTTGGGACACGAACAAGCAGTCGCAACAATGGCAAACAATGCGCAAGTGTGTTAGGAATGGAGCATACATTCGTCTCTCCTGTCAACACGAGAATTGTTTTTTTTCTTTTGATTGGGAGCGTTTTCTTTGGGAACTGCGTAAAAAACTCTTCCTGTTTGTGTGCGTGTTTGCGTGCGTGCGTGGATGCGTGTGTGTGTCTGTGTATTGTGTGAGAGTGTGTTTGTGTGTGGGAGAGAGAGAAAGGTCATGTGCACATTAATAGTGAAAGTGCATTATTGTTGTGCTACCTCTCCCCTGTGTTTTAATTATATTTGCACCTCGTGCAGCAAAATAAAAAAGGGGAGGAAATCATGCCAAGGGAGAAAATGAGGATGGTTCGTGCTTTAATTCCCGCTACATGAGGTGACGATTAAGTGACCTGTTATAGCGGAATGAGGTGATGTGTGTGGAGAGGAAAACAATCAATCAACAGCAACCCAAAAATGTATTACAGCGATCGATCTGCAACAGAAGCTCGAGTTCAAACTCTGACTGCATTCTCTATTTCTAACTTCTTTTAATCTTGCTGACGAATGGGCCTAAATATCGATATTTTAAAAGGCAGCATCATCACAATTGTGCTAATATCTTTATTTAAAGATGATGTAGTATCACCTTATAGTGTAGCTTTCAACGATATAAATCACGCTTCTTCAGGAAGGATTCATTGAATTAATGGCTGAACGAAAGAAAATCTGTTGTGAGTTGTGATGGAAAGCTCAAGCAAACGGTAAATACCCCTAGGCCTTGTGACATCATAGCCAGCGATCTGTAGGTGGCTCACATTTTCTAATGCACAGACGTGAAGAGTCCAGCTCTTTCCTTCTACCCCTTGCCTGAGATGCTGGGTGGACAAGAGAGTGCATTAATCACTGACCAGCGGTAGCCAGGAACGACAACCTGCGAGTTTAGAGAACTACTCGCTCTTTGGCTGCGAAAGTCAATGCTAAGCTGTTTTATATACGACAGAACCAACCTTCTTCAAATAAACTTTATGCAAAAGATTTTCAAGATGCATTGATGTTTATCACATTTTCAGCTCTTAAAAGCAGAACTGTCAGCGTCCGGCAGGTAAAAATGGATTTGTTCCGGTGGAGGAAAGTGAGGGTACGTGAAAGAATTAGCAAAGAATGACCACTAGAGTATCCGGCGCTGTAGTATAATCTTAAAATGAAGTTAGGAGAAACAAGAATAAAGAGAATCACGACAAACATTCGTTAATCGTAAACAGGAAGCCCAGGCATGTTTACACACGTCAATACCAGGTATGAGGAAAGGTGCAGACATAGTCTGGCTCTGAAAGTCCTCGTGTTGAATTGTCGAATGCGTGTTCTGAGGGAAAAGCATGCATGCTGTCCTCGTCTATCTGTCCGAACATCTGTCCTTCTGTCTCTTTTTCTCCATCTTCGTTTCTTAAGGCGATTTTTATTCTGGCTTTCTGAAGTGCTGCATAACTAAGGAAAATTCTTATTTATACGAGCACTGCTCTATCTGTACTCTAAATATATTCCATAAAACTAACATTTGCATCGTTGAGTATCCGTTACATTACAGACAAGAACACGGCAGGTTTTCAACGATTTTTTCTTTACATATCCATTGTCTTTTTTTTAGCTTTTATCCCCAAGCCAAGCTAATAGTCTGACATGCTGAAACTCTTGCACAAACTAAAAAAAAAGTCAGTGCAATGTCCTTACTTGCAAAGACATTTTGTAGACACAAGCCGAAAGCAAACTTCACGCGACTATTTATGACCTTTTTCTTTTCATAACTTTTATATTGCACTTGTGCTGTCGTAGAGCAGAAAAAAATAAACGTATACTTGAAAAAATTCTCATTTCTTGGGGTGACTTCGTAGTGTCACAAGCTGTTTTGTTGTTTTTTTTCTTTGCTGTTTGAAGTTCATTCGATTTAAACTGTTTTGCAGATACCGACTCATCCTTCATCCATTCAAGTCGAGGCTTCCAGCAGGCCTGTGCATCATTGCCGTGTGGGTGGCTGCTGTCTGCATGGTTCTCCCCTTTGCCATCTACATCAAGTACATCGACCTGGGCGCTACCCTGGGTTCCGACTTTGACGGTGTCGGCATTTGCTACGTGTCCATCGAAAAGCGCATCGAGGAGTACATCCGGGCTCTCTTTGTGACGCTGTACGCCATGCCGCTGGCCGTCATCGCCTTCCTCTTCGTGCGCATTTCGGCGGAGCTCAAGTCACGAGAGGCCACCTCCATCTCCATCCACTTCGCGTCGCAGAGCGGCGGCGGTAGCGGTGGCGGCAGCAACACGGCCGCCACTTCCGCCGCGCGCGACCTGATTGACCACGCTTACAAGGCTAGTGGCACGTGGTCCACGACCCACGTGACCGCGGGGGTGTCGGGGACCGCTGGGAGCGTGCGTCTTGACGCCGCGTCTTCCGGCGACGAACTGCCGCCCTTGCCGCCGCACCACCACCATCACCATCACCACCCACACCACCATCATCATCACCATCATCACCACCACCACCACCATGGCCACGGCCACACCCACCACGGAGGAGGAGGAGGAGGGAGTGGTGGAAGCGGAGGAAGCGGCAGCATCAAAGCTGTGGGATCACCGGGAGGACACTGCCGCGACTCCCCTGCCAGGATGAAGCCCTACACCACCGAGCGGTCCACACAGGACTCTGACGACGACCTGGATCTGGCCAAGGAAAAGCGCACCCAAAATTATCTCATCACCATGACAACCGTCTTCGCCATGTGCTGGTGCCCTCTCAACATCCTCATCCTCGTCAACTACTTTGTGCACGAGAACGATAATAACGAAGACCCGTACGACATCACCTACATCACCTTCACCTGGTTCGGCTTTCTGAGCACCTGCACTACCCCCGTGCTCTTCGCCTCCTGGCGCATGTCTTCGGCCACGAAAGACAGACTACGTGGCTATTTTCGCTTCAGCAACAGGCGCCATAACTCGGCTCAGGTAGGCTAGCTCTTGTAAGAAGAATTAAAGAGATCCGCTCAGGTTGACTAGTTAAAGCTTTAGTCCTCGTCCAGCTGTCACTGTGCACTGCTGTTTCCAACGATTACCATGATCTCTGTGAATACTGTCGATCGCGTGAAGTATTTGTCTTTCTGTCATAAACGTTGCGTCGCAGATGTCTGCTGTTTCTTCCTAATACTATTACTCCTCTTATCACACATACACCGGCAAAGTGGGCCCAGAAGATGCCAATGTACAGTCTTTATTTCATCCTCAAGTTCTTGGAGTTTCAGGAAAGAAGGCTAAAGAAGTTTGAATAGAACATTATTGTGCTTGAGTGTTTGTATCTTTTGTCACACATAATAGGCGCTTAGGGCCTCCTCACATTGTGCTGTTAAGGGTAGAAGGAAGAGAAAGGGGTCATGCAGCCAGTCCTCGTCATTTTTAGTCCGCAAGACAGCAAGTTTCCTTCTGAGCCAACAACTTTTCTGGATCACGATGAACCAATAATTTTAAAGCAGAAAAAGGCAGAACTGATATTTTTTTTAATCTATAAATATGCCAACGTTGCTATTATTCCAAACATTATCTTAACACTAACGAAAAATCAAAACATAATTTTTACTATCAGACTTATTTTTCGGTGAAGTCTTAATCGCTACCCACGAGAATAACCCTAATAGGAAAAAATGTTAGTGCAAAAAAACAAAAAACAAATAAAAAACAAAAATCAAAGAAGTTTTGCACGTCAACAACACAGTTCATCAATCCGTGCTCTCTTCTTTACCCTTCAGTATCAATCATCCTGTGTAAACAATCCAGAAGAATCGGAACAAAACAACATGATCAATAAGCTAACTCTCAAAAAGGGAGTCGTCAAGTGCAAATAACGAATACATATCGTGTCAGCCAGGATCATTTGCTCAGTTTGGGGTGGGTGGAAACTGCAATCGATGAAAATGATTTATGATGTTCTGGCAGTGTTTGCTTGCTTCGTGCTCAAGATGGTGTACACAAAATAATTGATAAGGGGTTTCTAAATCGGGTGTTTCGAATGCTATTTTTTCTCTTTTTCAGCGTCGGCGGTTTCAGAAGCACTACTTGAACGGCAACTGCAGTAACCTGTTTGAAGAACAAATGATTATGGACAGCCGCTTGTCAAATGACGCGGAACATGTATGATTTCCCTCCCGTGAAAAGTTTGTGCTATTGTTAAGAAATTGTGTCAGTTGAAGCTGATCGGTGACATGGCAGAGTTTAAATCCAGGCCAGAAATTAGAAGGCGAATGACTACTTTCCTGTCTCGAAAGAAAAATGCATAAAGGTCACGATATGTCTTCGAACTGATGTTTTCAATTCAAAAAAAGTCATATGTGTTTCTCTGTGTGCGTGCGTGCTTGTGTGTCTCTGTGTGTGTGTGTGTCTGTGTGTCTGTGTGTGAGAGAGAGAGATGTGTGTGTGAGAGAGAGTGAGTGAGTGTGTGTGCATGCGTACGTGCGTGCGTGCATGCATGTGTACAGAGAGAGAGAGAGAGGAGGGAATGTTCATCGATAACAAATTAATTTGTTGAAGTGTTAGAAAACTCATGTCATAATTGTCTTATAATATTAATCTGACTGTTTGCTATAATTGTATTATGTTTATGTATATATATATATATAATATTTTGCATTCACTTTTTGGTTAAGGTGGCATAACACATAATTTATTCATCTCACATTAAAAATAAGCTCTCTTTCCACAGCCGCAGATAAGATGCGGAATTCGTTATTCTTTGTTCTCTGTAAGAAAAAAAATTCTTCTGCTTCCTGTTCTTAGGTTTGAAAGAATATTACAAGTCTCTCCCTCGCACTTCGTCTTTTCCAGAAAGACCATCCACCCAGGCTGACACTGCACGAGTATTGATCCATAGTCTGTCTAATACGTCATGACACTCATGCACGGGCAACAGCCTGCCTCCCTGCATCCACAATGTAGCAGCTCGCGCCCGAAAACACACACACACATACACACACGCACGCACGCACGCACACACACACACATCCACGCGCATATACGCACCTTCAGAATCTCGTTCATGTTTAAAGCTTATGTCATCTTTCACGTGCAATGTGTCCTCTCTACAGGAGACCTCGATGTTCGTTCAAGACTGCTATTGCCCACAATTTTATTTTTAGGCACTGCTTCGGATAAGCTTTCTCTGTGTTTAAAGAATTTTATTCCGTTTTAGCATTTTCATTATTTTCATCACATTGTTCAGCACGATATATATTCATACTGTTGTATAAATTACTTTCTATCCTCGTTTAGACAGTCTAAACAAGCCGCGGGGTTATCTCCTAGAATGCATTTTATGACTACACTAACCCCAACCCAAACTATAACAACCTTAGCCCTGTGATTAACATGTTTCTCATTAGGATTTAAAACTAACATTTTGCAGATAGACGACTATGAGAAAATAATCAAACCATGAAATTACTTTCATCTAACTCATTCCTGTTTTATATATTTGATACGTGTCGTAAATTGAAGGTAGCAAGTTTTATTAGCTTTAAAGATGTTTTATTAATGCTTTAAAATTAAGTTTTAATACGTAACCTGTTACAGAGCAAGACAAAGTTATTTTTCTGAGTAAGAGTATCCAGAAATATAAACACACAAAAGATGGTAGCATTATTCGCTGTGGTTAATTATAAAGAGCGCGGTAATGAATCATAAATCTTTCATAAGATTTGTAAGACAAGCCCTATCTTGCCCACATCTTTGACAAAAATCTTTAAGAACGGGGCTGTGGGGGGATAAAGCTCTGTTTTAATAGCTCTAGAGTTCTTTAAAACCGTCTCATTAAAGTGAAATAACATTAAATGAGCATCAATACTAGAATAAGGTGCAGTTCTCTTGCAGTCGACACGATTTAGTCCGGTGTCAGCTCTTTCTTGCTCATACCTTCCGCAAGATCTCGGACGGAAGGACAGAATGCTGCAGTTGTGTGCTGATGTGATACTCAAGAAAATGCTGATATGATAGACGTAGTGGTGGTTGAGCCCTCCGACGGTGGAGGCAGCAGTGCCTGTGAGCGCGTGGTCTGGCACTGAGGAGAAAAGGGAGGAAAAGCTGAGTGCAGTCACGTGACTGAGCATGCGCGTTGCACGATTAAGGTCATGTGTTATTTTAACATCTCATCTTCCAGAATACAAAAACAGAGCGCACAGAACATTCACCTCAGTTTCTCTATTTCACTGTCACATTCACACGTTCACGGTGTGTCTTTGGCAGATTTATAATTATCATTATTTTGTATATATTTTTTCAACCCTCTTAATTTCACGTTTCTTTACAATGTTTAAATGAACTGCCGCAGAATTTTCCCATTCTGAATAAAATGCAGCGCAAACCCACGGTTTACACAAAATAAACCAGTTGCATTGTCTTTTCATACAATTCCTTTTCAACGGCATTATATGAGTAACAAAAGGGCATTCTTTATCCTTAACATGTCTGTATTTCAAGTCCTGTATTTCTATGTTCGTAACAAACGAACTTTTGAAGGGACATAGAATGATGATGATGATGATGATGATGATGATGATGATGATGATGATGATGATGATGATGATGATGATGATGATGATGATGATGATGATTTATAATGCGCAGGTATCCATTCAAAAGATCTGACACAAGAGAGCTGTATTCATTTTCCATTACTTGTAAATGAAGATTAATAAGGCCATGAAACGTTTGTGTGAAAGGGCTGTTATTGTTGCTACCAAACTAATTATGTCATACTTTTTTACTTATGTCTTACTTTTCATGTCTCTTACGTGAAACTCCACATTTTTCCCGACTTACCCTTGTAAGCATCCCAGTGGGTAAATCATTCTTACAGCTGAGTTACGAAAAAATGCCTCTTCTTGTATTTTTAATGAGACAGAGAAGAGAAGGAAACAGCTGGTCTTTTCTTTCACATGTGTTCTTATTTATGTCATGTTGTCAAGATAAATATTAGAGGCAGAGTTTATTTTTACAGTAAAAAAAAATTAAATAAGCCAATCTAGTAGAAATACGAGGTTCATCAGATTACTTTAAATAGCGTAGCTTGTTCATTAGACGGGTCATAAAATAACCGTTAAGTGAGCCGATAGACGTTGGGGAAGGAGAGTGCCACCTTCGCTTTCAGTTGTGCTTTAATGCTTTCTACTGTGACCGCTGTACAGGAGCACACACGGATTATTTTGCTTTAGAGCATCCTAGCTTTCCCTTCGTGTGATATCTTGTTCAATGTTTTCCCCTTATTAAAAAAAAATAAACAGGTCTAGGTATTAAGATGCTCTGGCATGCATGCGCGGGCACATAAACCTCGTGGTCAACAGTGGACGACGATCTCCTCACTCTTAATTACACAGGTCGCTGTCACGGTTCGAGTGGTAACATGTGTTAACGGATAATAAACGTGCGTTAACGCTTCGTAAGAGTGATTTTTGATGTGATAAATATGCGTTTACGCATGATACGCGTGTATTGACGCTCTTTAAGAGTGCTTTTACATGCTTTTACATGCGAGAAACATGCGTTTGTACATGAAACGCGTTGAGCGCGTGCCTGTAATGCAAGAACACTTCGTCTCCACGCAAATTGCACAGCTTGTGATGAAAGAACGGTGTAATATACAGAAAGGTCTATCGACAATAAAGCACTATCTCCAGAACCCGACACACACACCCCTTTATAAACAACACGAGCAATAGGCAACAGTACCCTAGGCCATATACAATATGTCGTTATTTGAAATATCCACTAGTCATGACCAAATTTAGTGCCAGAGTAGTGCAGGAAAAGAATTTCCCTTATTCATTATTATTTAATATTAATGTGAAACGCACCAGCTTAGCGTCTTTTTCCGTAGGACTTTGAGTAAGAACACAAAAAAGCGAAAAAGTAAAATATTGTGAAACAAAATTATGATAAAGAAAAACAAAAATAAAATCATCAGACCTTTATAATAAAGTCAGTCCCCTCCATTAGTTCATGTAAACGTTACTTTTAACTTCTTCTACTACAACAACGTGCTACAACTGCGACGGCAACAATGGCCGACAGGGAGGGGAAGCGACTGGGACAAAGGTAACAAAAACATCGACGAAGACGACGGTAAGAACGGCGATGGGGAGGATGTAGGCGAAAAATCACGGCCTCAGTTGGCTGGACGGTGCGCTTGGCCTGTCTGTGCTGTAAGGTCGGTCACACGCTGATACGTGTATTACCTGCGACAAAAATACTCTTTACATCACGGACCTTCATTACTGGATAAGCGACTCCGGTGTAAGTCTCGGCTTTCCTTTAGACAGGCCTCGTGTTTCCGGTTCTTTGTTTGTATACCTTAAAAAAATTCTTAAAGTAGATGCTTTGTTTTCGTAACAGAACAATCTATACAATTGTTGCCAAAAAATCAAAAACAATGTTTTTTTAATTGTTTGTGGTAAAACAAGTCAATAACATCTGTTGTGAAGATGTTTTTATTTTATAAAATTGTCGAAAAATCTAAATGAGTTTTCTATAAACAAACAGAATACATTTTACAGAAAATACTGTTTATTTTGCAATCAATCTTTTTTAACAAGGTTGTGATGAAAGAAAAGCTTAATTACTCACTTCTAAAATTTCTTCTAAGTTAGGAAGATCCGTCATTTTGACAGAAAACAGAAGCGAAGGTCCTTCGTTTATAGGGTTTGTGACGATTGGTCACTCCTATGATAGAGCAAAGAGGCAACGAATGTGAGACACTTATCCAGTGAATGAAGGTCCGTGCTTTACATGGTTGTCTGGAGGCACTGAGATAAATGACGAGCTACAGTGTTTGTATTTCTCACATATTATAGTTTATTTATTGGTAAGAAGGACTAGTTCATTGCCGTAAAACCTGTCATGAAACGCTTTCAGCAATATTTGTAGCTTTGCAGGTGAGCAGTTCTCTGCACTCAATGTGGCTGTGCGTCATTTTAAAACCAGCAAGTGTTTCTGAACTTGTTATCAGCTATATTTTTTTAATTTCCTCTTATCTAAAGACTGCCTCCTTGCCGACGTCCCTGGCAACCCGTGATCGTCAAACATATCGAGTGACGCATTTTCAACCTTTAGCGCCTCAAATACAAAAGAGTTCCGAGTTTCAGTTAACCTCTCTTATCGTTAAGATTGATGACAGCGTAGGACTAAGGGTACAGTCCGGAAAACTCGCAAATTTCGGTTAAGGGTTATAAAAATATCTAAGCAATTCAATGTAGATTAAAAGGCATGAATGATCACCATGTTCCCTTTTTTTATCCTAAACAAAACTCTTCCTCTTTTTCTTTACTTTCGAATTTCTTTTTTGGTCCATATCCTTTGATTGATTAAAAAAATGCTTGATATGATTCACATTTCTTTATTTCGTTTCTGTGGAAAGGGCTTAATAACACTGTCTGTTCACTATGATCAGCGTTACCCTATTTACCTTCGTATAGAAATAGACACAATACGTGTTTTGGTTGCTGCTGTAGTGGCTCACTTTTCCTTTCAGGCCCAGCGATGGTCATTTACAGGGTGGGTGAAAAGAAACTCCATATTAAAAATTGTTCATGTTGTTTTTCACTTAGTGATCGATTGTAGTGACACAAATTTCAAAGTGGACAGTAGAGTGGCAAACTTGTTTTCAGTGTTAAAATTCCTCGTAGGCACCAGCGTTGTCCACCAGGTTTTTTTTTTTTGCAATCGTCTTCGCACCTTGCAGCACAGACACTTCGTAAAGGGATAACAGGAAGGTGAGCTCACAAAGTGTCAGGCGTTAAGTCATTCTGGGCTGCTCTTGTCACTGAAATAACAGCAGAAATCAGCAATAAAATTCTACTAGCTTAGGGATCACGATATGTTTTGTTTCGTTTAAATGTGGTGCTGTTGATAAAAGTTAGAAACAACGTTTAGTTTCGACCTACCCTGTAGTGGCTACACATCCTCTAGTTATTTGTTTCATGAAACTGTTCGCTTACCCTGAACACCTTCAAGACATGGCCAGTGTTTGACTACTGACTTCTACAAATGTAGGATCCACACGATTTTCAGTTATCTCTGACATAAGAAAACAAAGGAAAATAAATATGAGGCTGGAAAATACTAAAACTGGTTTGAGAATCCGTTAACCTATGGACACTGAAGATGAAGTTATAATTCGCTAGTGTAGCTACACTTTGGAAGCAAATTCCTTGTTCACGGCCACCGATTTGAAAAATCTTGTATCTATCTCCCCATTAAAATGAAATACTAGAAACTTATAATACAGTTGTTTATATGTGTAAATTCTGTAATACACGCTGCTATGTATAATCGCATGTACGGTTTATATTTTGTGCAGCGATGGAAAACGTTGCAAACAAGCCGACTGTTATTGTTATCAAACCAAATGAATATATCATTGCTTATTGTGATATTAACGACGTGTTAATACTTGTGCGTTGATATGGTTGATAATATGATACGTTCTTGCGTGGAGGTTTTTGGCGCAATGCATTGTTATGATTATTAAAAGACGTTGACCTTTTTGATGGTTTGTGTATCAACGTGTGTCACGTGAGCTGTTTATGGAGCAAATAAATCTGAAAACTGTTTAGACTGCATCTGTTGTTTATTTTTTTATGTTCTCAGGCAAACATTTGTGGCTTTGGTGTGAAGACAACTGAATTAAGTTGCAGAGCAATCATCAAACTTACTTTCTTAACTCATTCACTTTTAAACTAGTCGGTGTGTTTTATGAACTAGTTGTAGCCCATACCACAACTTCAGAGACTTGAAGAAGGCCTTCGTAATGGACAATAATTTGCATGTGCGTAGATATTTCTTATAAAGGAGCCTCTAATTTAAGTCGCACAAGCACTCTACAAAGAAATTAGTAGAAAAGTCATCAACAGCAATCGGATCGGTAACTTTCTTGACAACAGTCCTCTTTAACCTGTTCTTTAAAAACACAGCCTCACAGTGTACAACATTTAATATATCCAAGCCATCTTATCAGTAGAAATATAAATAGCATGATGACACTTTGTTGGCAACAACCAAAGGGCAACGCTTCAGGAAATTACAAACAAGCTTATCACAAGAGCATTTGCATATTAAACAAAGAACTTCTAAAGCAGATATAGTGTAGTTAACATTACAACTATTTATCACGCCAACGTCACCAAAGAAAACTGGAAAGGCTAAAGCTTTCATTATCTGACAAAGGTGGGTAATCAACATTAGGGGTCAGGACCAGACTTCATCAGACAGCAGCAATGGCCAAACTTATAATTGAAAGGCAGCAAATAAGTTTTCTTACTTTGACATGAGAATTTAAAAAGAGGATCGAAGCTTTTCCGATGACGCTTTGTCGTTTCGAAAATGTATGACTGAGTACAAGACTGATATCTACCCAGTCGCAGAGTAATTTCTGGGGGCGTCTTTTTTTGTGAGGGCTGCGTCCATCACTTCTACCTTGCTCCCTTACAAGCTACATTGTCCAAAACTTTACAGACTCCGGTGTCTAATTCCCAGAAGCTGTGTCAATAGTAATGTCTCCAACCCAAGCGAGTATCGAACCGCCTGCTTCCGGGTTCGGACGCCACCTCTGTAAGCCCCTTTATTTTTCTTCTCTGGCCATCTCCACCTCGTTGATATCGTAAAAGCAGACAAAAACAGTCATCGTGTTAAACGTGTGCGACTCAACGGCTTTCTGGAAGATATATCAAAACATACCCATCTACACTTAAAGCTCTCTCTCAACTCTCACCGCGTGCTTGTGCGTGTGTGGGGGTAGGTGGGTGTGGTTGAGTACAGGCTGTCACACGTCTTTATCTGTTTGTGCCCTCGTGTGATTCAGTGCTTAGGTGCCTGCACAGCTGCGTTAAGTGGAGGCTTTCCGTGACTAGATCCCAGACGCCCAAATTGTTCCGGTGTCCTTGCCCTGTCGCTATGTCTACAGACTCTCCGCAGTTTGACACCTTTATTAAACTAACGGGTTTCTTCTCCGCCATCTCGGGCAATCACGCCGTGAAGTCTACTCACGTGACTACGCTAACTGCCTCCCGTCTCTCTCTCTCTCTCCTCTTAATCACTCCTTGCTTCCGGAAGAGGAGACTGGGTTAGCGCCCAAGGAAACTAGAACTATTCTTTTCCCAAGAATCCTGGGATATTGTGAGAATCATGGGATACTGTGAAAATTAGGACGTCTAGAAGGGGACGAATCTACGACTACCTTCCGAAAAAAATATCTGTACAGGAAGTGGTTGATGTGGTCTTTCGGAGAGTGGAGTCGTCATCACAAAGAGCGGGAAGTTATGAAAACCAAGTAGTCACTGTGATACTCTTCGCAGTGTCATCGTCCACTGTAGATCGCCATTTCCAGGCTTTGTGTTTGTTCATGGAAAGTAAACTATGTGAACTATGCATCACGGTGGTGGGCGACCTGATGATTTATCTGATGATTTAAGCTGCTTTTCTGATTACTCTTTTTCTATAGCTTTTAACTTTTTTGTTTCAAAGTATTTTGCTGAGCTTTTTGTATTGATAAAAATTACATTTTACAATCATACAATCATTATGCAATGTCTAAGAAAAGTCAAGGTACTTGATACAAACGTTTCAAATTTGACAGTGAACAAAATTCATTTGCACAAGTGATATACGAGGTCTGTCTGAAAAGTAACGAGACTGGTGTCACAAACAATTTATTTCAATTCCAAACAACAAACTACATCGTTTACCCTTTAAAGCAATCCCCTCGAGTCTAATGCACTTTCCCATCCTTCTCTGCCATGCTTCTTTGCACTGTTGGAAGTATTCTTCTGGGATGCCCCTCAGTTCCGTCGTTACGGCCCTTTTGATGGCCTTCATGTCTCCAAAACGGGCCCCCTTGATGATCCACTTGAGCTTGGGGAAAAGAAAAAAAGTCGCAAAGAGCAAGGTCAGGTGAATAGGGATGTTCTTTTTGGCCAGGAACTGTCGGATGCTCAGGGCGTTGTGAGCAGGTGCATTGTTGTGGTGAAGCAGCAACGATTTGTTCTGCCACAACTCTCGTCCAGCAGGGCATAGAAACATGGTAGAGAAGGATGGACAAGCACATTAGACGAGACGGATAAATTTAAAAATCCAAGCAAATAGTGTGTTGTTTGAAAATGAAATAAATTGTGATATCAGTCTAGTTACGTTTCAGACAGGCCTCGTATAAATATATATATATATATATGAGAAGCATAAAAACCTAAAATAATTTTAGCTAACTACTACTGAAAACTCTAGCTATCTGCTTACCCTACCCCCGCGGTAATTTGCTGAGTTCTTCCATTTATAATATTAAGTAGAAACTTCCTTTTAGCTTCTATGAAAATGATCTCTTCACTACCACAAACTCCATATCCTCCCACCTTCGCTAACTGATTTTCATTACAAAACCAAAGATCAATCTTTCAGTTAAACTTATCATGAGATATTTATCTAAATATGTATGTGTGTGCGCAGATGCATGCAACGAGATATTTTTGGATTTTCCCTCTCAAAATAATCCGCATGAATATAAACAGGAAATAAACGGTTATTACCTCTTCAGAGCACAATGTTTGTGTTACCCAGACCAGAATGCTGTTTAGTTGACAGAAACGAACCAAGTTTGCCAGGGTAAAGTCCACATTACTCATCTTCTGGCCGCAGCATCAGCTTCAGGTTTCTTTCATAATAATAATAATTATAGAGTTTTCAGAAAAAATGATGGCGTGACTTACACAAGGCGTCCAGTTGTAGCTGATCTGGCAAAGGGACACAACGCTGGTAGGTATTATGGGAGCATCGTCTGGAAGACGTGAGCAGGAGGTAAATAGGAGGAACGCGACAAGGTGAGAGGGCGAACTAAGGGAGAGAATAAGGGAAAGAAGTGTGGAGAGGGACAATTAAGACCCAGTGATCACGAGAGTACAAACGGTGCAGATGTTTCAAGAGTATCATTTCTGGAGCAGGTCCCCAAAGACAGACCACAGCTTTCCCTTTTAATAGGAGCAGAACTTAGACGCCATTTGCACCCGGAACAGATACCAAACGATATTGTGTTCCGACAAGCGTATATTGGCAAGTGTTAGGCTTCGTCTTTGTGTAGTTCGTTCAGTTTAAACCAAATTTGTTAGGAACACACTTGTCCTGTTGTTCTGCTTGTTCGCGCGAAAAACAATTTTGCTTGCAGAGAATGAATAACAAATAAGTACAGTGAGAATGACTTGCAGGCTATGGGAATGGATTAATAACATAGAAGTAGTTTTCCTCATCTTCTGAAACTGTACCTTCCACCCCTCAAACATGTGTGTGTTACTCTGTTGTTTCGTCTATCGCGTGGTATACTAAAGAAGAAAAATCTCTAATGAACGGCAGCAGAATACCAGAATGCCACTACATGGACACGAATATGTCGAGAGTCCATTAAATGCTGGCCAATGAGTTGTGTTATTCTCCACGTTGTTGATTTAATGGGCTGTAAAAGCACTCGGCATCGTCACCCTCGAGCATGCTGGATGCGTGTGAGGGAGAGTGTGAGAGATTTACAATGGTGAGTGTCGTTCAGCCCGCCTCTGCAGGAACGTGAGGAGCAGCAAGTCACGAACGCAGTGACATCTAACGACTGAGGGACAGACAGACAGACAGACAGACAGACAAGTTTATATGTATGTTTATGAAAGAAAGGCGGGGAAAAAACAAAAGAAAGAAAGAAATGAGCAAAAAAGTCTTTGTCTTTTTACCTGTCCACTCGTCCGTCCATCTGTTTTTGTTTGTTTTGTTTTTTTTTGTTTTTGTGTTTTTTTTGTGTGTGTGCCTGTCTGTCTGTCTGACTGGGTGGCTATAGACGTGTGTTAATCAGTGCTCCTTCGTTTATATTTGAATAGGTTTTTTTCCCTACTGCTACCTCCAAGTCGGTGATGTCGTGTAGGTTTTAATGTTGTCTATCGAAATCGTGTGATATAAATGTTACTATGAGGCTGAGCATGGTGCTGATAAACATATAAACATACTGTGGACAGGCAGGCAGGCAGAGACATCAGTGATAATGGAAGAAAAGAGATGCAGGCATGCAGTTGCCAGGACTAAAAGCGCAGTGCGCGATGATCGATCACGGTTATTTTTAGCCGCGCGCCACCCTGACGACATGGAGTCTCTTCTTTGGTCACCTGGCCCCTTCTATTTCCTCCTCTTCCACTCTCTCTCTCCTTCCCCCTCCCCTCTCCGAGTCAACCACTCGTTTTCAGCAAATGACAATCCATTTACGTAAATCGCTAGCAAATGCACGAAACTCACGCACGGAGCGAGCTGCATTATTTGGGATGGGGTGGGATGGAGAGAGAGAGCGGGAGGAGTGTGCCTGGGCGGCGGTCATCAGCCGAGGCCTGCTGCGTGATGTGGCACCACTCGCCTGGCGACCGCGTTGCCGCAGAAACATGTTGCCGAGAGTGCTGTAGCACGGCAGGACGACGGTCGAGAAAAAGAGAAAAGAATCCTCCTCCTCATTACTATCATCTCTCTATCTCTCTCTTTGCATTCTCTTTCATCCTCTGCAATCTGCTTAAACGCCATGCTTGTGTACCCGCTGAACACCGTCCTTTTCTCTCTTCGCTTTCTGCCTGTCTGCACTGTTCCATGTAACACTACCTTTGTGAACCTGATCTCATCAAATGTTTGAGTATAACTTGATTATTTCTGTTTCTTGGTTACTGTTATCAAACGAAACTAAAACAAAGTAAATAAATACAAATCATTTCGGGATAATTACAAGGCCGAATCGTGACATTGTCATATATAGTAACGAAACTCAAAGAAACCGCAAAACTCAGCAGTTAGATGGGATACTAGAGAACTTTTATATTTATCATTCTCACAAGTCAGAGATTAAAGCAGGTGGGAGAGAGAAGGGAGAAATAACGTGAGAAGTTAAAGCAACTTCGTTGTCGTTACTAAACGGATGCGCGGAGAGATGAAGGAATTTTGTAGCTCCTACTGACGTCAGCAGCGACGTCTTAAGAGTAAGTGCATGTGCACGTGCAAATCGCCAGGCGTACTAGCCAGCGCCTAACAGAAGGGTTAGATCAGCCTCACACTGTGCGACTAGTAAAAATAAGTCGTAGGCCAGAAACTCGACTACGTGTTTGCAGAAAAAAAAGTTTGTTTAATTTTTGACAGGAAAGAAATTACTCTTCGTTAAGGGTGGATATTTTCCGAACAAAATGTTTGGAAAGGGAAAGTTGTAAGGGGAAAGCATTCAGATAAAAATATTTATTGCATACAAGGAGTTTCGACACCCTGTAACGGCTAAACAAAGTTCTTAAGGGTCCTTCGCGACTAGAAACCTGTACTCCTGCTCCTTTGTGCTGTTCTTATTGCAGCAGATCGAAGCACCCACATAAAGATGACCCAGATATAGGACCGACCCTTGACTCACCGGGAAAGAAAAACACACCAGATGGTCATCCGAAATTAGCACGAAACGGGGGGACGCCAAACAAGTTCTCTGCTAGTGTCTAAACGAAAGCTCGCTGGGGAACGAAGAAATGTCATTTTCTTCACTGTTCTTTGATGCTGTCTCCTGGAGTGCGCAGCGAACAATAACAGTCTGAGACCCACTCGCTTCGTTCTTGTCTGGGAGTCGGAGAAGGCCAGAGAGTGCAGCGGCAACAGCATTGTGCAAGACATTCGGTTTTTTAAAGGGGTCAGAACTCGAAGGCTTGAGTGTTTGTGGCTGGTTGTCTTGCGAGCATCTGCTCTGTTCATGTGCAATCTGCACTCGATTCTTCAGTTTCCCCTCGTTTGTCTTTCCACTTCTCGCTCACTCTATCTCTCCTGACCCCACCTTCATTCTTACATTGCCAAGTAAGGATTTGTGACTTGTCAGTAGTGATCATATTTATTTGAACATTTCGGTAACAAAACTGACTTGCCACTTACAGTTATGTCCATTATCTCGTCTTATTTAGCTGCACGTTGATTTGTCTTTCACTTTTTTGTGTATGTACCGTTTATTTTTCGATTGTGTTTCGGTGTAATTTGAATTAAGTTAAACCCCTTTGTAGCATCGTTAGGTCTTCAGAGACTGCGTCTTCTGAATATGAGAGAATGCTCCTTAGGTTCTAATCTATTCGCTTATTCTTTCATTCGATAGTTTTTTTGTTTTGTTTTTGTTTTTTGTTTTTGCTTTCGGTTGAGAGATGTGGATCTGCCATTGTAAGCATCAACGTCAATCGTGAAACACGTGTTAAGGTCCTGGTCTTTCTGCCTTAACCATTTCTAAATATTGTAACAAGGCAGCAATGTCAATTCGCTTTGTCCCACCAAACCAGCTTTAATCTCTATGCTCGTTCCCCCTTACTCCTTTATGCCAAAAGCAGAAAACAGGCTTTTGAAGATGAGTAAGACACTTCCTAGAGTTGAGAACAAAATTCCATTTTTCTGCGCAACAAGTCAGTCTTACTGTAGAACATACCCAATCATAGTCATAACGGCATACGCCCTCGATGCCATCCTAAGCTCATCCGCTTAGTCAAGCTTATTTCACAAAGTTTATTTCAATCACAATTTTCTTCTTCCACAAATGGATTGAGGTGTTGTTTTCTATATTTCGTGGGCCTTCCGACTATATATGTAATGTACTAAAAGTATTAATCATGCGGTGACATCATTAACTGGTCTTGTGCATGTCCTTCAATACTATGTGGACTGTATATAAATCAGTCGGTGTAAAGGGTCTCAGAGTGTCAGATGTATGAAATTGAAGTAAAAGTAAAATGTAAAGCGTTCTAGTGCATAAAAGGTTAAATATGTCAAAGATCGATGTAGCACAGAGCGGGTTATTAGGTGAATAGGGTGACCGAGTATGCTGAAGTGAGGCTCTGAAAAAAAAATAGCAAGATGATAACAAGAGGATGACACTGAAGATGATCTCATCATGGAACTGACGATGCGATGTTCATTTATTTTGCAGCAACAGTCATTATGAGGGGGAGGGTATTTTTTTAGGGGTGAGGGAGGAAAGCGTGCCGTCTGCTTCAGAAGCCACTGGTCTAATGTGTTTATGATGGATCGGGACGAGCGAAGGCTGGACGGAGGCTGGAAGCCACATCGAGTGTGAGTTAGTCTTGTGTGCGGGTCTTTGAGACTGGGAGGAGAAGACCTCTTCCAACGTTCTGTTTGATCAGTTGGAGAGAGCTGCTAGAGGAGCGAGTTGGGGGTTCTGAGAGGGGTGGTGGTGGAGGGGTAGGAGGAGAGGGACGCAGATATGTGAACAGCATTAGCTTCTTCGGTCATCGATCTTCTGCTTAGAAGCAGACGTCTCTGAAAGCCGACGTAGCCATCGTTAACCCTTTCGAGGACTATGTGCTTGTGCTTCATCTGATCGGTTTCAAGTCGGATTCGTGTCCTCGACCCAACAGTATTAAGCACAGTAACGTACTTAGAAAAGTTCTAGTAGGGATAAACTGTGGTCTTTTAACTTTACGGGATTTCTACGGTCAACTGGTAAGAAAAGAGCGGCCTGCTGGAAGTCAAATGGTTAAGTTCTCGTTCTATATTATGAGCTTTGACTGTAAATGTTAATAAAAAAAAACCGCTGACGATGTAAGAACTACAAATAATTTTCATGTTACATTATTGTACAGTTATCCTGTGTATGTGGAATATTTTACGTTCTATATGCGTTCTACGATATTTTGCACTTGTATAATGTTACAGATGTGTTGTACGTTGTTTTCCGTGTATAACGTCACATATATGTTGTACATTGTTTTCCATGTGCATGCACCCCGTTTTCCACTCTGTAGGTGGTAGACCCTATGTAAGCTGCGCATCGCAGACGACATTAACCTTAATGTCAACACTGACGACGTTGACAGCAAGGTTCTTACCAATAGACAGAGAGACAGAGAGAGAGCAGGTGCATATATGGAAAGGAGAAAAGCAGTGGCAAGAACAAAGCCGTTGTTAGCAACAACGGTGACAGAAAGCAGACATCTACATGACGGTAATAACAGCTGGAAGAGGTCAGCAGGTCAAAGCGCCTGGGAGCAACTCCTATCAACGATGGCAGCTGCACTGTAGAATTTTACAATCAAGAGCTCAACGGCGATTTGGCACACGAGTGCTTTCAGGTCAGCATTTAAATCCCGACTTTACGAGTTCCTCGAAGTCCCCATTGTGCTCTATGGTTGAGAGACATGCGTTCATCTTCAGTAATTAGTGTGATCTATGTGGGTGCAAGACAAGCGTTCATCTACAGTAATTAGTGTGATCTATGTGGGTGCAAGACATGCGTTCATCTACAGTAATTAGTGGGATCTATGTGGGTGCAAGACAAGCGTTCATCTACAGTAATTAGTGTGATCTATGTGGGTGCAAGACATGCGTTCATCTACAGTAATTAGTGTGATCTATGTGGGTGCAAGACATGCGTTCATCTACAGTAATTAGTGGGATCTATGTGGGTGCAAGACATGCGTTCATCTACAGTAATTAGTGTGATCTATGTGGGTGCAAGACATGCGTTCATCTACAGTAATTAGTGGGATCTATGTGGGTGCAAGACAAGCGTTCATCTACAGTAATTAGTGTGATCTATGTGGGTGCAAGACATGCGTTCATCTTCA
The DNA here is from genome assembly GCA_004794655.1 of Marisa cornuarietis. NCBI lineage: Eukaryota > Metazoa > Mollusca > Gastropoda > Architaenioglossa > Ampullariidae > Marisa > Marisa cornuarietis. Next base: position 1,425,867 of record SMMW01000066.1, read on the forward strand.
GTAATTAGTGTGATCTATGTGGGTGCAAGACAAGCGTTCATCTACAGTAATTAGTGTGATCTATGTGGGTGCAAGACAAGCGTTCATCTTCAGTAATTAGTGTGATCTATGTGGGTGCAAGACATGCGTTCATCTTCAGTAATTAGTGTGATCTATGTGGGTGCAAGACATGCGTTCATCTACAGTAATTAGTGTGATCTATGTGGGTGCAAGACATGCGTTCATATACAGTAATTAGTGGGATCTATGTGGGTGCAAGACATGCTTTCATCTACAGTAATTAGTGTGATCTATGTGGGTGCAAGACAAGCGTTCATCTTCAGTAATTAGTGTGATCTATGTGGGTGCAAGACATGCGTTCATCTACAGTAATTAGTGTGATCTATGTGGGTGCAAGACATGCGTTCATCTACAGTAATTAGTGTGATCTATGTGGGTGCAAGACATGCGTTCATCTACAGTAATTAGTGTGATCTATGTGGGTGCAAGACATGCGTTCATCTACAGTAATTAGTGTGATCTATGTGGGTGCAAGACATGCGTTCATCTACAGTAATTAGTGGGATCTATGTGGGTGCAAGACATGCGTTCATATACAGTAATTAGTGGGATCTATGTGCGTCATGAGCGGGAGCTCATACAGATGTTCCGGTATAAAGGTCGTTTATCAAAGGTTTCGTAAGAGGAGCAAACAGTTTATCTCAGTGTGCACGTGTGTCCTCCTGCTAGCCTATTTGTGCGTCTGTGTGCCCGTTTGTATTGATAGATAATTCGCTAGGTTTGCGAACATTCTCTTGCTAGCTTATCGCCTTGATCTCACATAACGAACAGCGGAAGGGTGTCTGAGCAGCGGGCGTGAGGCAAGAGAGAATCCACACCAAACAGACATCCCACTGCTAGACACTCAGTGTTTGTCAGTCCGCAGAGACAGGCACAGCAGTCACATCGGCACTAAATATCCGCGCGTGAAAAATAAAAATAAAGGGCAGAGAGAACAAGGAAAGCGTGCGCGCAAGCAACACACACACACACACGCGCGCACGCGCGCGCGGCTGATAAAAATTCTGCAATCAGTGTGGCGTTCTATTTACATATCAAAAACATGCCCTTGCAATTAGTCACCTTAGAAATTCTAGCCCCTCCTCTTTACACTCCCTCCCCCTATCGACCGGGAATGAAAAGTGACGGGTGAATGAGCGTTGACTTGTGACGGCGCGCGGCTTCCCCATGTCCGGCGCCAGGGAGGAGGGGTCCTCTGTGACCCACTAGGCCGCGGGCCAGCGCTTTTCGCTTCTTCATCAGAGAGCGCCATCGATCGACGATGCTGGTCCTCCGGTCCAAAAGCTTCGTCCACTTACGAGCCTGCTGTGTGGTGCTTCCTGCTGGTCGTCACCTGCAGCAGTGAGTGAGTTGTGTTTAGGGCTGTTAGACAGTCAGTCAGTCAGTCAGCTTGTTTGAGTGAGTGAATAAGCAAGGGAGTGAGAGAGTGCAAACTTTGGTTCGTCAAACGTTTGCATCGACCGACCAATCGACCAGCCAATCTCACTGACCGAATTTTACCAGTTCCTTCTGATACACAAATAAAGACTTGTCCCAGTGGAATAGCCAATAGATAAGAGATAAAGCATAACACATTTTCTTCTTGGTGTGGTTCGATTTTTCTCCAGGAGGAAAAAAAAAATTCTGCCAGCGCCTGATGATGCGATAAGACTACCTTCATCTGCCCCTCCAGGCCCTCGCGAATCAAGACAGAGGACCCTGACAGACCCAATTTGTCTGGCTTTGCTGCCCTCGTAAGTCGTAGACCCGTCAGAGACACACCTCGTTACTTGAATTTTTTGTAATCTCTTATCAAAGAGACAAAAGTAGGGCAAGGTTTCTGTAACGGATGAGAACTGTCAAAGCAGCCGTCTCAGTGGCCAGCCTTCGTTCAGCAAATCCATCAAGCAATGTTTCCGCAAAATGAGATATAGCGCAAAGGACAAAGAATATAATAACTAAAGAGTACGTATTTGCACTCACTCACTCACTCACTCACTCACTCACTCACTCACTCACTCACTCACTCACTCACTCACTCACTCACTCACTTACTCACTCACATCCATAAACTTATCACACAGGGAGTAATTTCATGTCTGAATCAGGAAATGTATTATTATATCATTACAGGTAAAACATAGCTGAAAAAAATATCTTTGCACACCAAGTTGGACAAAACACTCTGGCTTCGTCCTTGGCTGACGCTCAAGCTCTCCTCTTTCTTGCCTCAGGCTTATCTGTACAAATTCCTTCCTACACATCAAATTGCCTTTTAAGGACAACCTTCCAGCGGCCTTTAAATTGCGTGTAAAGTTTCTGGTGTCACACTTTTCCAATGATCCTACTGTACACTTTATGTCTGCCTTTTATTTCTATTCCTAACAAGTCAAATATAAACGTAAGATTAATCAAGTTTGATAACTTTTTTTCACCTGGCGGTTATATAAAAACTCTGAGAAAAATTCTTCTGTTCGATTCAGAAAATCCTTACATAAATTCCCAAGTACGCTCGAATGCGTGCAACACAGCGAATTCATTCTTCTTTGTGGTAACTAAAAACAACGAATAAAACAAACTCAGTCAAGAAAATATTCTGCAGCTTATTTATAAACCAAGAAAAGAGACTTTTCCGCTTGATGTCAAGGAATTTCAGAGATCTCTAACGTATATATTAACATCGTGACCAACTATTTTAAGACGACGAAGTTCACATTACCTAATCAATTGTTTAACATACAGTTATAAATATAACATTCAGTTTTTTTATTTAAAAAAAGACGACACTATGCCAAACTTTTGATACAAGTTTCTTCTGTGTCTAGCCCATCATCAGCCATGAGCGACTTTCAGTAACATTCAAACATTCAGTAACAAGAACTACCGAAACGGCTGTGAAAATAACAACAAATAAAATATTACAGAAACTTGGTCACTGGTTGTCTCCCAAGACTTTCTCGGTATGGAAAAGTGCCATACAACCACCGAGAGGGGCACCAGAGAATTGAGTGATCAACTCAGGCGTTCTTCGGCAAGAACCTTGAAATTGACAATAAACATTTCTTTGAAAATAAACTTTCTTTGACAGTTCAGAGCCATCCGTCCTTTTCATTTCTCTCTGGGTTTTGTTTTTCTTTATTTCTGTTTGAGACCTATTTCACGCTTCTAACGTGTTACTATAAGGCCTTCACTTCTGAAAAATCGCCGTTAGCTCGCTGTTGACGTCACGATCAAGGCAAATAAAAATAAAAACCGATGGCCTTATAGGCTCGGTAGTGCACAGAGAGGTAGACGACTTTTATCTCCATTTCTGCTCAGAATTCTGAAACTGTAGATCAGGTGGGCCAGAAACATATCCGATTGTGGCTTATCTCCAGACCCCTGGTTCACTTCTAGAACATTCGTTTTCAAGTGAAACCTCACTAGAAAAAAACCGGAGGAATTCGAGGAATGTGAGGCTAATCAATTGATACGCATGCGCAGACGAAAGCCGGACATGGCGGCTGGACCATCGCGTTCCACGCTCGAGAAGGGTGGATCACACGTCCGGTCAGTAATCCTAGTCTCTGCATGCAAATCCGTGCTTAACTTGAGCAGATGTCCCAGTAAAGTGCTGTTGGAATCGCAGATGCTCCCTTGAGGGCCGACAAGCTAGTTCATCATCGCCGTGGGTGTAGAGTCTGTTTTGGCACAGAAACCAACGCATGGCACTGGGAAGTGGGAGCAAAAAGGATGTGAGTGGGGAGAGCGGGCGGGGGGAGGAGAGACCGGATAGAGGGCAAAATACTGCCGACACCCTTCATTTGTAACGTGTAGAAGAACGCAGTGTCATTAATGAGCCAGTATTGTCCCGGCCACCGTCATCATGCGGCCAAAAATAGAGGCTCGTCTCTCTCTTGAAATTAATATCGTCCCCAGACAAGTGCGTCTTCAATCGCGGTCATTGCCTTACCAATGTGGGGTGGAGCTGGATGGGGTGGATGGTGTTATTGTGACCCTGGAAGAGTTGGCTGAGGTTGAGGCGTGAGGTGAGCTTACGGATCACAATCAACTCTTGACGACTTTGACAAGCTGGAGTAACGGCATCTTAATGGCTAAATAAAGGTTTAAAAGCTAATAAACGGCAGAAATAATGGCCCGCTTACTGAAGTGATCAAAGACGGTCCTGTAGCTTTGTTATGGCATTGTTGCGCTTTGTTAGGAAACTTTGTTATGGCCTGTCCCCGTCATCAGGCGGCAGACAGGACTCGATGGGCCATGACGATGCATAATAAGTACTGTTCCGTTCACTCTTCAATTCTTCGTGCACTTAGTTCACGTTGTTGTCATGGTGTCATTTGTTTGTTCATGCTCATGTTTCTTTTATAGTTGCCTTTTAGTTCGTTTTTAGTCTTCGTGCGCAGCGCTTTGAGCTCCCATCTACATGTGGAAATGAGCTTTAAAAATTCCATTTTTTTTCTTTCCTTTATTTATGGTTGTTGATGAGTGTCTTCACTTTTGCAATTTGCTGACATATCTTAGTGTGTGTAGGCATGTACTTCTACAAATAACGGTTGGTACTCTAGTAGGACACCAAGAACCTCTACTTGCAACAGTTGAGCGACGTCAGCATGTGACCCGAAACAACACCTTGTCGAAGACTGTCTTTCAGGGTACCTTGGAGGGTAGTTGACGCCGCGGTGACCAGAGGAAGAAGTGGTCGTCCTGTGCAGGACCTGCTCACTATCGCCCAGATAGGTTGCCACGTCTATCCACGTGCTTGCCCCAACGACAGGTACCGGTCAAGGGACGACTGATTGGCTGACTTACTGACGGCATGTATGCATTTTGTGTCTTTATTTATTTGTGCTTTTGCATTGAAGCTACTGTTAAGTAGGAAGATGCACGTTCTAAATATGCTTTATTGTATTTTTTATGCCACATACATTGTGGCGACGACATTGCTACGTGATCCAGCCAAGTTAAGGATGACCAGGAAAAGTCCATAACTGCTAATGAAAAGATCATTAGAAGAGCCTGCTGCATACATATGACAACCATAATCCAAAAAAGAAGACGAAAATGGTTAGTGCATTTTTGCAGAATGAAACCAAAGGCACCACCCAAAATAGCCCTATATTGGGCAGCTGGTGGCAAGAGGAAACGTGGTTGGCCAAAAAAATATATATATGAAAAAGGTCAGAAGAGAGAACTAAAGGACCAGAAACTGTCCTGGAACAGCATAGCTAAACGTACTGCTGGCAGACAAAAAAGGGTCTCTAGGGAATGCCTGATGTACGACATAGGTACGAAGAGGACTAAATAAGTATATTTATTATGCCGCAGACAGTGCGGTCTGACATGCCGAATTGCAGAACGGGAGAGTTACAAATGTCATAAAGATATTCGTTAAATTTCTGATTTTAAGCCGGAACTATAAATGTTTTGAATGCTTGCTTGGAACACGCAGGTCATCGCACGTGAGTACTGAGCTCTGAGGAAGCATTGAGAGTGGCTAGTCCCTTGTGAAGCATGCAGTCAAGATGACATGTTTTACAATCTCAGCCTTTTGTCCTGTGCATCCAAGCATTGCTGAGTCAAGACTGATCGTGAATTTATATGTTACATGAAACACGTGACCAGTTCCTTCGCTAAGACTCAGGCAGGGTGTGCCTGACATTGCACTGGGACACAACACTGAGAGATATATGAAGACTGCGCGTGTAGATGGTGCAACGATTTCCCTTCTTTGCCTCAACGCGATTCCACGTTGGAAGAAGCTGTGTACACAGTGCGGTCTCTGTGCACGGACTTAACAACTCTCCTCGGCAGCATTAAAAACAGGATGTAGGTTTAAAAGATGGCTGCAGTGTACTTGCAGCAGAAAATATATTCACCGATGATGAATGTTTTTAAAGGTTGTGTCAGTTTATGAGCGTTAATGAATTTTAGAAAGAGTGGTCGAATGCCTTGGTAAGAAGACCACAAAAAAGAGAGATGAGCATTCCCCTGCGCATTGACAGTCTGATTACTGAGGTGTTAGTGGTCCACCGTGTTTAGGGAACGGCAGGTGGCTGTTAGAGCCGACTCTTTCAATCCACTTCCATTTACTTACCGTAATAAATACCCTTATAAGTAACCTTTTGTTGCTGAATTGATAGCCACAAACATAGTGCCGGCAACCTTCTGCTCTGAAAAGGAGTTCATTAACGGCTTTGGAATCTTTCCACGAAAAACTTTTCAACGGATACGTTAGCACTATTTTAAGACCAAAATGGTTGAATTAAAAAAAATTCAATCTCGATTGCCTCAAACTTGATGACGTTATTCACCATCGCCACGTGCGTTTGATGTGACTTCAGCAAGTATGTTGCAAGTACACAGCTTATGTTTCTTGCATCGTAACGAGTGTTTGTGCGAACACGTGGCAGTAGGATGCGGGCTAGACAAACGATTGCATCGCAGCCCATGGCCAGAGATGCCGGTTAAACTCCGCATGGTCGCCAGGAAAGATACAGCACGGGTGTAGCCTGACCCTCGGGGCATTGCGATGTGCTCACTTTGTTGTGTTTTTTAAATTACACTTTCATGTGTTTTAGATCAAAAGAACTTCAAAGAGTAGTTAGTGCTTGTTAGCAGATCTTCTCTATAGGCGCGCTTGTTTATCCTGCGGAGGGGCTTTAAACACAGAGTTTTATTTACCCGAGGTGTCATGAACGTGTAGAGCGTGCGCCATGTTGTTTAAAGCACGGTCGAGTTCTTGCGGTCAGTTCCTCACAAACTTATCATGCCATTCTCCATGAAAATTCTGATGCTATGGGAAAATGTCTTCAGTTATGTAGCCCAACACTTGGGCAGTATTGTTCGTCGTATAATGTGAGGGACGCATTATTCATTATTAAAAATTATACCCCTTTCAGGAGGCCAGAACGGAAATTTGTTCATAAACAGTTATAACGCACTTACAAGAGTTAAAACAAACCTCTCAAGTCCCAGTAGGCTTCAGCCATATATTGGATTGCCATTAGTTGGAGAGTTTCGGTCTAGGTCCCTTGCTGATTTGTTTACTTGCCTCAATAAAGACAATTTGTATTCATATCAAAAGACTTCCGAAAGCAGAGGCTTCCTTCTCTGCTCCTGCTGTTTACCATTCCAAGTTATCTTCAGCACCAGACTGTCTCTGATACAGTGCTTGTCACCATTAGTTTTCCCAGCTTGACAATCTTCTTTCAGCTGATTGCTCGACAGATACCACAATGTCACCCTGGTATTTTTCTAACTCCTGCGTGAGTTCTCTTGCCTTCTCACATTGGTGTGATGTGAGAACGTTCCACGTTCCACGCTCCATGTCTCTTGGTTCAGGATCGAGTGGTATTTGATCATGTCTGCGTATCTTTTGAAGTATCTTTCAAAAAAAATCGCGTTCGTCTGTCAAAACTGTCATGTCCTGTTCACTGTGCATGATTTAAGTCGCTGAGGTCCGGACTGACCTTTGCACTCTTGGCGTTCCCTGAATGTAAAGTGCCCGTGTATAGACAGCACGCATGTCTGCTGTAATGCACCATCGGGGATGCGAAATGTGTCTGCGTGGCCAGCTTCTTCCTGGATGACGTCCAGAATCAACGGATACAAAGCGTAGGTCTCGTCACGCTGAATGGGGTTGGAAGCCAACTGAACTTGCTGTCCTTCCTCAGTATTTCGTCTGGTGTAAAAATCAGGGTGACTAACATGATCAAAGAGGCCATGCGTCAGTACGTTTGCGACACTATTATCAACGCTACTTCAACGCGTGAACAATTCCGGATAACTGCCCGGCTCATGGTTGATGATGTAAGCAAGTTCAAGTTCTCCTGCTGTACTTTCTGCATTCTGCAACATATTTTTTTCGGGAATGATCGAAAAAACATCATACATGATCTAATGTTCTTCTTCAGCCTACAGCTACTGTAAAGGCAGCCGACAGGCTTGATGGCACTCCAGCAGATTCTTTCAAACCTATTTTGGGTGAGTATGTTGGGTCCATAGTAATTCTTTGAACTGAATCCTGTTACTACTAACCTTTGCTTCCAGTGTCCAGACAAACTTCTCGTAACAAGGATATCAGTTTTAAATACCTTTCTTTCGTCTGTTTCAAACTTGCACTAAAACATTTTCTACAGAAAGTCAACCTTAATACTGATGATTCCAAAATCTATATACCAGAGCCTTATCACTCAATTCTCTCGAAAAGACTTGAACGAACTGGTTTTGTAGCAGCTCATGGGTTATCCGCATGCTAATGATGATCTTGAGTCTCACCACACAGCCTGTCATAAGTCGCACAGCACTCACACGGATTCAGTTTTTTTTCTTTCTGTGTGCATCTGACCAAGGGGATGTCTCATTACTCTTTTCTAGATTTGTCTGCGACTATCGATATCATCTATCATCCGATAGTATGCTGACATTCATCGACTTTGGGGTTAAGGGTACAGCCATGGTGCTCAACAGGTTTGAATCATCCCTTTCTACATGTACAGTAGCTCTTGGAAATGTGCTCCCTGTTCTCCTGAGGTATGGTGAAGCTTAGTGTCTGTATTGGGACAAGTTTTGTTCACAATGTGCCTGCAGCTTTTAGGTTTTATCACCCTTGTGGTCATTGTGGTCATCGTCATCGTCTTTATACGGATGATTCAGTTGTACGATTCTATTGCTCCGTCTAATGTTGCTGGCCTTGTTGAGGGCACTGGATGCTGTGTTAAACGATTGACAGAATGGTTGATGAGTTGAAAATAAATGATGATAAAACTGAGGTCATTAGGCACGATTCACTGCAACAGGAAAGCTTGCCTTCGCTCACATTCTCCAATCATCTGATTGCATCTTTTGATTCCGTACGTAACCAACTATATAAAACAAACCAAATATAAACCATCAAGGTGGTGACATATCTCAGGACGTGGTGTCTTGTGCGCGGTAACTTGTAACTAAACCTATCCGCAATATAAGAATCATTTTTATTTAATATACATTAACAGAGCACAGGAATACAAAATTAAGAATCTTCAGAAGCAATGTCTTCTTCGGTCTCACTCTAAAGAAGTGAGTGCTGGAAGATATCAGCAAAATCAGAAACTAGAGACCTTTCAAAAGCAAATGTTTGAAAAAAAATTTCAAGATATTCTGGGCTAACATAATCCTTACAAGAGCCAGCTGCACACATATGACAACCACAATCCAAAAGAGAAAATCGAAATAGCTAGAACATGTGAGCAAAATGAAACCAGAGGCGCCACTCAAATTAGCCCTTCATTGGGCAGCTGATGGCAAGAGGAAACGTGGTCGGCAAAAGAAATATGGCGAAGGTCAGTAGAACGAGAATTAAAGGATCAGAAACTGTTTTGGAACAACTTGCTGCTGATAGATTAAAATGCATGTCTCTAGTGGATCCCTTATTTACCTCCTTAAGAGTATAGGTACGTAAGTAGGTAGGTAAAAGGAGTAAGTAGGTAAGTAACAGCACAAGTAATGTATACTCAATGTCTTAATAACCTTTGATATTTTTAATCGATTAGCATCCATAAATCTAGCCATATAGTCTTCATTCTTTATTTAACGCTGCAATATTTGGATGAGAGGAAGTGTATCAATCTGTGTGTGAACAATAGCAGATTGCAGAATATCAAAGAATCCCTGCTCGCCAACATGGATTTTTTTTATATTTTATTACTGTTTAAACAGCGTAAGAAGGCATCCGCCACCCTAAATCAACCCCATCCCATGTATATTTGTACTCTCGCTGCCTCTTTTTCTCTCACTCTCTCTCCTTCCCCCAGACACTCTCTGTCACACACACACACACACAGTCTTTTTACCTATCTGTCAATCTCTCCCTCTCGCTAGAAAATACGAGAGAAAATATGTTTATCGTGTGTAAATGCCATATCCATGTGCGTAAAACAAGATGAATCAGCGTTTCCCCATTTGCTTGAAATGTTAGTTTTTGTAGTATTTCCCCTTTTTTCATTTCGTTGGCCTTTCGCAAGGGCGGTAATTGCATCTGTTGATGATCTCCCCTGACCCAGACCCAGACGTAAAGGTTAGAGGCAGGACAAAGCCTAGAGGATAATCAGATCAACAAGTAACTATGTGTCGCGTTACCCTCTGGCTTTACGGCCAGTCAAAGCAGAAGGTCATTAAGAGAGACTGACAACAAAACCCCTAAATATTCTCCTAACAAGCTTTGAGGTCCACCAAGAAACAGTCTAAGGTGTTAGAGGTTGTAAGAGGGCAAAGCCCGGCAAAAGCCTTTTGGTGGACAATTTCTGCCACATACATGCTATTGGTTGAGGTCCTTATCTGCTTGAGGCAATCACGTGTCCCATTTTATTTTCACACGTTTACGTAGTTGAACTTCTCAATATAAAACATGTAGAGAATATTTTTGAAAAACAAAGTTTACGATAGTGTGTTCTTCTGGACAGAAATAAGCATTTCCTTCCGTTTGTCTTCATCAACTTTTTGTTTATTAATCATAGCGCTGGTTCACCCTCACTTACAACGGACATAGATGCTAAGATAAACTGTAAATAGGTTATTTTAGTTTTGCCTTTTTAATGCTGATCTCATAGATATATATATATATATAAACCAGTGTGTGTTGGGGGAAGGGAGATGAGCGAATGATTATTCTAGAGTTCAGTCACCAGTCACCAGACACTGAAACGGCCTCCGTCTCAGCCACCTAATATCAACGATTCATGATCATAGCTTCAAGAAAAAGGGCAACTACTCTGTCCAGCTATTCATAGTTTTGTTTCACTTGTATCCTCCCTTACCTGGTGATCGCTGTGTATATACCAGCATTGCTCTGATCAGCTAGACTTTCATGAGAATTTTACGCTTTCATGACTGAGGTTGGAAAGACGCGCTAAATCACTTGAAGGTATTTTTTAATTTCCGAATGTCGGTGCCAGACGAACTGTATCTGTTTTAAAGGCAAGGACAGGACACTGACATAAACATAAAATGTCCATTTGACTTTCGTTTATAAGCAAACTCTCCTGTTACCGCAAAGCTTTACTCTTGTTTCAGTTCGTCCCACAAAGTTGTATGCACTCACGCCCACACAGACACACGCCCAGACACAGACACCACGGATATAAACATTCTAAACATTATAAATAATCTAAACATTATCTAAACATTATCTATTGTTTATCTAAACATTATAAATTCTCACTTATTATTATTATTATTCTTTCCCCTACTCCACTCCTTCCTATCTAAACAAAACCCAGGTGCCCCTCAATGAACATCCCTTATATGAGGTAAAGTCTGACTGGTGAGGCTTCCTTCTATAACAGCAACGTTGGAATATTTTGCAGTACATATTTTCTTAAATTCTAGTATCATAATAATTCTACAACCCCAAGACTCTTACAATGTCAGACTCTCAGAGATGACTCCTTGGCGATGACGACGTTGATGAGTCTGGAAACGGTCGTCAGCGTCACCATGATGTCGGTGGTGTCGACGTCGATTTTGATGTGCACGTCGTCGGCCAGCGTGCTCTCCGGGGGGAACTTGACGAGCGATGTCGTCCCCGCCACCTTTCCCCATGGAGGCAGGGATAAGAGCTAGGATTCAAGGTTCAAGTTTTTTTAAGTCAACCCAAGTAAGCCAGTGCTTAGCTTCATGCAGTCTTTTGCAGGCCCAGCCACTGGCCCACTAAGACGTCGCAGCACAGTGCGTATGGTGGCTCGCCGACGGCCATGTTGAATGGCTCGGATGGCAGGTTCGACACGTCACCGACCCTCCGCGTGTCAGGACGGTCTGTGCCAGGTCTTGGTGAGGGCGGTCTCAAGTACTTCCTTCCGACCGACCCTTTTAGTCACTGCAGTCATTCCCACGTACTTATTGAAATGTTCATCGTTCATGCTGTTCTAAAGATGGCTTCTGGTCGTGAGAACAGGAAATCATTTCCTAGGTGGCGAAGGCATGGGAGGGTTGCTATGGTAACCACTAATTGATTCAGACGAAAAGGCCGGCAATTTTTCACAAGTTTTCTAGCTGAGAAGGTGGGAAGGGGTAGAGCTGCAACGAGACGCGCTGATTCAAACAGAATTGCAGACTTGCCACCTAACTGACAAAGTGAGATTCGTATTACACTGAAAGACAAAGGGCAAGCTAGTCATTCCGTAGAGCGATTTGTACACATGATACAACAGTTTAGGCGTATACAATAAAAAAAAGCTTTTGATTATTTGAAACAATATATATAGATAGATGGGAGCTGTTACAAACACACTCCACTCGGATTAATTATAGGTTAGTTCACGCGTGGTTGTGCATTGACAATCGCCTGATAAAACTGATGTTTTCCTAGCTTTTTTATACATGCCTTTCACATTTTTCTTTGGTAAATAAAATGAGAAATCTGGCAATTGGAAACAAGGGTGAGGGTAAAATAGTGGCATAATATAGCTTTCAAAATGAAATATTCTGCAATCAAAACCACTATCTCTCTGAAATCACTCACCCTTAGCTACCCCTGCTCTCTCTCTTCTTTCTCTATCTCTCACACGCACACACGCGCGCGAACACGTCCATCACTTACTAAAACGACTACTTTTATTGTGAATGATAGGCGTGTTTTCAGCCGACACTTATTGTCATCATTGCCTTAAAAAATAGACATAAACTTAACAGGTGTGTACGATTCTTAAAGTGTTCTGCTCTTATGCCGCGCCGCACTATTTTTATACTATATTCAATTAGCTGTGATAGGAAGTTTGCATTGCAGAACTGAATTTACATCATTTGCAAATTTTCAAAGCAATATTATTGCGCGGTGGCTACCTATACTGCCAACATAATCCCCCAAAATAACAAGGCTACAAAGACTTGTTACACTTGGTGATGCTTTGAAAGAATCTCCAAGATTCAGACGATACTGTAGTTGCTACGTGGCTACAGGTGACTGTGTCCACTTAAGAACGTGATAGAACAGAGATTTTAAGTATTTCAAAACTGTCTAACCGTCTACAGTTGTAAAAGGGCAACGCCATAAATGTAATAAAATGTTAGAAAAAAATACTTAGTAAATAGCAATGAATCATAGTCAAATTACACTTGGGGCATGAGTTCAGGCACCTGTCATGCTGGGGGGGGACTATTTTATTATATATAAAGCAATAGCAAATAAATCTAATCTCCAGAACAAAATGTTTTATATATAATACTTGGCAACGTTTATTTTTTTTCGTAAAATCTCTATTTTACGGAATTGTTTGGTGAGCTGAGCACAGCAACCCCCTACGCCATTTTTAGTATGGGTGTGAAAATATAGCCAGCAGCTCGTCAACTCCTAGTCATACCACTTCATGCCATTTCATACCAGCTCATACTCATTGCAACATTTGCTTCCTCTATCAGTTAAACGAGAAAAAGGACTTCACTTGTTCGTTACACTTTCATTTCTTTGTTTCTCTCAGAAGAAGACCAATGCTTAAAATATATTTGCTTTGTTTCTCAAGTTTCCCCCGATCTATTCCATCATGTTCCTTTTACGAATGCTCACCGCAAGGAGAAGTGGGTAACCGAGCAGTTCTAGCATTTGCGCCCCGGAGCTGTGCATACCTGCCGGTTCGGTACCCGTGTCGCATACATTCCCGGTTAACGAGTCTTTAGAATTGGTAAAGGGCTGGGCAAATGCACGAACAATAAAAACTAGCCCCACAGTATATGCGGTCTTCAGCATCCCACTTCCCAAGGACCGAAAGTTACGGGCTACCTTTACGAGTACATTTTCCTTTAAGACAGACTAATGTTTATGCTATTGTAAGACATTCCCCACTAAAGTAAATGCTGCTGTAAGACAAACTGACTACTAAAGCAAATCTTACCAAAAGACTTTTAGAACCTGAAGGCGACAATTACTAATAATACTGATTGGATCTGTAGAGCGCATTTTTCTGTGTAGATACGAGCTCAATGCACTGCACATAAAAGATTACGAAGTGATAGTCAACCATACAAGAAGCATAAGCATTAGCAAACAAATACCACAATGGCAAAAAAGGTCATTGATAAAGAAGTGAGGAAGTGGGGGAAACTGTACCCTTGATTATGCAAGATATTTCTTAGAGAGATAAGTTTTGAGGCCAGATTTGAAGACCTAAAATATATCACAGTTCTAAGAGAAAGAGGAAGAAATTTAAAACAGGGGGACCTGATGAAAAAAAGCCTCTGCCAAAGTTCTCTTGACTATTGCGAGGCACAGCAAGTAGAGCAACACAAGCAGATCAAAAGAGGTCGGCTTAGATGGTATCCGTAGCTCAGATAGGTATGCTGGAATCTCACAACAGGCTCGTCGCTGGAAAAGAAATGATAAAGATAATACGGTTATTTTCACAAGACAGTGAGCTAAATGCATGACTTGTCCCTCTTAGCTACTGTACCCAGCTGCAGCAAGTATTTTAGTTGACTCCGAGTGGTTAGCGTGCATTTAGTGCTGTCAGCTGTGCACCCGACTTCTGGTCCCTCAACTGTTTCTGCTGCAGGCAAGATGATGCAAACAGGAGTGCTACAGGTGTCATTGGGTGTATGGTAGGGGGCTACTTTAGTAGTCTGCTGTCGTCACTCTTACCTCTGGTTTCTCGCAGAAAAAAAAAAGCTAAACTCTCTTTAACATATGCTGTAACGATGGAGCGTTTCCACTGTAATGGAACTAGTTTGCCAAGCATCGAATTCATTAAAATTCATCAAAAATATTTAACTTTCCTTAACCTTTCGAGACCTACGGTATTTGACACGTTCACACAATTCTGAACGATGCAGTTAAATCTTGTATTTGACGAGAACATGATATACCTGAGCATTTCTGAGGGACTACGTCCTTTACATGACAACATAGTTATACGGTGTAATTATTATATCCGTCAAAAGATGAGACAAAGTTGAATGAAGTAAATAGAAACATACGTCGAAGCGGTTCTCCTTAGGCGTTATAGAAGTTGTCAGTTAAAGCAAATTGGGAGAGTACCTGACAGTATGTGTCCTTTAAGACTTAACATTCACATTTTAAATTAGCATATAACTGGTTTGTTAATAAAAATACTCACAGCTTAGTCACATTCAGTTTACATTTGTCTTTAATGTTAACTACGTTCAAGTTATAAATAGTTCTTTGAGTTAAAAGCAACAAGTAAATTATTTCCAATGTGAGCTGTTGAAACGTGTATTAAAAATAGCAAGTAAATTATTTCCCATGTGGTCTGTTAAAAATAAATGTGGCTCTGTCGGCAGGATATATATTCGAAACTCCCAAGAACAATAAAAAGGCCATGAGCAAGCAGAGGTCAACGAGGAGTCAGTCGGGAGTCGAGTGCAATAATTCCACTCAGAACATAAGGAAGTGATACACTGGTAAATCCTGATTCGTTCAACTATATTATTCGTGAATATATATATATATATATATAATTTACCCGAACATTAATTATTTATAAGCGCAGTACTAGATACTTCAGATCCCCTGTCATAAATAGAGTGCCACCTCGCCAAAATTATATCAAATACACATTAACCTCTTTAAAGCTATTTCCTGGCTTCACATCATCCGACCATGGCAAAACATGTCATCAGAAGAGTGTTCTGGGTGTGCGAGTCTGTTTAGATGTCCAAGTGTGCGACTTGCGTGTGTGCTATGCGGTAATACTCTTCGACCTGCAAGAAAGAAGGTTCTGATACAATCTCGCTAGACAGGTGGCATACTTATCGCGCAGCCACAGCCGAGTCTTGCACAGTGTTTTCATCTCCTGCCTAAAGCGCGATGAGCGAGTGTAGTAGACGAAGATGCCGAGCGAGCTGTCGACGTAGGTGACGTAGAATGCGAGGCTGGTGGTGGTCAGATACAAATTGGAGTACCGCCCAGTGGCAGAAAACTCGGGCACGCACAAACGAGCGACGGTCAAGGCCGAGACCGGGATCATGCAGACGATGTACACGCACGACACCAGCACCAGCATGGAGGTCAAGGCCACCTGGTGCTCCTGGTGCTGGCTGCTGGCGAAGCTGGCCTGCTGTCGCCACAACATGGCGGCCCTCAGCCTGAACACCGTGATCAGGGTCGCGACACTCACGCCCAGCATGATGGCCAAGGGCGTCACGATCATGAAGAACACATCTCCGACTGCGTTGAACAGAGCCTTGTGGTTCAGCCACAGGGAGGTCGGGACAAGCCCCCACCGAACCTCACCTGTGGCGTTATTCAAGAGCATCACAGGGCGATTCTGGAAAAAATTGGCGCTGAAGCCGAGCAGGGACGATGCAAAGAGGACCGCTAACACCAGCGCCACCGTGCGGGTCCTGACAAGGCTGTTGGCGCGCAGGGGCAGAACCACACACAGGCAGCGCTCCACGGCCACCAAGAGGCTGACGCCGCCGGAAAACGTTCGGAACGTGTGCATGACACCCACGCTGGGCATCAGCAGCCGGAAGTACATCTCGTCCCCGCGGGCCTTGTCCACCAGCTCCTCGAAGGCCGCGGCGCTCAGCGGCAGAGATGCGACGACGTAGCACAGGTCCGCCAGGGACCGGGTGAACAGACACAGGTTCATACGAACGCGGAGGCCCTGGCGCAGGAACACCAGGCAGCACAGGCAGTTGCCCGGCAGTCCGGCACAAGCAACCAGTGGCTTGCACAGGCAGTTAAGGACGGAGAGTGTCCAGTGATACGCCTCGGGAGACAAGTCAGCAAATGCACCTGGTCTCTCGTCAAAGCCTGTCGAACTGTTCATAGCGTAGAGGCTAACTAAAATTAATGACTACTAAATAATCCATATTCTGTCATACAATGTAGATGACAACAAACGCACTATTATCTTTAAAAATTAATCCAAAAATAAAGTTGGGTTTCCCACAACATCGCTGAAAGATCTCCGAACACTCACTGTTTTTTCGGTTTTCACTGTAATTCTACCTGAAAAAAACGGAAGGAGCGAAAGCAGTTTAGCGAAATGTGCACGGCGACTGGAAGACGGAAGATTTTACTTTTCAGGTTAGAACATTATCTTTTAGCCAACAAAATCAGCTAACTTTGTGTCGAGTGCATAAATATTGCAAAGTTTTCAATTTTTCGAATTAAAATCGAATGCAGGGCTCATTAAAATGTCAAGCTCTCTCAACTGCCTCTGGTTTCAGAGCTATAAAATAAACATGAAAAGTATAAAAATGACAGTAAAGCTGAAAAATAAAATTTAGCAGAATGTCCCCTCTATAAAAATATTCTTTCAAAAATCATTCTTGTTGGTATCGATATAATTCGGTATTTTTGTTTTAAAAAAAACATCATTCGTAGCCCACATAAAACACAGCCAGAGTAGACCTGTCACCCTTAAAAAGCAACGTGAGTGCAACATTTTTTCTTTATGACCAGATTAAGTTTATTTTAAAATCCAGGTGCGATAAAGAAAAAAAAATTAATATAATATTTCTCATGCCTCTTCGTCATAAAATACCACCGGAATATGTTTTTGTGATACTTTATGCTCTACTTTCAGCAATTTTTGCTGAACGCTAGTGTCACCCCTTAAAAACTCACAGTCACCCTTATTATATACGACAGAAATTAATGTCTGATTACCGTTTTTTTAACCTAAAGCTATAAAAATCTTTCTAAGCCTTGTGTGCAGCTATTTTTGTTCCCTTCGACCTGCTTTTCCACATTTTCTTAATGGGTTAGATTTTCCTTTGTCTTAAAGAAATAATGGTCCATATGCTGACAAAAAGTTTTCCTTTTTAGTCATAACCTGGTGGTTTCTTTTCAGCGCTGTAATTCCTTAACAGACAATTCCTCCTAACACCCATAAACAGGCACACAGATAATATATATCGACTGGATATATCGTCAAAACTTTGTTTCCGGGAAAGGTTCGAATTATTTTTTCAACATGGTGGATTAAGAAAGCACTTGTGTCGCGTGCAGAGACTGTGATTAAAGCCTCCAATATTTACGATTATATAGCCCTCCCTTCCCCTACAAGCTGATAAAGAAGCGAACTGTATGAGTAGGGACAGTGCTTATCGCAGTGTTTGCGAGCAACCAGCTAGGATTCTCTGCAATTCAGGTCGTTTAAAAAGTGCCAAAACGCCTTAAGAGGTTTACACATCAATAAAGTGTAGCCAGTCGAGGTGCAGGTGCGTCACCAAACAAGCGTAGTCTAACAGCTGAATCTGTTTCAGTTAAAATTTCATACTGGCAAAAAGAGCTGTAACGGCTCTGGGGACTTTCACTGCAAGTTGTGGCAGGTATGTCCATCCTAAGCTCTTTTCTTTGCTGATAACATTTAAGTGGTGGATAGAATCAAAGCAGTTGTAGGAGAAGCTACCTTTACTAAAACTATCATAGCGCAAGTACGTTTACAACAAACGTTAACTCTGGATTCATGATTCAACTATATTTCGAGTCTACAAGGGCACCACCTGCACTGGGCTATCAGCTCTTGAGGCTGCCTGTACATGACATTTATTTGCGCTCCTTCAAGATTCTATTCTTTACGGACAGTAGTATTTAACATAATAATATCAAAACAGACTTGGCTTAGTGAAGTTTCGATTAACCGTTCACCGACTCACAAAGAACTCTGCATCCTTAAGAAATAAAGAATTTAGCAGCAGCGGTTCGATCGACGGTGTTAACTCCCGTTTCGACTGAAAGATTCTTTCTCATGTCCCGTCAAATGCTCCCTTAAAAATCAATGCAAGATCTTCTCTCAAATATCGTCAACCCTTCTAATGCTTGCAAGGCGCAGAATGTTGTTATTGATTAAACAAAGTTATTTTGTGTTTCACAATTTTTGATGGTATGTGGAACTTTGTTCCATTCGCCTGTCCTTGGACAACCTGCCGTCATCGCAGATATCTGACAGTAGCTCTGCGAAACACTCTGAACATTATTTTCTTACCTCTTTGAAGAAGATACTTAAAAAAAATTCCAGTAATGGCTTTGACTTTCATGTATCGTACTCAGAAATAGCCCTTGACTGCAGCGTTAATTGCTATTAGCTTTCTAGATGTGTTTTTTCGACACTTGGCGGCTGTAGGTAAAGTGGTTGGCAGCGCAACCTGGTGCAACCTCACGCACTCTCTTCTCTTTTGACTTGACGGACATGAAAAATCCTGTTGACTGACATTTTACTAATGTTTCCTGTCGTGACAGTCGCGTGAGGTGCATAATTTATAGCTGTGTTCTGAAGATTCGTGACAGTCAAGAAAATTTGTACGAAAACGACGGATTTCGCTTCGATTTTCTTGTTTTTAGAACGTGTTTAGAATGTATTCCCGCAACTGATATTTGACATAAAAACAATAGTTGTGAAATATATATATATATATATATATCCCAGAGAAAATTTCTTGTAATTGGCTTCGTTTTAAAATGAAACTCATCCCTAGCATTTTTCGACAAGCTTCGGACAGAATATCAGACGCTTTGTGAAATCACGTGTTTCAAAAAAACGGAGATATATTAAAAAAATTAAAGATATATTTATATCGGATAACATCTCATTTCCTTTTGTGGATTATTTATTCAGAATTTATGGTTTACGAAGGATTATTTTATATTATTTGTAAGTAAAATATGATTTACACAATATTATTTTTAAAGGCTCTGTCGACTTTTCATTCTACCTTACCGTCCTTTCGCTACCGTTTTAAGTGCGTTAGTGAAGCACTATATTATTACTTCTTGCAGATTTGTTGACAAAGTGTTGGTTATACGTGTATTTTCTTCTGAATGACTTCGAACGCTCTCATTAATAAAAGACACGCGATTTGTTAGTAATATAAAAAAATAAAATCATAGCTGTACGCTTTTCTTGAAATGTTGCCTATGGCGCCAACGATCGGTTGTTTTAAAAATCAAATAAACAGCTTTGCAGACATTGCATATTAGAGGTTCTGTTAACACAATAAATACAACTTTATCCACAAGGACAATTCCAGATGGTGCTCTTATTTGCAATATATAGAGACAATACATACATATACATGTTGAAATAATTTTTTCTCTCTCTCTCTCAAACACACACACACACACACAGAGGCATCGCGTACCTACAGCCAGACCGCAAGAGTTCTCGAGAACTCACCTGTCAACACATGATCACAAATAGAGAGGATACGGGATGCGTTCCTAAGGGTTTGCTGATGACAGAAAGCTGCCAAGTCCCTCTGCCTGACTCCGGTCATCTTAAAAACACTTATTAACGAGGAGGACAAGACTATTCCTGTTCCTTAGGGAGAGGTTGTGGAACCAAGAGTGGAAGAAAAAGGGATGAGACTTTCAATAATGGACTGATAGAAGCGAGTGAGGATGACAGAGCTGACAAAGAAAGACTTGAGTTTCCTTGTTGGCTCTTTCGGAGGATCGTGTCATGTCCCATTTAAGCTTGTTATCAAAGACATATAGTACCTAAATATGTATGAGTCGACTACCTCGACAGCATCATCAAGAACAGTACCAGCCTCAGGCTTGTTCATCCGAAAGTAGAAGACCATTTCCTTAGTCTTTGAGACATTCAAGACAAGGAAGTGTTCGTCACACGAGCATACAAAGTCAGGAAGAACATCACTGTGAACATGTTCATTATTATACAACTATGGTATTAAATATTAGAAACGCTGTGAGTAATGTAGATTAGTTTGCGCTTTAAAGAATGTTAATTAGTGCGAAAGACAAAGAATGTTTGAGAAAAGATCTTCATCATTCTCATGACCTTGTCGCCCACGCTCTCTCTCTCTCGCTCTCTCACTCTTTGTCATGCACACACGTAGGTTCCCTCAGCATGCTGCATGATCAAACTAACATCAAGTCTTCCAGTATCTACGTGTACACGGTATCTACACGTAATGGTTGTAACGCTTTCAGTTCACAAACGCCCTTCTATAGCCAGCCCCGTGTTGACAAGGAAGATGGAGCCACGCGGAAGCCAGTGAGCCCCCGGAGTAAGAAGTCCCTCGATCTTGCCACACGTTATCTCGAGGCCAGCTCACTCACGCGCTCGGCGGTCGCCATGGTAACATTGTCAGATCACCACCAAAGACCGTACAACATAAAAATAAGCCACAGACTTATTCTCTGTGGATGGGACACCTTGTAGACGCGGAGCCCATTCTGGCCATTTGCTCTAGAGCTACAGAAGGCTGAATAAAATCATAGTCACATATAGCCGTTGCAAGTTGCAGACTGTAATGATTAATTTGGACTTACTTGACATGCAGTTAATTGTCGTATTACCTAGCACTGGATTTAATTATGGTTGCGTCATCTGTAGAAACATTTTAAATAAATGCTCTTATTTCGACACCTTGCCTCCCCGCCACAAACACACACAACGTACGTATATATGTATATAGGTATAATATATCAGTCGACTTGCTACAGCGCTGAAACTTTTTCTAGACTTTCTCAGTAATGTTGAACGTGTAACTAACGTCAGATGAATTAGAGGGAGGGAAGGCAGCAATTAGCTGGAAATGTAGGGCAGTGCAAACATGTCGAGGCGTCAGCGCAGAGCGCGCGAGAGAGATGAGTGCACTTGCAAATGGCGACATGGCGAGAAGTTTCGTCCTACCGAAGGCTGTGGGACAGTGTAGGGGCCTCGCTGACATCGCTAACGGCTCCCAGGCCCAGCCTGACATCAACCAACCGACGTTTGAAAACACTACTCTTCGGTCAGCCTTTCAACCCAGCAACACTCAACAGTCTTAATGCCAGGCTCACACGATGCAACAGAGACAAATCAAAGGTACTGAATAGTCGGTATCTTTGGTCATACTGTAGTACACATGCGGTCATGAGCTAGCCTGGTCACAGGCACAAATCGTGACCACGAGATTTTGCCTCTCTCCGCCATTATTTATGGTGGCGAGGGTACTGAAACTCTGCTACGGGCGCCAAGAAAGGATATTTATAATTGTCTCTCTCTAGCTGTACAATTCATTTTATAATTGTAGAGTGCATTCCATACCAATGCAATATATTTTATAATTATAAATTGGATTTTATAGCTATACAAATACATAAACAAAGTATTTAATTTTCTGTTATTCTTAAAATTTGCTTGCCAATTCATTTTCTATATACAATTTAATTCTTTAGTTATAGAATGCGTTCTAGCTATAAATTTAAGTCTTTAGTTATAGAATGCGTTCTAGCTATACAATTTAATTCTATAGTTAAGGGATGAATTGTACAGCTAGAGAGAGGGTATAAAAATTCTCCTCTTCGCACCCCATACTCTGCGCATGAACTGAGCACGTGATCCAGCTTAAATAACAGTAAATCACTTGTCGCTGCCTCAGTTTAAACTGTTGTTTTAATTAACCCTTACGTGTGCTCCATTCGACTCCAATCAACTTGTCTGATGTAGCCATCAGGGGGTGACAGTGGCAAGATAACCGCATTTTCTTCCGGGTCCTTTTGTGAGATAAAACCTTGACAGACGAGATATCAAATTTGAGGGCAGACGAGCAAACTAACAAACAAACTGTTTGTGGATGTCAAAGCTCTCCGTGGTTTTTTTCCCAGCTTTTATTTTTAATCAGACAGGTCTTTCATCTCTTGAGCACTTCAGACTAGTAGCGGGCTTTCGGGAATGGTAATTTTAGTTTTACTACCAAAACACCATCTAACAACTAAATCTTTGCTATTTTTAAATCACTTGCCACACAGTTGATAATAAGCTTCCGCCTACATTAAGACTGGAGCAAAGCTGTTCGCGGTCACAGCAGAGTGTTTTTAATAGAGAGTGGTCACATAGGAAGAACTACGCATTTTCATCCGGGCCATACATGTTTTCAGTCGAGCTGAGGATGTGGCTGTCCCAGATTTCCGAAAGCAAAATAGAAATTTTTCGTCATTAATCATGACGATGTATCTTTAATTTTTTGTTACATATTGTGGTAGTTTTGCTATTTTGCTATTGGCTTGTTCAGCTTTCTCTCTCTCTCTCTCTCTTACACAGAGCTTACACAAAAATCGGTGTTCTTAACTGTTTTACGATAAACTATTCTTACCAAAAATGTCGTGTTAATGACAATATGTGTAGTTTGCGAAGATGATCCATATTGTCTTAAATTTGCATGCATATCGTAAAAGATCGTGTTTGCCTCCAATTACTTCTGAAGTACACATGTCCTGTACAAATCACTTTCTACTTTTGTGGCAGCTTCGCTCTCCGGACAACTAGGGAGGGTTCACGACTGATGTTCAGACGCCACGAAGAACAGCAAGAGATTAAGATGTCCATTGAGCAGATTGTTGGATCGTCCCTGCATCGACTTACACCTGAATGTTTATGACTGGTTTTTCAGCAAAGTTGAAGAAGGCTGGTGCTGTACAGTGTGGGCGGCAGACTCCATCAGCCTTGACCTGCTTCGACTGCCATCGTGCGCATCCGTGAGCCAGAAGTTCAGAGGACTGCGTTCCCATTTGGGCAGCCACACAGATGTGAAAGTTGCAGAACTGTAGGATTATTTGAGCTTGCAGGTGAATGATGACAATGACTGTCGGATCCATTAGCGCGAGGGTTCTGTTGTTTCTGCGTGTCCTGGTCGTCCTACTCCTGTGCCCTCAGCAGTTGTGTGTCACGAGCGAGTGTTTGATGAACGTGTCCAGCTCGCTGACCTTGAGGAACTCGAGTGCTCTTCTGACAACGAACACGTCAGTCACTCTTAAGGATCTGCTGCAGCAGCTGGTCCACTCGATAGCAAGCAGCAACGGAGGCAAGTCAGTGGATCAAGTGCATCTAGACCTATCGCGGAACGGCATAAGAGACTCTGACCTGCCCCTAGCTGCAAGTAATAGTCTCACAAATATCGTGCGAGTGTTGGACATGTCGGATAATGAGCTAGAGCACTTGACCGAGGAATTCCTGACGAACTTCCACAATGTCAGCTATATGAACTTAGCCTTCAACGCTATCTCTGTTATTTCTGATAAGGCTTTGCCAGGTAGTGTGCGGCTGCTAGACATTTCAGAAAATAGACTTCGTCGTCTTGAACGAGGAATGTTTAACAACTTCCTGCAGAACCTCACAGTGTCTCGAAATTTTATTTCTGAACTTCTGCCTGGATCTCTTCCTACAGCCCTAGTTTGTCTGGATTTATCATTCAACAAGATCTCCATTCTTCTGAATGGGGTTTTTGCGAATCTCACCGCCTTAAAATGGCTATATCTGTCTCACAATCACCTTGCAGCCATTCAGCCGCACGCCTTCTATTCCGGGATGATTTCTTTGAAAACTGCTGACCTCTCCAGCAACTTTCTGACGTCCTACGAACCTTGGCCGTACCTGTTCACTTATGGACAAAAGCCCGTCATGGTGGATCTCCGGTACAACAACATCTCCCGTTTCACGAACGACATGAATATGACGGTGACAGGGGAGAATAAATACACGAGGGTGAATTTGAGTCACAACGCCCTGCGAAGTGTGACATTGCAGGATCTGAGCATCTACTTCAGAGGACAGCTACCCAACGGCTTCCAGGTTGAAAACTTGGAGCTGATACTGGCGGAGAACCCCTGGGTGTGCGACTGTGCGCTGCACGGGTTGGTCGCACTTTACAGCACGAGCTTTTTGCGAATTCTTCGGTTAGTGAACGCTCTATTCACGTGCCAGAATCCTCCTACTCTTTGCGGCAAAACGTTTGGCTTTTTGATGGACAATCCAGACTCACTGACTTGTCGCTTGACACGCGACTGTCCGACAGGCTGCTCGTGCCATGACAGACCGCACCGAGGCTACGTGGAGGTGTACTGCGATCCCAACCAACACGTTTATGCTCACCTGCCTGCAGCCTTGCCCTCTGACCGACTGCTTTTTCTCAACCTCTCCGGTCACCAGCTGCAAGCTCTCGACCCTACCGTCCCGTACGCATCCCGTCTGTACGGATTGGACGTCAGCCGTAACCACTTGACGGAAGTGTCGTCAATGTTCCTGGACGAGGCCCGTAATCTCGTTGTGCTGGACGTCGGGCACAACCAGCTGACCTCGCTTCCTCCGCAGGTGCGCAAGCTCTCCCTACAACACCTGTATGTGGCAGAAAACCCGTTGCAATGCTCCTGCAGCTTCGTTTGGTTCGGGGAGTGGCTTCGCTCGTGGGCAGCCAACGTCTCCACCACAACGTCCAACTCCCTGAAGTCGTCGTTGTTTTCGTCGTCGTCACTGACTGACGTCACTGGTGTCGTAGCGGACGAAAGCAATCTGCCGGCCGGCATGGAGTCGCTGACGTGTCAGCAGCCGGGAGGCGGGCTCGTGACCGTCGTGGACATGTCAGACAAGAGTCTAGGATGTGGGCACCTGGCACAGGCTGTGGTCGCTGGTGTCTGCTTCATGCTGCTGCTGTTACTGTGTACTGTAGTCGCTGGCTGGCGTAAGCGATACGAGCTGACAGTCTGGCTTCACTTGCGGATGTGGGGTCGCTGCTGTGGCAAAGGTTTGTGGACCCATTCTGTGTCCTTATGTCTCAGTTACCAACTCTTGCTGGTAAAAAAATAAAATTATCTTTCTTAGCTCATGCCGCCCAAATAGGGATCAAATTCTTCCTTCTTTGAAGCTTTTGAAGCTTAAAAACACGATCTGTTAGCACATAATTTAGCACAAGTGAAAAACAAACTCATTACTCTTTTTCTTTCCTCTTGCTTCCTATCAGGTATTTGCTGTGCAATTTATCTCTTTAGTCATATTTTGTTTTCTAGCTTTCCGCTACACTAAATCTTTCATCTAAAAGTCTTCTCAGAATTTACTGCAAGCTAATCTATTGCAGGTTCGATCGCGGGTTTGTTGTTTATATGTATGTTCTGCTGTATGTTTGTTTATGCTTACGGGAAACGAATCTTCGTTTATACTTTATTTTGCTGGGATAAGAGCATAGTTCACAAGATAATCTTTTTATTTTATTTTTATATTTTTAATATTATTTTTATTGTCTTTCCCTATCTAAATTTTTATTACATAATCATCTTACATGATTCTTATATATACTGACATCTGCAACTGTAAAATATTTATTGTCTGCAAAGTGAGACGGTAGACGTATTTGCTTAAAGGTTAGTTGCCGTGGTGACGAGGCTGATCAAGACCACTGACCGAGTGTCAGTAAGCTTGTGTCACCGGGAGGGGGAATGGGGGTTAGGGGTAGACAGTAACAACAGCTACAATGGAAAATGACTAGAACATCAGTATGGTTAGACAGCAGACATTATGATTAGTAGTATCAAGGTCAACACGACATTGGAGTCGGTATCAGGACGAAGGCGATTATGATGAGGAGGAAGGAGAGGAGGAGGGAGTTAGGGACGGCAAGGAGACGTTATTCCTACAAGTTGAGCTGATGTCAGAAAAGTGACAACAGCATTGAAGGGGTAGAGGAGAAGGAACACTAGCTCAGGTAATGTTGGTAACAATAACGCTAATCTTAAGATGAAAAGTTGTCTGCTTATCCTCCCTTTGAAACAGACGAAGACCCCATGGGCGGCAACAATCAGCACCCCAGAAGGTTCGACGTGTACATATCGGTAGATGAAGAGGATGTAGAAGCCGTGGCTTGGGTGCTCCAGGTGCTGCTGCCGTTTCTGGAAGGCAGAACCAGGCCTTTGAGGGTGTATCTCCCAGTCAGGCAAGAAATACTAGGGGAGAGCAAGGCCAATGTAAGGCTCTTTCTTTCCTTTCCTCTTTCTTTCTTTCAACAGTACTTTCAATCTTACCATTATGAAATATGTGATCAGCTGCTTTAGACTTATCTTTCTGTTGCATTAGATTGTGCTAATACGGAACCATACATGTACTTCCATCGACGTGTTCAGGTACAATAGGACTTCTCTCGATTTTTTCTGTGCTTCATTAGATTATTTTTATTGGAACTATGGACAGTTCGATGTTTCATGTCGCTGACAAAGTAGGTAAAGATGGCTGCATGATAGGACTCTGTGAATGCGTGTTGTCTGTGAGTGGTCTGCAGTCATCTTTCTTAACGTGCGTGTGCTGAACAACAGTTGCTAGCAACATATGATTGCAGCACAAAGAAATGTAGCGCGATTCAAACGTGTTCCTTATTATTTTGACAATTTTTGCTAATATCAACAATGTCCCGTGACCGAAATAGTCGGTCTGAGGGCTTTCGAGCTGTCGTTGGATAAGACGCCAGTAGGTGGATGAGGTAGAACTTCGTGGTCACTAACGTGGTTCTCAATGCCGAGTTCATTTGGATCAGCATTTTCCTGTTTAATAAGCTCTGTAGACAACATTAATTTACTTGTCTTGATAAATGTGTTGTCATGGCGACAAAAACTAGATCTATGAAGGAAATATGTGGGAAAGTGCGTCTTGCTGTTGCCTGTCTTTGTTAGCTACCGAGTACGTGAGTTATTTTATAAACAAGATTGATGACCTACATTACAGATCTTTTCACGAGTGGGATTTAAAGGGGGTTAAAACCAAGACATTTGACTAAGGCTTGGTACTAGTCCCCAGTCAGACGATTAAATAAGAAAACGATACGTAATCAGACTCAGTCATATTCCGAGCGCCTCTATCATCTAAGTTCTTCAACATCCGTCCTCACTTTTTTCAATACTGAGCCTAAACCTAAAATCAATAGTTCGTGTGAAAAATAAAATGGTTGTTATATAACCAATTTTTGTGTCAAAGGCTCGTGTGGACAGCATTGTCGACAGTCACAACATGCTAGTCTTGATCACACCTGGCTACGTCCAGAACGAGTGGTGCCGCTTCGAGTTTGATCAAGCATGTCGGCACCTGGAAGAGGAGAACGCAGGCAAGGTCGTTCTCCTCAAGATGGCTGGCGAGAACTACAAAAACTGCAAGCAGCAGTCCGGCGTGACCCGCGAGGGCCGCCTGCCAGGAAGCGGAGGCACGCAGCTGAAGGCCACCGAGGGGCGGGCGCGAAGGTGGAGTGGCAGGGAAGATCATCAGCACGTGCAACAGAACGGCCCTGACATGCGGCCTGCATCGGGGCTGCAGCCAGACACTGTCTTGACAAGGGCTCCCCCTGGCGGAGATAACCATCATCTTTTTGAGGCTGCGACTGATCCAGCTACGGGTCCCTTAGCAACGACGATGGTCCGCATCTGCCGCAATCCGGAGCTCGCCGCAGCGGTGCCAGAACATCTTCCTTTGGACGCGCGTCATTCACGCAGCCGCAGCAGGAAAGGGGTCGCTCGCGCCTCGCGACGTCAGCGAGCTCTGCTCGGTTGCAGCTTGTTCAACCGGGTGCGGTGTTGGTGTAGATGTTGGGCGTGTCGCGGACCTGGTCCCGCGCGACGGACACATACCAATCACTTGGAGCTCAGTCAGTTCTACGACGTCACGGGTCAGCCGGAGACCATGGAGAGCCTTAGTGCGTTTCTCACTGAAGGAAGGTATATCAGTCTGGGGGAACACTTTTGGCGGGAAAAAGTCTTCTACGAACTGTCCACCTACAAAAAAAGTTGACTAGAATCTTTCTCGCACTCTTCGCCTCCATGCAAGTCCAGAGAAAAAGGCAACCTCAGACAATGTGAGCGACCTGTGAGTGTAAACAAGAATCCGTGTGCACATAGTACAGCTGAAGACTAGGAGGTAAGGAGGGAGAGGAGCAGAAAAATAGCTTTCTCCTCCTTGATGATCACTTTTCTCCTCTCCCTTTTCTGTGTACATAACGAATGTACTAAGCAATCGTGAATGACAATCCTGGATAAATGTCCTAATTAGTATAAACATTATTGGGTTAAACAATATTTGTTTTAATCATTTTGCACACATTTTGTCAAGACAAAACAGATCAATTTTACAACACAACGGTCAAGTGATTATACTCTTTATTTTTGCTAAAAATTGCTAAAGATACCAATAGTATCTATAATAAGAATATATTGCTAAATATACACACACACACAAAACTGGTTTACATCTGAAATGTAACAACGGTAAACAGAAGTCAAATTGTTACACTTTTATATTTTTACTAAAATTGTTAAACACACTGCTAATATACAGACATAATAATATACTGCTAAAAATATATATACACACACACAATTGGCCTTACATCTGAAATGTAAAGTCTATTAATTTTAAAGTTTAAGCCCTAGAACAATCTTAATCAATGCTAATATTAGATATGCCACAAAAACAACAAAACGTGAAAAAGTGGCACTTATCAATCCAAGATTTTGTGTACATTTATAAAAATCTTAAATAAGAAAAATATCATGCTTACATGTGTATTTAAGGCAGCTACTGGTGTATTACCATCATATATTCATTTTCATGGTATGCACATTTCTTGACATATCTGTATGTGTTTTCTTTTAATTTCCTCCTTTAATTGTGTTGTACAGCTAAAACCATTTTTTCACACCTCTCCCTCTAGCTTTGCTATTCAGTGATTTTCTTTCTTTTTTTTTATGTGTAAGTATTGCCATTCATGTAGGAGGACCATTAGAGTTTTCTGCCTAGTTCTGCTTGATCTTTGGTTTCTTCCATCCCATCTGCTGGAGAATCGGTTTTGCAGACTGCAGAGACAATGGTGGTAGGTAGCTCCCAATGTAGCTCCTCTTCCACCAAGCTCCTCCCACAGTTTCATTTGTTCCAAGCTTGGTATAGCTGTACTTGTAATGCTCCACTCGGATAAACCTGAGGATTGACAGCAAACAACCCCCCAAAAAAGAAACAAAACATAAAAAACACACTGTAGAAGTCAAAAACAGAATGGACTAAGCTGTTTCAGTATCTGAAACTGCAGATATTTTGTAGAACAAACAAGTAAATAAACGTGATAATGCATCTTTGGAAATTTTCAATAACTATTATTTTAAAATATTAAATCTTTCCTTGTTCGCTGCATTGTCTGTTTGTAAATAGATAATAAGTCACACAAAAGTTTAGTTCCAACTTCCTTCTACAAAATTTACCTTTCCTGCTTTGCTTGCCTTGTGCTAGGGATATTTTCATGGGAGCCATACCTCATATACATGTTTTCAAGCTAATTTCTCTCTCAGAAAATATGATCATGGTGATTAATGCGACTGAGATGCCAGATTTTTGTTTTCTCTTTTTAATACCAACTCACTTGGGAGGCTGCTTGCCAGCAAAAGGGTTGTAGGCAATGAGACTCATGGCATCTTCATCATTGGCGAGAAGTTTGATTGCCAGGTGCACTAGCCATGGATTTTGATTGAAGCTCTGAAAACACCCAAAAACAAAGGTCATGACAAGAACAAAAACTAGACCACTACTACCTGTTCCTGAAAGACTGTTATATGCTCATAAATATAAGGTGATGAAATGTTACATGCTTCATTTGTTCTCCCAGTTTCTGTCTAATGTTTTTCAGGCATGTTCATTATGTATCACACCTGTGATTTCTGGATTGTATTCGTACTTGCATGCACCATGAAAATAAAACATTCCAAGGTGTAAAAAGCTGCTTTACATTTATTTACCATTCAATCTGTGCTAAAAGTGATTTTTTTCACCCATCTGTTCCACTTTTTTTATATGGAGGGGAAGGGTGTTGGGAGTGGGGGTGTAAAACTTTGGGACCACCCCAGTAAACTGTCTTCAGGCAAGAACATTACATGCATTGAGACAAATAGGCAAAAGCAGCACCACAGAATGTGATATGCACCTGAAAAGCTGCAAACCACATTAGCCAGTCCAGGCGGTAGTGGTAAGGTGATATCAAACATGGTCTTCGCATGACATTTCCTGGTTTGCATTTGAAGTCATATTCTTCCCAGACTGCACTGGGACTGAAGGGGTCATTACTGTTTGTGCCTTGAAATATTACTTCTGTCCTCTGCTTTGTAACACTGCCAAGTAAGAGAATTTCGTTTATATCTCATGTCATTATCTTTGCAAGGGATAACAACATAATGAAAAATTAGGTAATTGGTTATGTCAAAAGTAACTGCATAAAAATATGATGTAGTCTTCAATGAATGCTTCTGGCAGATAATGAATTAGTCACTTGAGAACATAGTTAACTCCCCTGTAATGTGGTCGGGTGTAGGAAGGTAACTATGTATTTTGGCTTGGAAAAAATATTTCCCATTAATTGCTTTTTGTAATACTGAAAATAACAATGATGTTTTTCTATCTGATGGCACTTAATAAACAATAATATTAATATTCAACTATTAGAAGAGTACTAGAAGGCTAAGAGAATCTGCATTTCTTAATTATCAATCACATATTTAGTCAATTCTTTGAGTAACCAAGGATCAAGGAAGACTAATTTTAGACTTGTTGTGTTTATCACTGGACAAATATGCTAACTCACAATGTATAAATAAAATGCTTATTTTAAAAATCATGTCCCATCCAAAATCTGCAAAGAAGCACAAAAATCTTTTTTGGCGAAAAAAGTAGATCTTGCACTACCTGACATGAAATCTTTTTTTTTACGGTAAAAATGTTAAATGTACCTGCCAAATGCTCCATATGTATTTACAAGTCGCAAAGGGTCAAAAGAAGTATTCATTGCTTGGCGTGACGACAGTAGGTTCTGAACTACTGGGACGCTCAGGTATGCTATAAGCAGTCCTACTCCAATGTTGAATACACGCCTGATATACATACCTGCATGGACAATTATGGATTCAGTTAAGTTTGCAGAAAACAAGTGTCAGATTATTTAATTTGATATGACTTTCTCATCTATATATGCTAAAATAATGCATACAGGTAAAGAGGACAGGACCTCATACTACAATGGCTCCACAATGCTCCCATCTCAGATAAATAAAATATTTCTTCGTAAACATTACAATGATTTGTAACTCCTAATCAAACTATCATAAAAAACGTTTTATTACACACCTGTGTGGATGGATGCGGCAGAGGTAGAGTTATTCATGTCGGACTTCTGAAGCTCAGTCACCTGTTTAAGTACTCTTTTGGAAAACATCCAAGCATAACTGGCATCATCGTAACAGGCAAGATTTGGCAATATAGTCAGCCAGTTGAGGAAACTCAGATTTCCACTGATGATCAGTACCACCTGGTTAACACATTTATTTTAAAGAAAGAAAATGACAAAATTTTTATTTTGAAGTCAGCTAGAAACATCTCAAAATGACTTTAAAGTAATAAGACTGTGTGAAACATCACCAAATCCTCATCTGTTACAGTGAAAATGTAAAGTCTAAAATAAGAAAAAAAAGCCAATCTTACTACTTCAGAAAACTTTAAAATTTAATGCCCATATTTAAATAAGATGTGCAGATCTTTTTGAATAGAAAATATCTTAATTGGCAAAGAGAAGGTTTATTCTGAAAAAGGAGTGGTCAGGGAAGTTGAAAAACATAATAAGGTGCATTTTAACCTTGCTTTCATCTGAACAAGTATTGGTTTTTACATTGTAATAATCCCAAAACAAAATGAGACCAACCAATCTGTCCATCTGTTACTAATAAAACTTCTATCACAGCTATATCCAGCCTAAGAAATGATTCAAGATAGTCAAGAAAAAGCATGTTACATCCACCAAGCAAATTCTTTAAGTCTGCCTTTTCAGAATGATCAAAACAAAACAAAAAAAACAAAACAAAACAAAACAAAAAAAAAAACAGATCATGTTAAGGTGAATCTTTGAAGACTAGTTTCAATTTAATGGTTTTAACTTACTTTATTTCAACAGAATCGATGTCATACCTGAAAAAGAATCTGGAAAGCTCCCCCTACAAGGCAGAATGGACGTGGCATGAGAAGAAGGAAGGGCGCAACCAATTCAATGAAGTGGTTGGACAATGTCTCAAACTTGTGCCATGTCTCTGGTGTTTGATGCATATAGGTGCTCATAGGGTTAGGCACTGGCTGCGTCTAGAGGAAGCAATCACATCATTATTTCTAGTAATGTCAGATATAGTCAATAACTTAATGTAAAAATGGATTGAAAAAAAAACATAATGGCATAAATTAGTATGTCCACTAATAAATTGAAAACCACTAAGGCCATATCTTTGAGTACTTTCAATTAGAACAAACTTCCATTTTTAAAATAGACCTATATCAAGAATAAAAGCAGTGTACCTCATAGTGGTAGTTCATGCAAGTAAGATCTCTCCAGCACTTGTCTCCCCTGATCTTGATCAAGCCCTGTGAGAAAACTTGAATGTCATCAATTATATTGATACTAATAATTAGAAAACTTACATAACGCTGTTGCCTAACCAAAGGCAGCAGACTCACAGAGCTTTCCAAAACCTACCTACATTTTTACAGACTGAAAAAATGTCTCTTGAATGAACCCCCTCGATCCCTCTGCTACAGAAATACACTAAGGAAAAAAAATAGTCTATGATGAGCCCTACAGATGCCAATTATTTACAGTGTTTAAAAATTGTTTGTTGGTGAAAAAGACTGTAATATGTGGTCTGAGTGAACATGGGGCTCAATTGCATAAATTCAAGAGTTGATCTGTAATGTAACACCAATGCAAGAAACAAACCGCTGCAGTTTTCAGGCAAAGAACAAATCCCTGTGAGAAAATTAAAGAAATGAATGCAAGTATAGGCCCACTGCAACCAATGCTGCATACATAAAAAAGACAGAGATCTAGGATCAATGGAGTCACAAAGTGATAAACTGCAAGTGATCACAATAGATCAAAAGGGCAAGGATGGCATTAAAATGTAAATCAGACAAAGCTGACTGCAAAATCTTATCCAAAATCTAAACAGTAAATAGATCCAAGCAGAAAAATGTTATAATGTAGAGAGGGTCAAACCTCAAGCAGTTAGGCTAAGGGACATCACTCTCTTTCTCAATGCAGAAGGACATCTGAGATTTAATCTTGCTAGAAGTTCCTTAATTTTCAAACCATTGTGATATATCAATGTGTCATTCTATGTGTTAACCAAACTGACACAAGCAAGTCAGTAGAAGATTGGGAGAATGAGTTTTCATGGTGATTTACACTTTTTTTAGTAGACAGGAGTGGCAAAATTCAAGAATATCAAAAATTCCTGTGCACAAATTCATTAACACATTTATGTTACACGCTTAATTTTAAGATCCTTTTAACCTTTGTCTTGCTTGGTTCCTGTAAACTGCAGTCTCAGCTTTATGTTCTGGAATTATTCTTAGGCTTATATCCAATCAAATAAATTTATCTGGCACAGCTTCTATCCTCATCTGAGTATGCAACATTGCATTCACTAGCAGGTAGGCATTTGAAGTTGTTCCAGTTGTAGTCTCTTTATTTCGATCTTAGACAGACATGAGTTTGCTGTTGCCAACACTGTTTCCCATCCAAAATGGCGTGTTAGCTATTCTAAGCATATTTAAATGCTAACAACACAGGGAGCAATGATAATGTTTGATAAATATTAATATTTTAAAACTGTACAGCTTTGTTCTCACCGCTCCAAGCATGATCCTAAATATCAACCACCGATAGCCCATGATGATAATAAAGGATGTTGGTGTTTTACGTGGCATCTGGCGCAAGGACCATACAGGACACAAAAATGTAGCAAGAAATCCCGTCTCCAGAAGCTGAGACTCCCATCCTGCAAAGCCAAATAAACTTGACACATCCACATTGCTTACCTTTGTGATATCTCCTTTCGAGGCTGAGTTGATTTCATGTTTTATTTTTTTTTCTTTAGCTCAAAAGATGCATCAGTGTGAAATATTTTGTAATGTTTTAAATGACCACAATTGTGATGCTTACATCATCAAGACAACAGCCAATGGGAGAGCAATGACCATAAGTCAACTTTGAGATAAGGTCTTGCATATCTTGTACTATTGCTGTGTACATTGCATGCTCATAAATTCATTTGGTTTTATCTGGCTTTCGGAGCTAATCCTGCATAAAGTGCAAGATTTCTTTTGTTTTTATTTTTCCAATTTCCTGGCTCATAAGATTATAATGTGCAGCTTAAAGCAATTATCAATGTGGAAGTACTAGCCCCCCCAACCCCTTTTTCTTTGCTCTGCTCTTAAATCTTAAACCTAAGGACTAGTCTCCTAGTTATGTCTAGTTTCATGTTATGACTTCAATCAGCCCTGTTTTTCTGATTTTCCATAAATGAGTCACCACTTAAATTAAAAAAACAGTAATTTAATTTAAGCTAGAAAAAATATGCTTATGTTTTACCATATAGCATATCTGATCCCATGAGTTTTAGTTTTTTATTTAACTTGGATTACTGTCCTTATCTGCTAACTAGTGGATTTCCCTACCCTTAGCATTGTGTAATTTACTGCCACAATGTGCTAAGACAGTAGCATTCTTATCTGCAAATAATTTGATGTATTCAGCTATGGATAAAACTAAGTTGAATTCACCACTGACAAATGTCTTCACCAACTTAGATATGACTAACCTGAATTCCTCACCGTCAAATATCATCATCAACTTACCAAATCCATACCTGCAAAAAATTTATTATACAGTAATAAATACAGAAAAGAAGGGAAAATATTGCATTAAAAATATTAACATCCTTTTGCTTGAGCAGCTCAATCAGTTACTGTGACACGTACATTTGATTTTTCCAAAAAGATCCTAAGGAATATAAATATGACCTTTACAACATAGGTAAGCAAGACTATATACACCATGCATGTTTTAGGGAGTACAAGAAAATGTTTATAACATGCAAATTTATTTTCTTTCATCAGACATTGCCTCTAATAATAAGCCACAGCAAAAATATATCTCAACTAAAAAATGAAAATCATGATTTTACAGCAATCGCATGGTTTTAGTCTTCAAATATTTAAACTTACCATCGCTGTCCAACATTGACAAGAGAATGATAGAGGACCCATAGGGTGAGCATTATGAACCAGTTGGCTGCTCCAAGAACAATAACTAATCCTGATAAAGCTAAGCCTGACAAGGCAATCCCATCCAGTAAAGTAGGGAGGTTGTGTTCATAGTCAAACATCCATATTATGGTTGGTACATTGAAAATGGTGTTAAAGTTCAGCCCTCCAATTCTCTTCTTGACACTATCTAAAAATACATTTGCTGGAAGCAGCCCATTGGGGCCAATAAGCTGCTTGTTTTGGTGAAAGGCCACAAGGAAAGCAACAACTGGAAGAGACATATGTAGTATGCATCAGTCAAGTATAAGCATTTATATCTAAAACTTCACATATTTACTAATTTTTTCATGAAATACAGCTTTTAAAATATATCAGAAGAAAACGGAAACACTCCATATTGTTGTTGCAAAGTTGCCCACTTTCCAACCAGTGAAAAAATATTTGCTTTTATGATGGAATAATACTATGATTTATAAGCACAAGACTGAAAGAAATGCAATGATCACATAAAAAGTTAAATGGAATATGCAGCTTTGTAATTTTTTTTATTTCTAATGTTTTATTAGACAAAGTTAATAGTGTGTGCACTTACACTCACAGATGCACGATATCATGTGCACAGTGATTTTTTTGCAGTAGCTAAATTAATTTTTTTATTTCTATCAATTAATTGTTTCAATCCCTTTTCACTGTTGCTAAACCCAAAGCTTACTATAGTGATTATACTTTCTACGGCAACTTTCTTACGCACATGTCCGGTGTATTTTATTTATGAAAATACATGTCCACTTACAATAAATAAAACCTAGATAGCGCAAAAGGACGATACGAGTGAGCCAAAACGTTCCTTTGCCAACTAAACAGTTAACATCAACATCTTTGACTTTGCCTTTTGTCTTTTCTTCCAACCCTTCCTCTTGAGTCGAAGAATCAGTGTGCCTTGACTGATTGTCTTTAGTAAGTTTAGCAGTTGTTCTCTTTCGGACACCAGATTGCGTAGCTTCGACATGACGTCCTGACTCTTTCATGTTCACTCTGTGATATTTCTAACGAAAGAAGACTGATCCATAAACTAGCAGACGTGTTGCTTCGCAGATTATTGAAGGGGTAGCTACTCTTGCAAGATAACTAGAGTAGCATTTCCTACCATGAAGGAAATCGACTGGATGTAGTTTATTTTCAAGATTTTCTATAAAACCCACCCTAGAACCTTTAAGTACAACTAAATCGTTTACGCAATATACTTAATATATAAAAAGCAGATAACACGTGCGTCCGAGAGTAAAATTGAAAACGTGACCTCTAGCTCTTCCGTGAATACTACTGTCGTCTGCTTTGTCGCTTTTGCGTTTTTCCTTTTCGTGGGCATGCATTGTTTGCGGACAGTCGTCACAAACTAATCACGTAACTAAGTATAGTGGTCATTCAGTTGACATTGTGTAAAGTTGCAAATTTTTCTTTGGTTTGGTGCCAGACAATGATCGTGTTCACAATTTTAAGTACTGAAGATGCACGTACACTATACATTCCTGAGTCACACTGTTGAGAATGATCTTTCACAGACACACCTTCCTAGCCACTCTCTCACTCTCTTTCTTTCTTTCAATCATTCAATCTATCTTTATTGTCTGTATAAGGAATAAGATCCAAACAGAAATGTGTCCTTTGCTCACACAAAAACGCTTAAATTAAATGACATATCGCAAAGACGTCAAACGTACGTTCATTAACCATAACGCACACAAACACATGTGCACACCCTAAATACTCTCTGTCTGTGTTTGTTTTTGTGTGTGTTGAATACTCTTCCCCCCTCCACCACAGACACACACACACACACACACACACACACACAGAGAGAGACACTTCACATACATGCATTATACATATGTTAATTGCTGAGGACGCTATATATGGCCAATAAAGCAAAACTATAATATATGAT
This sequence comes from Marisa cornuarietis, assembly GCA_004794655.1. Classification (NCBI taxonomy): domain Eukaryota; kingdom Metazoa; phylum Mollusca; class Gastropoda; order Architaenioglossa; family Ampullariidae; genus Marisa; species Marisa cornuarietis. The sequence continues at coordinate 1,463,667 of SMMW01000066.1, forward strand.
GTGATTTCTCCATCACCTAACAGTGTTCAGTTAATGACTTGATTCTGAGTAGCTGAAATAATTTAGACTGAAGGTGGATGAATTAATTGTTATTTATTATGCAGTGTTAACAGTGCGCGTACGGTGTCTATAATGTGTGCATGGTCAAACATTGCATAACTCATTTATTCGTGAGAGTAATGAAGACACGTTCTGAATCCAAATTCCAAAGCTTTGAACTATTCTAGAAACCTGCTGCTCTTTTTCTAAGATAGTACTAAAGTACGTCAAGTCATTAAATGAGATCATACATCTGAAAAACCCCTACACACACACACACACACACACGTGTGCATGCAAGCATCTTCAGACAAAGGTAAATGTCTACTTTTTGAAAACAGACAGTTCATACAAAAGTTTCTGTTTCAGCAAGCGGTCTCTGATGTGCCAGAACCGTCCCTCAGCGATGTACGTGTTGAGAGGCTCGACAGCTATCATGTGTTCACCGCTCTCACAATAGCGCGCTAGCTTGTGCGCCCGCTGACGGCGCGGTTCGGTCGACTTTTCATCCGGCCGCTGCTGTCGTCGCCACAGACGTGGCAAATAAAAACCAGCACGACCATGGCCACACCAAGCCCCACAAAGTTTGCCACCAGCACGGTTTTCAGGAGCGGTAACCAGCTCACGGTGGTCGTACTTAGGCTTGTCGCCAGCAACACAGTCGTCGCCAAAGTCTCCAGCTTTCCTTCTAGAAACATCGCCGTTCGGCGCGCCAACAGAATCGCCTTCCCCATGATTATCGTGTTTTCTTATTTCCTCCGCATCGTCACCGTATCGGATGCATCCGTTGTCGACGACTGCCTTCTGTCGGCCCCCGGCTCTTACACAGTCCGGACAACGCCTGGCCTTTCTCCCGTCCTCCTCGTCGTTATCCTCGCCGTTTTCAATTAAGATCTCTTCGTTATCATCATCGTCTTCGTCGTCTTTGTCCGCCATCCTGAGAAGAACAAGTTTCCCAGCGTCGTGCTCCTCCAGATGTCGACACGCATGATCGAACTCGTAGCGACACCACGCGTTGCGGGAATAACCAGGTGTGATGAGTACCAATGTGTTTCGACTCTCCAAGATGCCGTTGGCCCTGGCCTGCACGTATATTAAACCCAGCTATTACAAGAGGCAGTAGAAATTGCCCAAGTGTCTGTCTTCTCAGTTCTTTTGTCGGTCAAGATTATGCTTTATTTCATTAAAAAAAACACCTGAAACGCCTTACCATAGGTGGTGCGCTATCGGTTCATGCAAACTGCTGCATTTTAAGCAAATGTTATTTACCTCCTCCAAAACACAGACACAAACACACAGATGGAATCTCACATGCGTTTTCTATGTATTTTCGCTATAGAACTGATGATAAAATACGTGTAATCGATTTTATCCTGTTTTCTTTCAAATGAAAAGGCAATGGCAATAGCAGCTTGGATGAAAAATAATAGATACTGACGTTCTGAATCGCTAGGCTGAAACTTTCGAGCTGACCAACTTAAATGGAGAAATAGAGAATGACTGTCGTGTCAAATCGTACCTCCAAAATAACAAACTGGTTTTCTTTGAAAAAGAGTGCAAAACACGGCAGACAGGAAAAAGTGCGCAGCTGTGTTGTCCCCCATCTACTGGTAAATCAGTGCACTTGTCTCCCACATATTACTTTGGCAAAAAGTTTATTTTTCTTACCTCTGCTTTGCATTCTCCGGGCAGTTCTTGTCTCGCTGGGAGGTACACGTAAAGGGGCAAATCCCTTTCCTCCAGCAGCGGCAACAGCACTTTGCGCACCCAGGTAAGCGCCACCTCATCGTCTTCATCGACAGACACGAACACATCATAATGCTTGTCTGCCGCATCACGCTCCGTCCTGACCTTGTCGTGATCCGTCGGCACCGCTGTGTAAAGATAACAAGCGAGATAATAACGGACCGAACGCTACATGAAATACACTGATACTGTATCCCCTTTCCACCCTCATCACTATTTCATAATGACCACCTCACTTCTATTTTATTTTATTTCTACTTTTGTTGCATCGATTGCTACCCCCTTTAACATCTTCAGTACTTCGATCGCTAATAATAATACTTCACATTTTATCATTGCTTCTTATCTTCTACACTACCTCACTACGCACCACTACTGCTTTTACAACTACATGCATTAAAAGTTATAAAAAATATAGATTGTTTTGTCAACAAATTGGAAAAAGGGGGGTAGAAATGTACCGATGGGTTTTCTGCAGCAAGCCTCTTTACAATGGCGGTACACCCAGAAGAAAAGGATCTTGGTCTCGTACTGACGTCGCCAGCAGACGACCGCAGCACACAGCAACAGCATCATAACGCATCCACCAGCGATGCCCCCCTCCGCCAAACGACCACACCCGAGCGACGCCACTGACATCTCCGTCAGCGCCATTGTCTGCCCCTCTCGACGACGACAAGTCAGCGAGGACAAGTCGTGACGTAGCTGCTCGTCCAGCGGAACGTCGTGCAGCACTTCCGGCGGGAAATCGGGTGCCGTGTTGTGGAACAGCAAAGCGATGTGTGGATCTTCTTCGGGTGATGACGGCTGTGGCGCCTCGGTAGACGAGACATTGCCGATGACAGTGCGGACCCACTCACCAATCCAGATAAAGTCACAAGAACACTTGAAAGGGTTCCCTGTTACCTTAAGGTACTGCACAGGCAGGCGGCGCGCTTCCCCAGGAAGTGACGTCAGGTGGTTTCGTCTGACGTCAAGCGTAACGAGACTACTAGTCGCGGCCATGAAAGACGATGTCACTTCCGTCAATCTATTATCGGCGACGTTCAATCCGTAAAGCCGCGATAGGTAGTCCAGTCCAATGTCCAATTTGTGCACCTGGTGGCCGGACATGTTGAGGTACAGGAGAGGGGCGGAAGGGAGCATCGCAGGGAGACGAGTGTACAGGTGTCGGGTGGGGTCACAGTCCACCTGAGTGTAGCCTCTATGAGGTCTTTCCTGGCACGTGCAGCCTACGGGACAGTCTCGGCTGACGTTACAGATCAAGATGTCTGGAGTCCGAATAAGGAACCCAAAGGACTTTCCTTTAAGCTCTGCTGGCTGCGTGCAAACAAACAGTGTGTCTATTCGCTCGTGCTTCACCAAAAGACTCTTGCCAATTAGAGACACAAGCCAGTGCAGTCGGCAGTCACACACGAACGGGTTATTTTCGATAAACAGACCATAGGATGCAAGTTGGGTTGCGCTGGGTGGGACCCCATTGTGGTAGATCACAAAGTCCTTGGCTTCCAGGGTGGTGATGTTGTTGTAAGTGAGGTTGACAACATTGTGAAACTGATTTTGTGTGAAGGTGATTCCCAGCTCGTTCGTGAAGCTACAGATCCTGTTGTGGCTGAGATCCATGTGAACGCTGGTGCTAAAAAGATACTGCCATTGCTCGTAGGACGTCAGTAAGTTATAAGAAAGGTCCACCATTTTGACAGTGTACATTCCTCGTTGGAAGGCGCCCACCTCGATTCTCACTATTTCATTGTGAGACAAATCTAGACTTTCCAGGCAGCACGCATCGGAAAATGTTCCGTTTTTCAACACTTGCAAAGCGTTGTGAGAGAAATCAAGCTTCTCCAGTTGTGTCAGGTACGTAAAGTTAACACTCTCTAGACTGCTGAGGTTATTGCGAGAAAGATTCAGGGAGAGGATTGCCGTCGCCAAAGGGAATTCAAAGAAATCTGCTGGCAGGAAGGAGAGGTTATTGTGGGAAAAATCAACGCTCACACAGATAAAACCGTTGCTTCTAGAACGTATCGACTCTTTCGCAGAATCGATAGTCAAATTTTTTTCAGTTGTCAGTTTAGTCTTGAAGTTGCAGACGACGGCTCCTGCGAATCTCAGTCTTGTGCCCCCACAACCAGCCAGAACTAAGAGCACGACCCAGTACATTGTGTGGACTATCGAGCTGGTCTTTGATGACACGACTTTCCTGCTCTTCAGTTTATCCAGGTTTGTTTTAGCGATCGATGGTAACTGTAGAAAAGTATAAAGTTGGGATACTAGAAATAGCTACTTCTATAATAAGATTTAAAAGAGAAAGTATAAATTTAAGAGTAATCCAATTTCTTAATACTGGTTTACATGTAAAATCAATCAGTTTTTCTACATGCATGACATGCGATCAAAATAATCATGCATACGTGCAACAGTATTTTGTCCTAAAATTATTTATTTATTTATCTTAGCAGGTCTAATTTCATTTGAAAAGATATGAATGAGGCTGTCTGTCCACGCTGCTAGTCCACATCTGAGGCGAGTATCAGGTCTGAGGCTGACAGCCAGGACACGTCAGTAATTCTCCATTCCTAGTGTCCCACCCGACTATCCGCCATCACCTTCACATTCGGTCCGCCTTCTACTTTAGACAGGTGTTACATACAGAGAGTGTCCGAGACGAGATCTGAACCCAGAACCCAACGTGTTTAACACTTTGTTATGTCTCCCTTAAATGTTCATACGTTTACAGGTCATACAGCCTAGAGATGTCACTGGACAGACATACACCCAGCATCCTTTAATCATTCATTAACTAGAGGGAATAGGGAGGAAGGCCACGCTACACTTAGCTGTGATCAAGCCAGCTATACGGCTTACAAGTGGCGGGAGAGGGGGAGGGGATATTTCTCATACCGTCCATTCATTTCTAGGGATATCTGTTTGCATACATTTCTTCATTGGAAAATGGTGATTCCATTACCTTAATTTTATTACATGGCGATAATCATGGGGAGGAAAGTATTTTAAATAGGATTCTTGTAAAAAAAAAAAGTACTTTTAAACATTCTATAATTTGAATATATTTGTTTGGAGTCTTGTTCTCCTATCTAACTCTGAATATACTGGTCTTGAAGGAACCTACATACTTTTTTCTTGAACCCGTCACCTGATATGTTTATGCTTTTCTGGTTTATCCATATTCTAATTAGACTAAAATCTTAAAGTGTTGTTTGGACAGTTCTTATATAGTTAGACTTAAGGATATTTGTTTCGTGTAGGCTTAAGAGCATTCTATATACAAAGCCTGATAGTTTATTACTACTTTTTGCATTTGTGAATTTAAACCAAAAACTTAGCATTTTTCTCTTAATAGGAAGACTAACGGGGAAGCGACCACACTCTCCAAGATAAGGTGGACTTTCTTACTTTGAGGATAATTTTGTAGAATCTTAACTGTAGTTTAACACAATTCCTGATGCCCATACTTCCCAACCGTAAGATAAAGGACAGGTGTGAACCTCATCTAGACCAGAGTAGCCCCAAAGATATTTGTGACCTCGGCCAGCCAGACTCGGGGGAGAGTGGGGGTGCATCGCGAGGAACCAGAGGTAACAACCTTAAAGCCCAACCCGATTGCTTAGCAAACAATCGCTGGAAACAGAGCACAAAGTATCACAAGGATTTTATATTAATGTTTTTCTCTTAAGCACACCTGAATTTGTCGAGAAAACAGGAAGTGACGAAACGGAAATATTTCTAAAAATAGTTCCATCTGCGCTAGCTGAAGTCGAAGAGAAAAGATGCAACCCTCGGTAAAATAAAACTGACCAGGACACATTGTGCTGTTGCTGAATGTTCTCTTCGACACTGAGAGGGAGTTAGTTTGTACTCATTTAGGAAATCCTAAAGAAAATGGCAGCAAACGCCAGTGGATTAACTTTGTTCAGAGATGTGTATATACGGGTCTATGCTTTGTTCAAACGTGCCATGCGAACTTGGTCCCCACACCGTACTCATGAATTTGCTCAAAACATTTCAAAATTGATTGTTATCCAGTCACTTATACAGTACAAGCAATTCTTGGACTTTCAGTAAAACGAAGAAATCTTATTCCTACAGCAGTGCTTACTATACAAAAGCACGAGATGTTAAAACCAACTACGACTGCTGGTAGATCAAGCACGAGATATGCAACATCGACAGTTTCTACACCGTCTGGTCTACGAGTAACATCATCCGTCGTATCTTTATCCAGCATAATGCTAAAAACAACTGACAGTGTGATGGCATCATTGATGTGCGTGATCAAAACAGCTAAAAAAGAAAAAAAAGAATTGAGGCTGATAAACATATTATAAGGAGCTTAAACGGAAACACGTGCGAGTATAAATGAGGGAGAAATAAATTTCAAACTATCACTATATTTTTAATTGTTAAAAAAATCCGTATCAGCAGGTAGTTGTAACTATAAAATAAAAATGCAATCCTTGAAACCATCAAATAAAAAAATACAGGAGTTTCTCTTAGACAAACACTTTTGAAACATTCTTATATTTTATTAACAATAATAATACCCATGAGAAAATTAACTCAAATGCATCCGCTTAGTAACAGACACTCAGTAATAATACAACGTAGACTGCAATGTCCGTTATTGTTGCCCATTAAATTTTGATCTGATTGACTTACCAGTCTGTTGAGTGAAATCAATTTGTACCATTTAATTATTTTTTTAACTTCATTCGAAGCTTCTAGAAAAAGTTCCAATCTATAGGGCTGTATTCCAAATTCAGCTGCTTCATTTTTGGGGAAAAAATCGCTTCTTTCACAACCTGAGCCTCTGAGCGATTATTCTTCATTTGACTTGAAGACATGCACACTCGCTGTTACAAATACTCAAGGCGCGTACTCTTCAGGATAGGAGAGTAATTTTTCCCCCTTTCCTAGTTGCAGGTGAGAATGCCGAAGTTTGAAGGCTTATATTAAGAATAATTATGTATTCATATTTTGGGAATATTTGTTTTAAAACGAAATTAACCCGATCACAAAGAAAAAAATGTTGCGCTCGGTTTGTCCTTTAAGTATTGACTTTTTCCCACAGACATATTTTGGCACTAAGCACAGTATTTTCCATACGCATATTCTTGGCACTAAAAAAATGTCACGAATAATAGCAACTTTAGCTCTAAAATGAAGTGAAAAGTACCAAAAAACATACATTAAATGTTATCGACGTTGTTGCATATTTACATTCGTGTACGTACATTTTTCCGACTAACAGGAACATGAAAATCACAGGTTATTTCAGATGTACTCTGCCGGCCTCTGACCTCACAACTGGTTGTGGGATGTACAGCTGAAGTGTGATCTACCCAAAGTCGTTGAATGGAAGAAGCAGAAGTAGGCGGAGAGTGAATTGAAAATAGGGCCCGAGGGGCCTTGGTTCGTACTCAAATGGTTCCTGGCACCAGGGCTGAAATTACTAGCATCAAGATGTTTTCACAGCGAACTTATCACATCCCAGGGCTGTAAGACATACCTAGATTCAGAGGTCAGGGCTAGATGGTCGTCTGCATGTCACATTTTTTGGGTTTTGTTTTGTTTTCGGTTCCAAAGACTGCGCGACGTGATTTCACGGAGAGAAAGCAGCAAGCAAGACTGTCACCTACAGCATGTCTGCACCTCCACAGAGGACCTGCTGCAATGACCGTAGGATGGAGGCTTACATGAGTTCCAGACCCGGCAGTCAAACTTTTTTATGAACAGCAAATTCATAACTTCCTGGTCGACATCCTGCTCTACACTTCAGTTTGTATTCGCAGCACGTGAGCTCGATCAGTCTACTGTATTCATATGCAAGAAACGGACAGGGAGCTGTATGCAGTATGTCTTTTTTACAGCCACACCCTTTTTGTTACAGGAAACATTTTCAACCTTTGTTTCCGTTGGATGTTGTTTAGTCTAACATCTCGTTAATTGTTTATCTACGTGCTTGTATGCGTCACAATAGTAAATCGCTGCCAACTCGCTCGATACTTAGCTGCCTGTCTGCATGCCGCGAAGCACCAACAAATAGGTCAGAGGTCAGCGGAGTCAACATGGAAAGCAAGAGGTGAACTTTCGCTGCCAAGAGGCTGTTAAAAGCGCCGTTTGGCCTGGTTGTCGCCTGTGAATAGGTCTGGCTTAGCCAGCACTTCATGATTCCGGTTCCAATACGACTGCCAATATGTTACTGCGCGAACGAGCACACGTGTTTGTGTGTGTGTGTGTGTGTGAGTGAGAGAGAGAATGTTTGAGAGATGGTTCAATTGCTTACTTGAATTTTGATAAAGCGTGACTGGTTCTTTTTTCCTGTTGCATTCTCTCTCTCTCTCTCACACACACACACACACAGGGCTCCACGTACAATGTGTACTTGTTACAATATGAAGCCACTTGTAACATCGTTTAACACGTAAACTAAATTAAAAATCCACAAACCATATACTCTACAAAGTTCATGCTGCTAGCAGTACTTTTGAAAATCTTAGTTGTGTGTGACTTTCTGGAAGGAAGGACAAGATTATGTATTGTGTATTTTATGTCAGGCCGAGTTGTAGATTTAACACGGAAGGGACAGAATGGGTTTTCTTTTCAGGGAAACGGGTAAAAATCAAAAAACGCGTTGTTAGGCCTGTTAGGTTGTCGAGCATTAAGGTTTCTAGCACCATTTATGTTTTTTGTTGCTTTTATTTTTTGGCGGATGAAACATCTTCGAAGTCCTGTAACTGAACTCAGTTTGAACACAGGTCGCAAACTACAGGCTCAGGATGAAAAAAAAAAATCCTACTACGTGCGATATGAACCTTTCGTCTGCTTGTCAATCGTTGCAGCAGACTGGGTGAGCTCTCGTGTGGAAAGTAACGAATGAAATAATGTCAGATAGTAGCAGCGAAAAGTGAGGGTGATCTTGGGTCGCCCGGTAGTGCAGTATGGGGCGCCAAGAGGGGAATTTTCTCAAATTTGCTATTTCTAGCTATACACTGCATTTTATATTTATACACTTCATTCTATACTTATACATTGCAATGTATAGCTAGAGAGAGAAAAACTCGGTTAAAACCGAAGTGTTTCATTTATATTATTCAGAAGTTGCTATCCAACATTTTATATATACATTTCAATTCTTTAGCTATAGAATGCATTCTATCTATACATTTGAAATCTATATTTATAGATTGCATTCTATAACTTCTGACTTGAAATGTATACAGAACGAGGCTGGCTCAAATGCAATGTATAGCTAGAAATAGCAAATTTGAGAAAATTCCCTCTTGGCGCCCCATAGTGCAGTGGGTTAAGCATTCGCTTGTGAGACGCACAAAATCTTGTCTCTGCATGCGGCAGAACTGTCGGGGTTTTTGTGGGTACTCTAGTTAACGCTATCATTCCTCTCCCCTTCAAAGTCCATATTTGGCAAACGATTTTTTTTCCACCATATTGATCCATAATTTTGACATCAGTGCGATTACGGCGTACACAAACGCATGGGGCTTTAACAAAAATACCTTAACACCCATCTTTAAAAAATAGCAGATTGGCTGTTCAGTGTGCGTGCATCGGAGTGTGTGTGTGTGTCAGTGTGTGTGTGTGTTTTAAGTGGCCATGAAGCAGTTTTTGACAGACACTGACGGACATATGGTGTACACAAAACTATCACACAGTTCTGCCCGCATATACACAAAAAACGTTGCACACACTTCCGTCTTCCTTAGTGGCATAATAAATCACTACGAAACCACCGCAGGCAACAAGTAGTCAATAAACACTTTTTATTTACTACAAAGGGTTAGAGCTTCACTCATTCACACACACATACCGTTTAAACAAATTAATTTTAGACAAAAGCAGTTGTTTGTTTTTTGACAACGGACAGTTCATACAAAAGTTTCTGTTTCAGCAAGCGGTCTCTGATGTGCCAGAACCGTCCCTCAGCGATGTACGTGTTGAGAGGCTCGACACTTATCATGTGTTCACCGCTCTCACAATAGCGCGCTAGCTTGTGCGCCTTCTGACGGCGCGGTTCGGTCGACTTTTCATCCGGCCGCTGCTGTCGTCGCCACAGATGTGGCAAAGAAAAACCAGCACGACAATGACCACACCAAGCCCCACAAAGTTTGCCACCAGCACGGTTTTCAGGAGCGGTAACCAGCTCTCGGTGGTCGTACTTAGGCTTGTCGCCAGCAACACAGTCGTCGCCAAAGTCTCCAGCTTTCCTTCTAGGAACATCGCCGTTCGGCGCGTCAACAGCGTCTTCTTCCCCATGATTATCTTGTCTTCTTATATTATTGCCGTCGTTCATGTATTCGTTGTCGACGACTGCCTTCTGTCGGCCCCCGGCTCTTACACAGTCCGGACAACGCCTGGCCTTTCTTCCGTCCTCCATCTCGTTATCCTTGCAGTTTTTATTTACGATCTCATCGTTATCATCATCGTCGTCGTCGCCGCCGTCGTCTTTGTCCGCCATCTTTAGAAGAACGAGTTTCCCAGCGTCGTGCTCCTCCAGATGTCGACACGCATGATCGAACTCGTAGCGACACCACATGTTGCGGGAATAGCCAGGTGTGATGAGTACCAATGTGTTTCGACTCTTCAAGATGGCGTTGGCCCTAGCCTGCCACGAATATCAAACCCAGCTATTTCATTAGGCAGCAAAAATTTCACTTCGTAAATTCTGATGGACGATGCAAAGGACAGCATTACTTCAGAGTGTAACCTACACTTTATGCTAAGTGCCCGTCTCCTAAATTCTTTTGTCTTTCAAGATTATACTTTATTTTATTTAAAACGCCTGTAAGCCTTACCATACATGATGTGCGGTATCGGTTCATGCAAATTGCTGCATTTTAAGCAAATGTTATTGCCCTCCTCCAAAACACACACAGATGGAATCTCAAATACGTTTTCTCAGTATTCTGCGCTAAGGAACTGATGATAAAATACATGAAATTGATTTTATCCCTTTTTTAACGAAAAGGCAATGCCAATAGCAGCTTGGATGAAAAATAATAGATAGGACTTTCTGAATCGCTAGGCTTAAACTTTCGAGCTGCAAAACAATCGCTTGATTACAATCACGTCTAAAATACAGGTTTGGGGAGGTACGTGGAGGCTGCCATGTTTTCTTGTTAAGTATCGTCATCAAAGCCATCCTGTGTCAACCTTAATTTCAGTCTTTTCAGCGCGATTGTCGTTACGCTGGCATCATGGGTCTGGGAATCGTCTCATACAATAATAATCACGAGTACAGTGAAGAATGAGAAGAACAGTGGAAAGGGAGATGAAAGGAAAGGGCTGGACAGCCGATCGACATCAGTGGCGGGCTCTGGTTGAGGCCTTATGTGCAAGTAGCACGAAGAGGATTGATTGATTGACAATGAAGAATAGATGCGCAAATTGGAGTAATGGAGAAATGGAAAATAACTTTCTTGCCAAATCGTACCTTCAATGTCACAAATTGGAGTCCATTGGTTTTCTTTGCAAAAGAGTGCAAAACACGGCAGACAGGAACAAGGGCGCAGCTGTGTTGTCCCCAATCTTCTGGTACATCAGTGCATTTGTCTCGCACATATTACTTTGGCAAAAAGATTTTCTTCTTACCTCTGCTTTGCATTCTCCGGGCAGTTCTTGTCTCGCTGGGAGGTACACGTAAAGGGGCAAATCCCTTTCCTCCAGCAGCGGCAACAGCACTTGGCGCACCCAGGTAAGCGCCACCTCATCGTCTTCATCGACAGACACGAACACATCATAATGCTTGTCTGCCGCATCGCGCTCCGTCCTGACCTTGTCGTGATCCGTCGGCACCGCTGTGGAAAGATAACAAGCGAGATAGTAAAAGACCAAACGCTACAAGGAAAACACTCATATTGTCTTCCCCTTCCACTCTCATCAATGTTTTTATGATCACCACCTCACTTCTATTTTATTACTTCTTTTGTTACATCGCTTACCCTTCTACCACCTTTTGTACTTCAATCACTAATAATAATACTTCATATTTTATCATTGCTTCTTATCTTCTACACTACCTCACTACGCACCACTACTGCTTTTTCAACTACATGTATAAAAAGTTATAAATAAATAGTTACTCTTGTTAGCAAATTGGAAAAAAGGGATAGAAATGTACCCATGGGTTTTGTGCAGCAAGCCTCTTTACAGTGGCGGTACACCCAGAACAAGAGGATCTTGGTCTCGTACTGACGTCGCCAGCAGGCGACCGCAGCACACAGCAGCAGCAGCGCGACGCATCCACCGGCGATGCCCCCTACTGCCAGCCGATCACACCCGAGCGACGCCACTGACATCTCCGTCAACGCCATTGTCTGCCCCTCTCGACGACGACAAGTCAGCGAGGACAAGTCTTGACGTAGCTGCTCGTCCATCGAAACGTCGTGCGGCGCTTCCGATGGGAAATCGGGTGACACGTGAAACAGCGAAATGTCTAGGTCATCTTCTGGCCACGACGGCTTTGTTGCCTCTTCAGCTGACACGTTGCCGATGACAGTGCGGATCCACTCGCCAAACCAGATAAAGTCACAAGAACACTCAAAAGGATTCCCTGTTACCTCAAGATGCTGTATAGGCAGGCGGCGAGCTTCGTTAGGAAGTGACGTCAGCTGGTTTCGGCTGACGTTGAGCATAACGAGACTACTAGCCGCGGCCATGAAAGATGATGTCACTTCCGTCAATCTATTATCGGCGACGTTCAATCCGTAAAGCCACGATACGTAGTCCAGTCCAGTGTCCAACTCGCGCACCTGGTGGCCGGACATGTTGAGGTACAGGAGAGGGGCGGAAGGGAGCAGCGCAGGGAGACGAGTGTACAGGTGTCGGGTGGGGTCGCAGTCCACCTGGGTGTAACCTCTCTGAGGTCTTTCCTGGCACGTGCAGCCTACGGGACAGTCTCGGCTGACGTTGCAGATCAAGATATCTGGAGTCTCAATAAGGAACCCAAAGGACGTTCCCTTAAGCCCTGCTGGCTGCGCGCAAACAAACAGTGTATCTATTCGCTCGTGCTTTCGCACAAGACTCTTGGCGATGAGAGACACGAGCCAGTGCAGTCGGCAGTCACACACGAACGGGTTATTTTCCAAATAAACGCCATAGTTCCCGATCTGTACCGCGTTGGGTTGGACCCCATTATGGTAGATCGCGAAGTCCTTGGCTTCCAGGGTGGTGATATTGTTATAATTGAGGTTGATATGACTTCGATACTGTTCTCGTGCGATGATAATTCCCAGTTCGTTGGTGAAGCGAGAGATCCTGTTGTGGCTGAGATCCATGTGAACGCTTATGCTAAAAAGATACTGCCATTGCTCGTAGGACGTCAGTAAGTTATAAGAAAGGTCCACCATTATGACAGTGTTCATTTCTGGTCGGAAGGCGCCCACCTCGATTCTCACTATTTCATTGTGAGACAAGTCTAGCTTTTTCAGGCAGCACGCATCGGAAAACGTTCCATTTTTCAACACTTGCAAAGCGTTGTGAGAGAAATCAAGCTTCTCCAGTTGTGTCAGGTACGTAAAGTTAACACTCTCTAGACTGCTGAGGTTATTGTGAGAAAGATTCAGGGAGAAGATTTCCGTCGCCAAAGGAAATTTAAAGAAATCTGTTGGCAGGAAGGAGAGGTCATTGTGGGAAAGGTCAACGTTCGAACAACCGGCAGAGTGTAGTGAGCCTTTCACAGTGTCAGTCGTGGCATTCGTGTCAGTTATCAATTTGCTTCTGAAGTTGCAGACGACAGCTTCTGCAGACATCAAGCTAATGAACCCCAAACCAGTCAAAGCTAAGATTGCAACCCAGAACATTGTGATAGGAAAACCCTTTTAGAGCTTCTGTTAGCAAGGTTTAAGCAGATGTATCCAGCACTCGATGAAACAACTTTATAGAAAGGACGTCAAGAGACCTTTGAAACAGCTGCTTCTGCAATAAGATTAGACAAGAAAAAATTAGAAATGGAAGACTAACGCTAAATTATCATAAGGTCAAGCAGTTAGGAAAATCAATCGATCGAGATAATGAAGCTAAAGTCTGTCATTTAAAAAAATCCGTTGAAAAGTATACACGGCTTGTCGATGGGGTGGACAACCAGAGACACAATGAGGTCACGTTTGTGACTTATTCCAAATACCTTTTCGGGATGAATACGAGACGGGATGTAAGCGTCTGAGATGTTGTCCATTCATGCCTCAATACAGAAATTTCACTACCGCCATTTTGTTAACATTGTCTGCTGCCATTACATACATGCAACATAAACCCTATGTGTTCAAGGCTGCCTTGGGTGTTATTTTCACAAGCTGACCTACTGACCCGCAGCTGGTCTCAAATGGTCGCTCTGAGCACTACCCTACAGTTCTACCTTGGAAAGAACTCTTACCTAAAGAGAAGGCTAAAACTCGATGGTGCTGCAGGCCGCACCTCTGAAAAATAAATCATCACAAGTAGGAAAAGGACGCCCTAGTTCTCAGTAAAGTTTAAGGACGATGACTCTTTGAAATTAATTTTGATTGCTCTACGTCACCGAGAAGAAACTAAAAACCAAAATTTAATTACTGTTTTATCCAAAGCCCTTTTCAAAGTGAGTGTTTCGTTTAAAAAAAATGTACATGCACAAGAAGGATTAACTACCTTTCACACATTAGTTAGTTCTAAGTAAATGCAACTTCGCGTCTGGCACCTAAGCTGGCTAGGGTTGTCTTCTTCTTCAGTCTCCCACCATACAGCATGATCATCATCAGATAACATTAGTTTCACAATTCAGTGCACAAGAATATTCTAGAAAGGAGATGGACGTGTGCCAACCGCCCCTCTCTGTCTGTAATAAAAGGCATCTGAGTACCTCTGTTGATCTATGATGTAACTCCACCTTTTGTCAACACAAATGACACCAATTCACGCGCATGTGTGAGTGTGTGTCTGTTCTCTAGACTGCAGTAAGCCTGTACTGCCACTCATGACAATACAGATCCCAAACAGTGCAAGTGTTGCTGGCGATGAAAGTAGATGGAATATGCTTTATTAAGGACGACAATCCAGCGCTCCATGTCCTCCATAGTTGCCGGTATGTTGATACTAGCGCCTTGAATCCTCAAAGAGCGAACATCACCTAGCACTTTCCCTCTCAAACGAGTCATGTCACTAACACTTTTTCGGATAAAACGACTTTCGATTCTAATATAAAGACAAAAATTCCAGGGGCCAGTTGCACAACACGTTTCTAAACCTTAAAACTGTTCTAAAGAAGCAAAATCTCTCGATTGCAGAAAAACATACAAAAAAATTGAACTGACAGGACGGAAAGTCAGACTTAAACAACTTTCTCTTACTTAAAGCAGTTTTAGTTTTAAAAATTCTAAAATTGTGGTGTGCACTTTAAACTAATTATCTAAATAGAGTTAAGGCCTAAAAGTGTTTGAAATTAGAAATGTGTTGTGCAACTGGCCCCAGAACACTAAACTGATATCCTCAATGCTGTCCCATCTATTTGTTCCTGGATGAATGTTGTTTTCCCACTGACTAATATGACAATCACATGACATGTATAACATACTCTGCTGCGGCCACTTCAGAGCTGAACGTCACGTACTGCTGTCAGTGAGACCCAACACAGCTTATTGGGGTGGAGATCAGGTGGCAAAACTAGTGGGGTGTGCGGATCGTACTCACATTGTTCCTGGACCAGAGATGAAACGACTTCACTGTCTTGAAGACGTGTTCATGGCGAGCTGGTCGCAACAGAGGTCTGCAGCAGACCTGGCATCAGATCTCAAGGCCACATGGATGGCTCCGCGTTACATCAAACTTTTTTGTTTTCAGTTCTAAAGAGAGCGCCACACGTTTTTAACGAGAGAAAACACCCAAAGGGACAAACGTCTGTCGCTCTCCGTCATCTGCTTCTGCTGCATGTGCAGGTAAACAAGACATTTAAATGGGTTCCGGATCAGGACGTCCTTTTTGTGTCTCTTGCCGGAAGTAGATCAGTATTTTGTTATTTAAAAAAAAAAATTGGACAACGAACTGGTTTTGTATGCTTCTAGGAGGATAAGAAACTTAAAAGCCTTAGGATCTGCTTGAGTTTTGAACATTCTCTCTCACAATCCCAACCTAAATGGTAGATCATCTACGCATAGGTGTTGCAAGGCAAACACACTCGAGATATATATATATATGACTGGTTTCCCCAACATCTTGTCCAACTCGCTCGCTGCACCTCCCCACTTCTATACCAGGATGCAGCAATAAATAGGTCAGAGGTCAGTCATCAGGGAACACGAAGTGGGTTCTCTTCGCTAGGAGGCTGGAAACAGCGTCTGTCGGGTATGTATGAATAGCGGGCGAGACCTAACTCCACCAGAATATTAACAGGAAAAAATATCACCGTGTCGTGCCACCTGTGTGTGTGAGAGAGGGAAACTTTGTTAGCTTATTAGATCGTGAGGATAGCAGAACACACTTTGCTGAGCACAAACAACGGATTTTCTACACCGTCGTGCGTACAGTCTGATCAGACAGGTTAGAAAAGACACATTCGTATGCTAGACACAACGATGGCTTCCTGATAAAGGACAAATGTGGGGTCCTATCGCAACTGGTTACGAAATCAAACCTGCGAACGGGAGACTGCAAATGGGGGTTGTTCTTCATTATCATCTCATCGAAACCGTAGACATTGCCAAGATCGGTGCTGACGAGATCAGATTGACTGCTTTTTTTCGCCACTAGTCGACTGCGCCGCCATGCTTGCTGCACGGCTGAGTGTGCGCAGTGCCCCCTAGCGTCACCTTTTGACACTTGTTATTTACGACCTCTTTGTCCTGGCTGCGGGGCATCTGTTTACTATTTCTTGCGTTGAAAAAAGCCGGAAGTGTGTTTTGTGTGTGCGTGTCGAGTGCGTGAACAATGCGACACTTGCGTACATCTAACCTGTCTATTGGTGACTGTGCAAACCGGCTACGAACACTGCCATAGGCGTGTATTCTAGTCATCAAGCTTTCTGCCCTTGCAAGTCACGCATGTAAGTCACACGGGCCACAATGCAAGTCACGCATGTAAGTCACACGGGCCACAATGCATGTGTAGTAAGCCCATCGTAAAATCGCAATGCAGGTATACGCTCTTGACAGACCGAGCTAGTTATAATATCAAATGGTCCTAGCGTTTGGACCAAAAACCGAGACTTTATAACTCAAAAGCTTTGACGAAGTCAGAAGGTTGGGAAATCAGTTGGCTTTCAATGTTTAACTACCAACAGAAGACTTACCGTTCAACGATAGAAGAACTTGACTTTGACCAGCCGAAGACTTCAAGTGTCAACAAAATAAGACTTTGACTATTGTAAACAGAAACTATAAATAGTCAACCTTCAACAACAGAAGATGTTAACTTACAACAATAGAAGACTGACTTTTAACAGCAGAAGCCATCTGTAAATCCCACTTTAGCCCTTATTCTTGTCATGCACGTGACAGTCTGTGTAATGCTCCAGTAAACCCAGCTCTTCAGACTGCTTGAGTGTCTCTGCCCGTTGATACAACAACAAAGTATACATACCAGGAAGGTCGCTTTTAATGTATGTAGATAAGAAAAAAATATTATCATTGCTTAACTACTTGATACCATTTCAACTTCTACAGCTACCTCTGTCGGCAAGAGAGTTACACGAAAGGACTGAGAGATCAGTATTGAGCAAGAATTCCTTTCTATTAGAAAGTTTAATGTCTGGCCACGTCTAAGGGTTAATGTAGTAGTGACCTTGTTTTTCTTTTTTACAACTGAGCCACAAGAATTTGTATACCTGCGACAGCCCTATCATTAGAATTTGCGCAGCTGTATCTCTACCGACATGTTGGCATCTCTCTTATTATTTTTGTTTTGAAATCAGTTTTTGAAACAACCATGCATCGTTCTGTTGTTTACATCGCATTATCTTTGAATCTCTTATTCGGCATCAAAAATAAACTCGGTGGAAAAGCAAGCATGGCTATGTATAGCTTGGTCCATGATAGCCCCAAGATCCTGGAACCGTATTCATGAAGTGAAGCTAAGTCGTTGTCCCGGGTGCGAATTGTCTTTTCTTTTCAGTATGTTCCTTAAGGTACCAAAACAGAGATTTCATCTTTTCTAATTGTTTCAGAATGACAGATTGATGCTTTATGATGTCGAATTATATTTCACAAACCATTTCTTGCTCACTGGCGACCTTCATTAATTTTAAAATTAATTAAAAATGAAAAAAGATCAGAACAATGTTTGAGAGTGTATACCATTTCAGAGAACATAGCAGAATCATACACAAACAATTTTTTTATGATCGATGCCCTTAATATTGCTGTTGTCATTCTCATGCAAGAACAGTATCTAGTGGTATAGCCAAAACAAGGGTGATGCAAGTACGGCTTTTTGCTAGCTATCTGACATTCCGAACTGTGAGGTGCGCCAGTTCGATACCCGTGTAGCACAGCTTACTTCCCCCAGTGGACTCAGCTGGCGGGAATGGAAGAACCAGAAAGCAATATCCGCGGGGTCTAGATTGTGCGTCTAACTATAAAGACTGTTTCCCTTGATTTGGTAAAGGATAACGGTCGACTTACCCTGGCTTCATGAAGACGGCCCAAAACTGACTTTAATAGCAGTAGCACACTGAAACGCCACTGTTTCGCAGATTTTGTGAATTAACAGTCTCTTCGTGTGCTAAATTAAAACAAAAAACAAACAAACTTGAGCAATAGTTACAAAGGCCACAACACAAACAAACATACCGTGCTCGCTGTGTGAGGATCGAGGCTCCTGGCGGAACATACAATCGCGCGCCTGCCGACACATGTGTACTTATCTAATTACCCACTTGGACTGCCGCAGTTTTCACAGGTTTTTAAAACGGGACTGGAAGAAAAGAAAGGGTAGCACGAAGATCGTACGAAGAGCTCTCGGTCACAGCGACCCTCGCACTCAGTTCACGCACATTGAGTAAAAGAGAAGGGAAGGTATAGTGCGGGCCGGAGCACCGGGAGGGAGGATGATTACGTCATCTTCCGCCAGCAGGAATGCAACGGCCGTGCGGTTTGTGTGCGGTACATGGCTGTTAATAATACTCATCAGAAGGAAATCGTAAAGGAGAAAGTAATAGGACCTCGGTGCGTGTCAGAAATTAAGTTTGTAGTAATTACTTTTGAAATACATCTGCCAACACGTCTGGCTGACATCTTTAATGTTTTCTGGTCATCACGATGTATGTTATTATTGGCTGAATTACAAAAGAAAGTGTATGTAGTCATCAAGTTGATGTTGATTTTCAATCTTCGCCTCATTGTATCGTATCAGTGACCTCCCTCGAGTAACAGCGTCGGTCACCTTTACATCTACTATAATCGCTTTCAGTGACGTCACCAGGCCTTACCGCCATCTATCACCCCATTCCTTCTCCCCCTACCCGCTACTCTAACATAGGTTACCGGATCTTCCTAAAACTTCCTTCTTGCTGATCTATATTTTTCTCAAGGTCACGTCACACGTCAATACCACTGAAAACATCGCCCTTAACTGCCCCCCACCACCTCACCCCGATCATTAACGTACAAAGCTTCGTGAGAGACAGGGAAGCACATGCCTCATGCCTGCGAAAGACAAGGTCTTTATTCAGCGTTCAGGGACCAGTTGCACAATACATTTCTAATTTTAAACACTTTTAGGCCTTAACTCTATTTAGATAATTAGTTTAAAGAGCACACCACAATTTCAGAATTTTTAAAACTAAAACTGCGCTTAAAGTAAGATAAAGTCGTTTAAGTCTGACTTTCCGTCCTGTCAGTACAATGTTTTTCTGCGATGCATCAAAATGGCTAAGAAGAGATTTTGCTTCTTTAGAACAGTTTTAAGGTTTAGAAACGTGTTGTGCAACTGGCCCCAGGACTAAACCCATCACACCGAAAGAAGAAAGTGATTGCTTGCTAATACATTTCTGTCTCCCACACACACATACAGGAGCCCATTGCAAGATCTACCGATTCATGAACGCAGATTACACACACACACACACACACACACGCAAAACATTAAAACACCATGAACGAGTTTGTCTGGTCAAGCATGTGTTTCTTGTTTCACAAAAATCTACCAAACTATCATTTTTTTAAATTACATTTTATGTCACAATTTTACCAAGTCTTTGTGCTTTTTTATTAGTGGACACAAAACTATATGCATGTATCTCAGCATAGACACTGAAGCTCTCTAAAGTCTATGATCTCAGGCAGTAGTATCAACGTTTTTTTAACTCCTTACCCGTGTTGTAAAACAGGAGAGCTCCTGGCTACTTTATACTTCTCATCTTCTTTTTAGCACCCTACCAAACCAACTGCTGAATTTTCACAACTCCGATTCCAACAGTTTTGTTACTAAATTCCCATTTCGAAGTTTCTTCATGCCCATCACTCCTATCTGTTAATGGCAGTAACAGTAGAGCGAAAACAAAATTGCTCACCCAGTCAGCTATTTATCCACAGGGACAACATGTGAAATAATGACACAAGACTTGTAGTATTACAGACAAGTTTATTCGCCAAAGACAACACCACCAGATAAAGGCGAATGTAGTAAAATTTCCAAAAAAAAAAAAAGTATAATGTCCATCAGTGCTTTGATATGTTACAAAGTAAGTTCAATTTGCAATTTGCTTTCTGCCATCACTATTACTGGTATAAATGCAGAAAACAATGTTTGATCTAAATAAATATTGTGAAAAAGTGGTCTTATTTACAGACATTTTACGTTTTCAGTCAACACACATACACACACATGCACACAAAAATCACATTTCAACAATTAAAACATGTTTGAGCAGTATTTTAAGGTTAAAAAATGGAGACAAAACAAATGTGACTATTTTTCTTTTTTTTAGTTACACATGAATGAGCCCAATGCAGATTGGAAAGAAAAAAAGATTAAGGCACTCCCATGTCTATGTTTTAGTGCAACATGTCATTATATACATGCACTACCCTAAAATGTGCATGTAGACAAAGAAAATGCACTTATCCTTATCAAAAGCATTTTAAGTACTTTTTATTTATAGGTAGATGTGAGAAAAACTGAATGCATGTTTTATGGGAAAGTGCACAAAGTATGTGTGCACAGAAGAATGGAATCTAAGTTTGCAATAATTATGTACAAACTAACCATGCAGGTTAGTAACTTTTGTTCTTCATGGACCAGTGCAACTGTGTAACCAATACTCTCTCTTTCCTTTCACCCAAATCATTCAAACAGCCCTCCTGACCTATCATCTATAGGTGCTAGGTCATATAATTTATACAATATTTTAACCGCATGATATTTCACTTAAACTGCACAATACTTCAATTTTTATGCTAATTGGAATCAATATTATTATGATTAAGGAAATTTACCAACAGACAATTTTAGGTGCACGTTTACCGTGGTGATAACTGGCAATTTTACATGCTGTGCTTTGTAAGTGACAAACTTAGGTGCTCTTCCATCATGTACACAATAAAGGAATAAGATGCTACAGGAAGATATATTGTTGCAGGAATAAGGGTATTTCGTTTTTACTGGTATCCTATGGCAAACAACATCCAATCCACATTTTGCAGTTTTTGTAGTGTCATGCACAAAGTGGAATCCCAGAACATGATGTGCATGGCTTAAATGAAAGCAATCTTTTATCTTCGACCAGCAACGCAATTTTAGCTTTACTGACATGGATGAGCAGTGATTTGAATCAAAGTTCTGAGTGGACCAAGTCACCATTGCCAGCTTCTGCCGAAGTAACAAGTTTACGTTGTGGGCACCAAAAACAAAGCAAAAAATGATGAAAGCAAAGTGACATGGCCTGATAAACACATGACTCTTCCTTCTACTTTTGAGTGTGTGCTGGCAGAAAGAGAACATCTGTTTCTCATTTGTTGCTTTTTCAGCACAAATCCTGATGATTTAAATATATAATTGAAATTCAGAGACAGTAGATACAACACCATTCTGCACACATCTATGTTGCCCAACTACAAGGATTAATTTTTGTAATATATTTATTGCCAAAGGCTCTGTGGACACTTCTTAATGTGCATCTTGCAACACTTCCAGCTCTCTTGTCAACAGTTACTTTGGAATCAGTGTCCGATGCTGTAACATGCAGCTTTCTCACTACTTTTCCAATGCCTCACAAATATGCTCGAGCTTACACTGTAACTTCTTCAGTTCGTTGCAGTATAGTCTGAATATTTGCACTGACTTTCATACCCACCATGTAATGTTGAGATCTAGCCAACTAAACAAGGGTCATCAACTGTTAAGTTTGCTGTCAGCAGCAGAGATAACATAATGCTTATTGCGATGTCAGCTTAAAGTTTCCTCTTTGAATCACTTGCAACCACAATTTTCTTCTTTCAAGCTTTTCAGCCTTTAGCTATCAGGAAAGTAGATAATACTAACTTTACCCATGCTTTCATTCGTTTCAATTTATCTTTGTGAACACTGATATTACAACAGTTATCTTCTCTAACTATCTTTTGTTCGAATGTTTCAGCAAAGCCAACTGGCATAGTGTCCAACAGCCACTTTGACCACTGGTAACTGTGAACTGCACATAAAAATTTGATGAAAGAACCTCATTGTGTTTGCTGCTATTAAAAAAATGTGTAGGTGAAGTCTGTTTCATGATTAGAGCCATAGATTTTACTTCACTTTGGTGAGCCTGAACTCTGCAGCATATGCTCTTTCTGTGTTAATTCCAAAATACAGCTGGGAGTTTACTGCTGCAGTGAAAAAGTACAATGACGATACTAAAGACACAAAATGCAAGCACTGAAACTGGAAAGCTATAACAAAATAACACACATTAATCACACAGTATAACATGCTTCCTCTAACTCTTTAAATAGAATGGCTTGAGAATATTTTGTTCTAATTTTTACTGAGCTATTTGATTTCAGTTAGCCCTAAATTCTGCCATATTTTAAAATTAATATTGTCTCTAGGACAAAGAGATACACAGGGGGGTGGGGGCATTAACTGACTTATTTCCAGTCTTCCTGACTGTGAATAAAAACAATAAATTTTTCGTAATATTTCGAAAACTTTTGTTAACAAATTAAAACTAAGGAAAGCTCACCTCTTGTTATAAGGCGTTTTGAAAGTGAACAAACACCTGAAATGTTCAATTTACATAGGAATGCTTAAATCCCTGATAAATGAGCATAATGTTGGATATTACCAGATCTAAAGGCACCTAGATTTTCATAAGTTTCCAGAAATAATGCTGGAGTCACATCCTGTCACTTGCAAGGCAAGCCAGCACATGAGGAATCACTAGATGAAGACGAGCTCTTCTTGATATTTCAAGACGTGGACAAGATGGGTTCAGTTTCTTCTGGTGCACAGGTGACAGGGGAGGCTAGTCACCATTTTGAGCGCTGAACCCATATCTGGTCGTTCAGCGTTTTTGCACAGAAAATGAAGAACGCCTGAAAGAAAGTAATCATATTCGTGAAAGTGAGATGACCAGAAGGCTTCATCAAAAGGTTAGGGAAAAAGGGGACAGTGATGCATAACCAATGATGCACTCAAAGATCCTCTAATCAAGTCAGGAGGATAGTCCAAAAATTAAAATCTTTGTTTTCAATATCTTTATGGGTTTATTATTATAAACTGATAAAATAATACATAGATAAAATAAATTTTTTGAGTACTTGCAATAAAAATTGTGATTTGAGCTTTGTTTATAAAATACTTGTGGACAAGATACTTGTCACACAAGAAACAATGGTCTAAAGGACGATCTAAGAACTTTCTGAAATATCAAGAAGTCTAGGAGATAAAAACAATTGAAAATAGTGGCTGCATTTTTTTATGCAAATATTTCCTCCCACCAAGGTTTATTTATTTCACTTATGATCAGACAATAGTCATCAAACAGAATCAGTTGCAACTGAGTTTAAATGAATCAACAAATTTCAGTCAATTTGCTGATAACAGATGTGCTCATTGCTAGAGGCATAAGCCAATTGGATGACGTTTCAAATTTTTAACTAGAAACTACCAAATAAGCCAACAGCCAGTAATGATTTGCAAAAAGGTGATCCAAGAAACTTGAAAATAACTTCAAAACTATTTAAAGCTTAGGTCTTTCCCTCATATAGTGAGTTTGGGGAAAGAGTGCTGATTCCTATATCCATGTTGAGCTTCATGTGATCATCAAGTATTTTTGGTATCAGAGGCTTTGAAAGAAATTGGTGATAGCAGAGGTAAAAAATAAATTTATTTAGCACCAAAACACATTCTCCTGGATGAGAAGGAAAGAAACTAATAAAGACACAAAAAGACAGCTGACCTGTGGAATGAGAATACCAATGACAATACCGCCGATGATCCAGGCATTATCTGTGATGAGGACTTTGATGGCCATCAGGCAGCCCCTGGTGTAGATTGTACTTTTTGCTTCTGATGCCTGAAATCCGAAGACAAAGTAATGTTTAGCTAGATACTTCATGATTCAGTTACAAATAAAAACAAAAACAAACAAACAACAAAAAACAAAACTGCTGGACAACATAAGATCATCGCAAGCTTTTTCATTTAGGAGAACTGGTTGTTTTCTGTTTCTAAAAAAATTATCGTCGTTCTCTCTGGTAAAAGCTGTGACCACAATGGAATGCTATTTATTGGAATTTATTATTGTTTGTGTTTTTCTAGTATCTAGATAATGATACATTGACACAATCATAACAAAAGCAATGATGATGAAAACAATGTCAAAAAGTAGTGAAAAATAATAACAACAACAAAATGGGATCTCTACTTAGTTTAATCAAAAAATACATTTTTCTTTGCAGTTAACACTCTAAAAAATGCAATCATGAAAATGAAAAACTGGATACTTGGAAATCAGAGCACCATAACTTACATCTTTTGTCAGTGCATTGTTTCCACATTGGTAATTTATATTTTCACCCTGAAAAATAAAAACCAGTTGACACTTCACAGCATCCTTAACTGCCAAGTAAATAATTCAAGTTTTAAATCATCGAGAAGTGAAAACGTAAAACTCTGATTTGATTATTTGAGACAGAAAATGTAATAAATAAAATGTAATACTCTGCATAACAATTATTGATGTGCAAACTGATAGCAATCATCCATAACACTCTTGGAAGGAAACAAAAAACAAAAACTGGAAAAAAACGAACATGAGAATTAACCTTTTTTTGGTAGTGGAAACCATTTCTTTATTTCATTCAAGGATCTACCCAAACATGTGGTCTTATAGCATATATATCCTCTCACAGGTTCTTCCTTAAGTTATTATTATTATTTCATCATCAGCACGAATGAATTATAAACTGACCGGTTTCATCATACAGCAAGAGTGGGGCACCGAACACTTTTCTGAGTATTCATCAGGATTGCCTCCAGTGCAGTTGAAGTAGGCATTTTGATTCCAGTCAAGGAAACCATCATCATTATTACTGACTCCACAGCAACCAAGCTGGAACACAATACAGAGTCAACCAAAGACTTTCCAAGACTGGGTATGAAGTCTTCCAAAGGGGAAAACATTTACAAGAAATTACTGCTTATGACACACTTTACCGATACTACACACAAACTGGGAACTTAAGTGCTCAAGGTGAGCAGAAAAAAGGTAAATAAATAAATAAAAACAAACTTCTGACTCATACACATGATATCCATTCCACCTACAAAAACAGTTAAATGTTTTCCTTCTGCACTTCATAAAAATGAAACTCACTTCTATACCACATTTATTATTCTGAATCTAAGGCAGTTTTCAAATGCTCACTGAAAAATTATGTTTTAAAAATACTATGCTTAACTTTTTGTGGTTGTCCTAGTATTATGCAACAATGTAATCTATTTTACATAGTGTTGACTTAGTCAAATGTATCCTTCATACTTAGTTTCTAGCTTTCATTTTTTAAATTCTTTGTGAATTCTTTAGCCTGTGGGTGTTTTGTGTATTATGTCATTGTAAGCTAGTGACATTAACTATTTTATTATTGTTGATCAGTGCATACAGTGTGACCTTTTTTGACAGCAATGTTGTGCAGTTTATTATAAATGTTTAAGCAAATTAAAATCAAATTGAATGAAATAAATGTTTTGACTGGTTGCCAATAAGCCATTTCTGTTATTGTGTGATGTGAAACTTTTAGGTTGACTACCTTTACCAATGGGAAACTGGGAAAGGCTAATAATGACACACAACGCAAAATATCATGATCACTGACTTTCCCATTTCTTGATGAAATGCCTGAATGGGTAAACAGTTAAGAACTCTTTTGCTTGCTTGTGAAGATGAAAGGCAAGAAATATAAACAATAAAGTGAATTATGAATTCATTTAGATGAAAGATAAAATCAGGACATACAAACTGTTGAAGGTCATCAATAAAGTTACGCATGTCCACATCGTCCCGGTATCTTACAATGGCATCTCTAAGGACATTTTCTGGGTAGAAATTTAGCTTTTTTGCTACATCATCCAAGAAGTAGAAAATGAAGACAAAGATGATGATGATCACTTGGGCCAATAACAGGATGCTTAAAATCCAGTAATACTGTAACACAAGGTGAAAGGGCATATGAGAATGCAAGCAGAAGCAGAACTAGACAACTTCATGTTTTCAATCCTTTTTATTCAATCCTATATAAGGGATAATTGTAATATATTGCAACATGCAGGTAATACTGAAGACACTGTCATCCTTTACTTAAAATAAAAAGAAAAGGAAATGGTTAATGGTGTATAAAAAAAATCAACTTTGAAAATTAAAATAGACAAATAAAACAATCTTTGCAGCACGAAGAAAATGTTAGCTTATCTGATGCTTTTGTTCAAATATTTGTTCAAGACAATTATTATAATTACATAGTCAAGTTTACTACATTATATAGTAAATCCTTTTCAATTTTTTTTAACTGGTTGCTGTATTTAGGGTTAACAAAAACAATGATTCCATTTATGTACATTTTACTTGTCATGGCTTTCAACCTTGCACAATGCTGTCATACATGGACCACAAACATGAAAACATACTGCTCTCAGAAATGCTGTGTTCTCCCTCAACGCTCCACCACATCCAAGAAAAGCAACAACAACGGTGATGCTGCCAGCAAGGCAAAGGAGGCAGCTAGGATCAAAAATAAACTCCACAAAGTAGGTGATTTTCTTCTCTTTCTGTACAAGGACATATGTGCTCACGACCAGCATTGCAATCCCTGCCAGCTGAAGCATACAGAAAATATACCTTGCTTAGTGACATTGACAACGTATACAGTATAAATAAACTACTTGCAGTAAGACAGTGCATTGCCTCCCTTTACATTGTAACACCTGGGTTACCGTCTCAGCAGATCAAGTAAAATGCATTAACCCCCTAAACAGCAGTTGTAGAACAACATGCATATTTTTTGTAATTCCTTCGGCCATACTTCCGATATGCATCTTAGTTGCTCTGATTCAGTGTTTTGCATTAGGTAGAAACGTGCATAAATCACATACAAGACCTCTGAATTGTGCAAAGAAAACTTGACTAAAGGGGTCTGAAGATGTAAAAGTGTTAAGGTTGGAGGTATCATTATGTGTGACAGTTTGAAATAAATCAGATGTTTAATGTGAACTTTTTTTCCTTGCTTATAAAAAATGTGACAGACTTTTATAAGTATAAAAACATAAATCATATCATGGCTTAAGTGCATAAAAATATCAAAAATATAAATTACTATGAACTTTATTTTGCTAATAATCAATATGACCACCAATAACACCTCCAACAAATTTAACTGAGGGTCCAAAACCCTCCAATAATTTTAATTGGCACTCTGAAACCTAGTGAATTTTATGGATGGAAAACCCTGCTTTGCTTGGTCTCTTTTTTTTAATGTCAGTCTTTACCTCTTTTGTTCCACTACCTTTCTCCAAATACTATTCCCCTCCCCTCACTGGGCATTGTGTGTGTGTCAAGTAGCGCTAACATAATGTGTTATACACAGGTATTAGAGAGGGCAAAGTTAATCCTTTCAGAAATATTACAATGAGGATGAATAAACACATTAACGTAATGATGTTGCTATGAAACACTAGCCCTGCCTGTTACTCTAAAACACAAACTGTATGACAGATTTATGAGCTTCAGACTGGAAGGTCATACATCAGGGGCTCATCTTGACTGTCTCCGACTTGACCCCAACCCCCTACAACATACACAGAGATGACTAGGGTAACGTCGCCTGTCTTCCACAACCACGTGCCTTATCAGCATCAGGTGCTCCATTCTCCCAACATCACATCGCGTGAGATGCTATGAGATGGCAAACTAAACAAGTGTCCCTCGCTGACACCGACCTTCCGGAAACATGGTCTTATCGAGGCCATCGGCCTTTTCCTTCACTTCCGGTTTAAGTCTAAACGAAGTTGAGAGACGAGGGAGTGTTGACAAGTATCTGGAGTACTTTTTCATGCTTTGCGTCATATGCCCAGTCTCTCTTTTGTTTACACGCAGTCACAATCCCTTTTGGCAAAACATGCGCGGCACAGGCTACATGTGGTTTACCGAATAATGTACAACTGTCGTTTAGTCAGGATGGTAGCACTCATTTGGTCTGATGTCATACCAGACACATTATTACTTTTAGCTCTGCACATGTTCCGTTCATCAAAATCCTTTCACAAAAGAGACAGCCTTCTCTTCATGTCTTTGTGTCTTTTTGCAGTGTACACTGGCCTAGCTACTGTTACTCTGTCAGTGTCTGAAGTAATTATAATACATTTCACACATCTTCAATCTCAATGATTCCTATTTACACAGAATAGCCTTGGTTTATAGAAGTCAGTAAAGGAAAACCACAGCTAAGCCAAGAAAGTGCCTGGTTCTTAAAAACGGTTACTGTTTTTATAATTAGCATTTAATACATACCTTACACAAGTATACAAAACACTAAAACATGCAGACTGAAGGGCCATGTAGTTAAAGAAGGGATGAGTTAAGATAAAACTTTGTATCCAACAGGGGAACTAGTAGCAGCTCTTTAACTAAGCTGTTGCGGCCCTATGCTCCTTGTTGTGGCCCTATGCTCCTCGAGGAGTAACAAGGAATAAACTAAAAGCTTTAACTAAGCAAGCAAGAGTTAGAACCACACAGCACATCAACAGTCAACAATGCCATCACACATTCACACCTGCCACACCAGACCAAACCCCACACACAATTCAACAATGTACACAATCTACATTCATCCACACACAGTAACATTCAGAAGTCACATGGCTGAAACACAGGACATCCTGTTGGTCTTGCATGCAGGCACACAGACTTGGCAGTCTGACAGAACTCTCCTGGACATACCTATCATCCTGTAGAATTGCAGACAGTTTTGAAAATGTTTGCCTGTTACAGAGAGTTTGAAGATCACACTGGGCCATCCCAAAAGCTTCTGAGCAGGTGTGTGGAACTCAAATCAAAATGTTCTTGTTCTTGACTGGTAAGCTGTTGTAATAACAAATAGACAAGGAAGGGCTGCACTCTTTCTAATTGTAGAGATTTGTAGAACAGCAGAAGAAATCTGTGGGAAAGATGGTATCCAGGTATTTAAATGTGTTGAAAATGTCCACCTCCTCATAATGGATGCGAGTTATGGGATTTGTTGGAGAATTGCAATGGAAGATTAAAGACAATCTTTTTGGTTTTACTGACACACGTCTTTTTGTTTATAGCCACTTTGGAGTTAATTTTCCTCATAACTACGATGTCATTTTATCTGTTGTGATTTTGTGTCCAAAGTGGTGCTGTTAGCCATGCCTGTAGACCATTCAACTTTCAGGAACATTTGTGGCCGATTTGTGTGGATTTTCTGGTCTTTTATGTACAAACGAGCTCGGGTGTCAGTGAGACTACACAGCAAGGCTCGGATTTTGAGGGCAAGGTGTGTACTACTAGCAGTCATAATCGCTAGCATGTTGTTATGTTCTGGGGACGTAGAATTAAACCCTGGTCCAGTTCAGGGTCTAGAGAAAACTGATTTCAAGACCAGTATGGGCGACCAAAATTCCAATAACGACATGAAGTTGATGCTCACTGCCATGTTTGAACTGCAAGAACGACGGTTAATGGCTGGTTTTAACTCTGTCAAAGAGCAGCTAAGTTCTGTCCAAGATACTCTGAGTTCGCTGGGTCTGACATCAGTGATCTACGATCTAGACTTGTACATCTAGAAGAGGAATTAGACCAAGTGCACAGAAAGTTTCAAGAAACAACTTGTACAGTTACGGACATGGATGGCAGGCTGAATGAGTTCATGACAATTACAAATGAAAAGATAGACAAGTTAGAGGCGTTTTCAAGGAGAGACAATAAATTCTATGGAATTCAGGAATCGGAAAGAAACATTCTTTATTTGTGCTCAGAAGGTGATCGATGTTTTACATGGCACTGTTCCTGATAAAGTTTGGACACTATCGGACATAGTTCGTGCACACCGTGTAGGCCCTTATCGAAAGGATAAACCACGCCCCATCATAGTCTGTTTTACCAGATGGACAGACAAGATGGATGTGCTTACGAAAGGCAGAAGCAAACTTAGTGGAAAAGGTGTTAAGGTGTCGGGGGATCTCACACCTAGACAACCAGAGATTCTAAGAGAGCATCGTTCCCAGGGATTACGTGCGTACTACGTGGGAAGCAAGCTGGTCGTAGAGGAAGCCATTCAGCGTCGTCGCGACAATGATGTGTCACGTGATGGGAAGACACCACCAGCAAGTGTCAGATATGGAAGCATGGCACGAAGGGAGTGTTCACCGCGAGAGGAATCCCCCGCACGCAGAACACAGCTCACACATGAGGTCCCAGGTCCTAGCTATGCTCAACCTGTGAGTGTTCACCTGACCGAGGCTGGCGACACGAAAGACCACTACACACCTTCTGACGTCGACGATTACCCGGCAGCAACCGCACAGCCACCAAACGTACAGACCAACAGAAACCAGCAGAGTACTCCCAACACTTCAGCTATACCTATACGTCAGAATGCATCAATGTCTCAAGCACGTCAACTGAGTGGCAGCACTCATCGCAGCCAGTCAACCCGAACCAGTGCTCAGCCCTTTAACCCGCGAGAGATGAGACAAGTGCGGCTTACAGACGGGGGCAGGTCTGGCCCCACCCTACGTTCTACGACACATCAAAGCAAGTCACAGGAGATAACCAGGAGACTCCCCTCCCCAACGGAGGGGAGACAACTACCTGTGACGAGAGACCCAAACATCGAGAGAAGTTCGGTTGACTCTGACTCCACCCAGCACAGAGGCAACCGAACTACTAAATGCTGAAGGCTATGTATATATCAGTCCAAGCATGCGTACGAGCAGGCTCCCAGTATTCTGACTTTTTCGACTGTCCAGTTGGAGTTTGCCAGGGATGTTTAGCAAGCCCATTAATCTTCTCTCTTTTAATCAATGAAGTGGCGGACTACGTCCATTCACACGGCAAACACGGAGTACAACTCTTGCCTTGCCTCCGAGAAATATTCTGCCTCCTGTTTGCGGACGATGTCGCACTTATCTTGACGACACCCATAGATCTCCAAAACCAAATTACAAACCTGGAGCAGTGTTCAAAACACCTTGGGCTAGAAATTAACTTAGAGAAAACAAAAATCATGGTATTCAGAAAAGGGCATCTATCAGAAAGTGAAAACTGGTATATTGGCCAAAATGAAATTGAAGTGGTAAACAGCTACAAGTATCTAGGTTTTACTATAACCACAAAACTATCTCTTACGACTGCACTCCACGAAGTTGTCAAAAAAGGAAAAGCAAGAGTAGCTCAACTATTGAAAACAATGTGGAGGCTAGGGAACCTGAATCCTAGTATCTTCTTCAAACTGTTTGATACCCAGATTCTACCTATTCTGCTATATTCCTCTGAAGTCTGGGGTCTGACACCTTTCAGCGACATTGAAAAAGGCCATTTATTCGTTATCAAAAGGTTTCTGTGCTTAGACATTAAAACTCCTAACCATATGGTATACGGCGAGAGCGGGAGATACCCTCTATATATCAACAGCACAATACGAGTTGTAAAATACTGGTTAAAACTTAACACCATGGACAGGTCCAGATTCCCAAACCAAGCTTACAACATGCAGCTCAATCTAGGACTGCCGTGGGTGAAGGCAATAGAAGATACCCTGCAGAATTACCGATTTAGGCATGTGTGGGAACAAAGAGGGGTAGGAGATGCTAGGGCCTTTATCTTGCTGCTCAAACAAAGATTGAAAGAAAACTTTGTACAGAAATGGACAGACAAAATGCAGTCGAGTGATAGGTACTTAGCCTACAGAGAGTTTAAAAAAGAATTTAATCCAGAAAGGTATCTCTCAGTAATAACCATAAAAAAGTTCAGAAATACTCTAATACGATTTAGACTAGGAATTTTACGAAATAAATATTAATAACAGATATTCTAACACTTTCATCAAAAACTGCCCTTTTTGCCAAGATAGAACGGAAGATGAAGAACATTTTCTGCTAGAGTGTCATACCTATGTTGACATCAGGGTCAAGTACCTTGGACCCCTGATAAATGACGGGTACCAGCAGACCAGGTTCGCTGTGTTGCTGTCTCGAGGGGAAACAAACGAGATAAGAAATGTAGCGATGTACATCTTCTATGCTCTAAAGAGGCACAACGAGAATGTTGGAAATACTTGACAATGTGACCCCATATGGTTGGACTTGCAGGACTGACCAAAATGCAAAAGCAGGTTGGGGCCGATGGCCTAAAAATGTATGTGTGTGTGTGTGCGTGTGCGTATGTTATTCAGGATTGTATGAGCGCGAGCTATTTTAGGGAAGAAGGAGTAAGTGAGGGCAATTGAAGAATGGTTGGTATGAGGGTAGGTGTTAAGTAATAAGAGAGGCTGAAAGGACATTGACAGGCCCTTATTAATGATTTACTATTATCAACTATAGGTATTTACAACTGTGTATTATTATCAGTGCAATCTGACCAGACTCTTGAACTAGCACAAGAACTGAGCTCCTTGACCAGGGCATGCGTCTCAACTATTACATTAGAAACACTTAATGCTTCCGCAGTGGTTAATGACCTCACTAGAGAACTTTGTTCTTGTAACCACATGGTTCTTCAATCTTTGCTGTTTGTATTGGGGTATTGGAAGTATTGGTGTTTAAACTCAAATGTGTGTAATGTGTGCATCTTTATAAGAGAGAGACAGAAAAATGTGTCTTCATGCATATGTGTGTTGCATATTTGGCATCTTTCACTATTTACAATCATGTAAAGAATTTAACTTTATGAAAAAATTTGGCACTTTCCTTTTCTTAAAAAGTGTTTTCTTTTGCTTTCTCTGTCTTCTAAAACCACCTTGACTAGATAACTTACAGCATCAAAACCTACCTGGAATGGATTTATGAAAGGTACAAATGTCCAGAAATTAGATTAGTCCTATCTAATACAGTGGGTAAAATAATGCAATAATGAGTTGGCAAAGCTTTATTTCAAAAGTAAATAACAAAGATACAATCATACAGAAGAAGACATTTTTTGTTTTAGTTTTAAAAAGTCAGCAATACCCAATACTGGATATAGCACCAAGTTTTATAAAGTGGATGATAAGACAGTATTGGCAGAAATATGTAAAGTACCTGGTGGATAATGAATTATTGATTAGTTCTGATCGCACACTGCAATATTGCTCATTAACTTGCTTCTCACTATTGTCGTCTCCTGTGTATGTTCACTAGCTCTTGATCTTTTGACAGGATGATTATTTAAAGTGTTATGGCTATGGAGCAAACTAATTCTTGCATATTGCAACATACATGATATTTATTTTCAATGCTAAGATATGAAGAGAAAAATCAGTGTCAAAGTTTTTCTTTGACAGGTTGGGGGAGGGGAAAAATTGGTGTTTTATGCCAAGTCAGCAACTAAGGCTATATCATGGCAAAGCAGCAGCCCTGTAAATAGATGTCACATACAGAGAAAGAATAGCATGCCCGCAAACCCAGATCAGTCCATCCTGTGCTGGTGACAGGAGCTAACTGTTGCACCACTGGACTGCCTCTCTGACAGGGAAGTGGATATAAGGTTTGACATTACAATGTTTTAGTTATAGACAGGCTTATGACTTTTGCTGGATTATTTATAAAAGCAGAAATATATATATATTTTTGTTTCAATTTTGCATCATTTTATACTTTGATTTTTATTTTGTGATCTTGTATATCTTAGCAATTTCAATCAAATGCCTAAAATGATATATAATTTAATTTTTATTATTTTATTTTGATTCTGAAGGAAAAGAATCCCACTGGATTAAAAAGAAAGACGTTTTATTCTTCTTTACATAAACACATCATAAGCTGAATTATGACATAAACATGTCATATGCACATTGCTTATCTATCAACCCAAACAAACTGAAAGTTTGGAAACAGCTTGGAGAGACTAAGGCACGAAAACCCTTTCTAATGTAAATGATAAGACGTTGAGTACATTTTTAGTCAGACTTATCAAATAAACCACACACAGGCTGCAGTCATGAAGCCACATTACTGATTACACAGCTGCTGTATGCAAAGGGTGGCAACCGCGGTGAATGTACTAGAACGCATGACAACTCATGCCGCGCCTTATTCTAAAATTAGGCAAGCACGTTTGAAAGTGTCATGTTTGCGTCGGTGAGAAACCCACACTTAACAGGTGTGGTAAGATAATGAGTCAACCCCCTCAGGCCTCATTCTTTCAAGCTTCTCTTCTACCTCCCAACCCATCGGCTGGCATAATAATATTTTCTACATATCTAATTGAACTGGAGTCACCACATTTTCTCGGCCAGAATACGTCTGAAGCATCAGCCCGAACGCCTGCTCATTGTGATCGGCGAATGAGCAGTACTATTACAAGGTGTACACCTCATTTTAGGCTGTCGCATAATTTCCTGTCACATGATAAATGTTTATATGCACAAGACAGGCTTTACGATGCCTAGTTAAACACAAAAACTGAGAGGTTAGTAAACAACACACTTACCAGAAAAATACAATTGGCGAAGAATAAGACATATTTGTAGAGAGGACTGATGGCACTTCTGTCTCTCAGCTGTTTCATTACTCTCCTCGCTCGGGACTCACTTCTACGCGGCGGTCCGTTCGCCATGTTGGCTGATGTAGCCTCTCGCCGAATCTCACGGCCTCGCGAGAAAACCCGCTACGTGCTTGGGGGCTGTGTTTGACCACAACAAAAATAGGCGTTAACTTTAGTATGGGAGAGAAGTATATCTCCACCCTTACAGATGCGTTAGCTTTTAACAAGTGTCAGTCCTTCCAAAGTTTATCGGTATAATGTCACAGGTCAAGTGAGTGCACGGTCAGGAGCGCCCACTATTATGACAGTATAGGCCCTTTATATCATTCACGGACGTTTAATACAATCGTGGTATCATTTGAGCGCCCCGTCTCACATTGGCTTGTATCCCTGTGCACATCCATGTTTTCGGGGACTTCTTTAATTAATCGTCACACAGTGACCTTTCGTCTGTACCGCAATGTGTGTAACCAATGGCGCCAGTGAACAGGACCTATGTGGGGGCTGTTGGATACTTATCGTATCATTACGTCAAACAAGTCGAACTCACACACGATCAGCAAGATACAATTTACAGATTACAGTCATGATAAATATGCGTGTACATTACATATCTCAGAGCTTTTGTGGTGCTGAGAAAAGGTGGTCATTTTCTAGGTGATGAAACTATAATCTGGTAGATCGTTATAATTGATGGTTCAGACGATAACAACAATACATTTCACGGGTGGTGCAAACACTATAAGAGGAATACTCCCCTCCCCCGTCCGCGATAAAATTTCTCATTACGTAACGGTTAGAGGATATCTAAATGTATTATCGTAGATATCGTCGTGTGTGCACATCAGTCGCAATTATCATTTCTTCGATATTATACCTATAGGCATCATACTGTTCACAACTGACACATCACTTGTACAGCTCACTGCGGTCGCGTGTCAGCGATTATTTTTCTTAGCGTTTTCTCCCCGCACTTTGCTGGCCTAGCGTTAGGTGTGCGCGCATGGATGAGGGAAAACGCATCGCATCGGGCGACATCTCACCGTGTGTAGCCCTATCCGTCTCGCGAGCCCCATTAATTAAGGTTCTTTCATATTTCTGCGTCCACGTTTGCGGTGAAAGGCTGCTGCTGGTGTCGAATGTAAACATAAAATTGTTGGCAACAGGTGAGACAGACATTTTGATGCCTCAAGTGTCGTATCCAATTGTGAGATGGAGATCAAAACTTGGAATTTTTTATGGTGAAAGTTCCTGTTTCGTTAGGATGCCCGAGTAGCATTTCATAAGCATTTATTTCTTTGATGTTGTTTGTTTGTGGTGGTGGTGGTGGGAGGGGGTTGGTATTTTGATTTTGAGAAGGAATGTAATGCAGTTGCCGACGGCAAGGCAAGAACATATACACTATATAAAAAAGAAGCACATTCACTATATATGTCGACGATACTCAGCTCCTGCCATCAGGCCCAGCTTGCGAACTCCACAAACTATTCACGAGTACTCAGAAAACCATAGACTCTGTCAAACACTGGATGTTGGCGAACAAATTAAAGCTCAATGGGGAGAAAGCGGAAGTAATCCAGATAGCCTCTGCACGCATGCTTGAACATCTGCCGCCATGTACGTCAGTCAATTTCTCTGTTAGTGAGTCAATGAGCAAGTCAAAGAGTGAGCCATTAAAAGAGTGGGCCACTCAGTCTATTGGTTACCTTGTTACTTTCTGCGAGGAGATTTTTATCTTTTATAACACGGATACTAGTGCGAGAGATTTTCTGTCTCTTAGTTTACGAGACTCTTATTTCAAAGTGCTAAATGTTAGCTCATAATTTCAGCTTTCTCATTTGTTTATGCTCAAGGACATTTTTAGTTCAAATTTAGAGTATCTCTACAAGCACTCTCTCCAATTTATTTTTATCTACCTAAATTATATGTTTAAAATTTTCCTGATTTCTTTTCTCTCTTTGAAAACAAACTGAGGATCTACACAAATTATACATATATCAACATCGATGCATGCCCATTGGAGCTAAGTCATGAATAAAGACAATACTGACACCAGAGGTTGCATTTGAACTGTTTATTAAATGTCTTGTCAGTAAAAGTCTATCACAAGATAAATATAAAAAACGCATATTGTGTGTAATATTAGTTCAGACAATGCATATGAATAGCAAAAAGGGTTTTCTGGTAAGTGTCGCCTTAAAGGATTCATCTTCAGCTTTTAAAGTCATCTGCAAAAATAATGTGAGCAGAGGTTGGTTAGTTTTCAAACTAATCATGCTTTCTGAAAAGTCTTCACATAGACTGGATTTATAGACTGCGACAATAATGAGCGATGTGTGTGTGTGTGTGCAGCTATTCCCTACCTCCTGGCTAGTGTATCCAATGGTGTGGGGTGACAGTGTTACTTCGGACAAGACGAGCCGTCCCCTCCACACACTCCGCACCTGTCTTTCTCCACACC
This sequence comes from Marisa cornuarietis, assembly GCA_004794655.1. NCBI lineage: Eukaryota > Metazoa > Mollusca > Gastropoda > Architaenioglossa > Ampullariidae > Marisa > Marisa cornuarietis. The sequence goes on from SMMW01000066.1 coordinate 1,501,088, forward strand.
GCCTCCCTCACCCAGGCTTTTGCCGTTACACCCGAAGGCCTGAAGACAGAGAAACCTTCAGTATGACATATTTCATAATGCCTGCTTCGCATAACAGGTACAAGTCTTGCCTCAGCATTAGCAGCTTCTGAGATGACGACATTGAAGAAGACTCACCAGACATTGGCCTTGTACACATCGCCACGAAATGCCTCTGACTTTAGAGTCGTGGTTCCTACCGTTGCTTAGGCCCGAACACGGTGTCCCGTCCTGTAGGACAAAGCGGCCTATCGAGTCCGAATTAACAACTCTGCAGGTCACCGTGCACTTGTTTATCTCTGCGAAAACAAAAGAAACAAAAAATAAAGACGATGGCTGTTAAACACGAAACGTCTACACTTGTGGAGTCAACATATGAGAAAGTGCAGACGTTTTATCGTAAAATCAGATTACAATTTCCAGTTAACTCACCGCCGCTAGTCGGGAACAGATTACCCTCTCCAGTCAAGATGTGCGGTGAGGTACCACTGACCTTCACCTTGTTGCAGATAGCGTTGGCCCGCTGCTTGATAAGTTCCGACTCTACACTGCTCTCGCCCGGACATGCCTTCTTTGACAGAATGAGTCCAGGGGGGACAGTGAAAAGAATTCTGACGAAAACAATCTATACGTGTTGCAAATGAAGCAGGTTTTGTGGACTGTTTGCCCCTTGCTGGAGATTGAGTAGTTTTTGAATGTAGTCCACATTTGTGTGATATATTGATATATTGTGTCTACTTTACACATTATTTTATCATAAACTTATGCAAGGAACGTCCACTACGAGACAGACAGGACACGAGTACATGACAGGATATATAGTAAGATTCTTGTCTGCTGCCCGCGGCTTATATAAAGAATTTTGGAGAATTATGCATGCACCCGACCTTCACCCCAAGCCGAGGGCAGACTATTTCAGGTTTGATATTGGCTTTTGATACTGTTGATAATCTATAAGGAGGATGAAACTGATAGTGATGATTGTTATTGCTGTTGTTTGCTTAAAAGAGGCTCAGGCCTTCACAGTAAAAAGTTCAGTTCTCGAAAACACACACACACACACACACACACACACACACACACACACACACACACACACACACACACACACACACACACAAATTTACACATAATGTCTCTATTTATTTATCTCCCTTACACACACACTCTCTCTCACACACAAACACACATACACACACAATCTCTCTCTCTCTTCTCTCTCACACACGTACGTGTAAAGCACTTGCATAAAAATATTTACCTGTCGAGACGGACACATCTGAGCCTTGAAAGCACTTCCCTCGCAGTATGGGGATATGCGTGGTCTGAAGACACAACACATGTTCATTCAACTGTATTTACTTTAAAAACATAAACATTCATTTTCTTGGTATTGCTGTTTTACTGCTTCCGTTGTTCACCAGTCCATCAACAGAATTAAGTCCCACTAATGAGCTGATTATATTATTCCTTATAAATACAGTGAGGAATTGATATAATAATAAGATGACAAACTATTTCATAGACATTATTACTGAAGCAACAGTAACGATCAAGACTTACTCTGGGCTGTTACATTGTCGCGTGGAGACGCTGACAGCACCACCACAAGTGTTGTCACAGGGAGAAGGAGAACTCCATGGTCCCCAGCCACCTTCCCTCACCAAAGGGCGCACATAGTTGGGATTGAGAGTGTCCAACAATGACACGCACGCATCATCTATACACATCTGTAAATGAATGTTTTATTTTATCACATAGAACACACACAGATACGTGATTGTGCACATGCGCGCGTGCACGCATACACACAGACATACACTCTCTCTCTCTCTCTCTCGCATATATATATATATATAAACGAATGCTTTCCGAAAACTCACTCGGTCTTTTCCACATGAAGTTCCTACAAACGAAGGCGTTTCCGAAAGTTCACGAAACGGAAATTTTCTTATGCAAGTAGCATTGGCACAAATCTGAAAATAGTTTAACTTATGTTAGTATGAGTTAATATAGGTTTATTTAAAAATTTTATATAAAATGGACTAACTGACTGGCTTACTGTTCGCGCATTCGCACATCCACACCGCCACTTTAAAATCTCCCAGCTTTGTGTTCATTCTTGTTCTGGCAGCAAGAGATCACGTTAATCTAAATTGTTGTCGGTCTAAAAAGTGTCTGTCAACTCCTAAATTACAGAAATCCAATTTCCTCCTCCACAGAACCTAAGATCTATCCTTAGCAACATCAAAATTTCTCCTTAGCCTGTACATATTTAAAAATAATCGGTCGAGAAAATTGTATTAAACGCTTACGTCGGCAGAGGGAATGTGCAGATACTCGAATCCATCTCCATTTTTCAGCTTGCACTGGCCGTCCAGCGAAAGTTCCTGCCCTGTTTCCATCATCAATCATCATCATCAATCATCATCATCATCATCATCATCATCATCATCATCATCATCAATCATCAATCATAATCATCATCATCATCAGCAGCAGCAGCAGCAGCAGCAGCAGCAGCATGATGTATGTTTCCAATTGTATACTAATGTCTGCATCAGAACCCTATATCTGGTGACAACGAAGAAAATGAAGATGCCATCTTTGCTAACACTGGGTAAAAAAAATACAACTCCACAACTCTACAGTTAGGAATGCTAAGCTGACTGGAAAGTAAAGCTGACGTTTACCAGAATACGTTCTTACCTTTGTACAGGGGCACGACGTTGTTGACGCTGTTGTACTTAGAGATGTCAACGTTGTCTTTAAACAGGCAGGTCCTGGAGCTGGTGTCAGACAAGAAGTGAAGAAGTGTGATTATATATAAAGGACTGGCTTCAAACTTTTTAATATTGTGTGAGTGTGTATTCGCGCACGCGCTATTATTTTAATTTTTTTCAGTTTCCTCTTTGATTGCAGCAAGATGTGTATCAAAGTTTACCTCAGAGACCTATCCAAGACCGGGCGGTAACAGTCTCTGAAGACATACTCTTGCATGGACATGAAGCCCTTCGGTACGTTGGGATCACAAGACGTAAAGGACTTATCATGGGCCAGACCAATGCTGCATAAAAGGTTAATGTCAAACAAGAGACACAGACATGGTGGTATGCACCGAGGCATCAGAATTCTTGTGGTCTTTTTAACGAACGAGCGAAAAAAAATGACTAAATTGGGAAAGGATTTTTTTGTTTGTTTTGTTTACTTTATAGGGTGAGTGTAAAATGAGCAGTATGCTCAGAACGTGTACCTTTCACAACTGGTCAGCCGTGTTTATATTTTATATTTAAATAATGATAATCGAAACATCTTGGATGCTTTTGTTATTCTTTGTGATGCAGGCACTAAGAAATCTAACAAACATATCCGCCATTACCTATTTCTGAAAGTCGAAGTACAATGGATGCCTTTTGAGCTAAAACGTTCTGTGAAGCTCATCTGACCTCTTCATCAAGCGACATGACATGCTTAGTAATATTTTAAGAAATGCAACTTTGTTTTGTCCTACCTGTGGCCTGTTTCGTGAGCTTCGACCCAGTGTCTATAGCTCGCTACCATGGACACGGAGCAGCGCCATCTTGAGTTGCACATAGTACCCAGATAACTTACGCCTTTTATACGTTTAGGTTTACCGTCCCTGTTGGAGCAAAGTAACGAATGTTTTATTTAGTACTTATTTCGCTAAACACTTGCATGATAACAAACTAAAATGCTTGCATACTAAGTGACGGAACTTACTGACAAGTAAAAGAGCAGAAAAAAGATGGATGATAAAACTTGGAAAGGATGCACAATGGAGAGAAAGACAAGATTTCAGCTGAAAACAAGTGAGACGACTCCTGTAGAGCTGACGTACGCGGACTCCAGCATAATGTGGTCGAAGGGCAGGTGAGTAGTGTGTTCACACAGGTTCCCCATACGGCCGCCGAAGGAGCGATTAGATTCGTTGTACCAGGACTGTAGAAACAAAACGTCAGAAATTTTTTTTTTTATTTTTTTTTTTAGGAAACTAGAGTAAAATACTTTAGTGTTTCTTATTGTAACAAAAGTAGTAATAGTAGCAGCAGAAACTTTAGTAGAAGAATTAATAAAAGTATTTGAAGAAGAAACAGCTCTAGCACATGCAGAACTCCCGAAGGCAGTCGTAATAAAAGTAGAAGAAATAAAATTTAGAGGAATAGTGGGCATGATACCTTTGGGTAAAGTCAAGCACTATAAACATGAAACATAATCAGTTTCATTCTGTGATCAACTAAGCATTTAAAAGTGACGTCACAGAGTCCAGTACTCACGGGGGACTCTCGCCAAATTTCCAGGTGCACAACTCTGATGGTGATGTTCCAGCCGGTAACCTTGGGATTTGACAGCAGGGTGTAGATCTGTTGACAGTAGCAAAAGATATGGCATGCAGGGGAGATAATGAAGCCCATATCAATAAAAACTCGAATGAAAAACAAACAAATATAAATAACAACCAACACATAAAGTGCACAGTACTCACGCCACTCCATTTGAGAGAGATGAGATCCGTAAGCTCCTCTGTTGTGCTCAGTCCAAGCCTTTCCTCCAGTTTGGCCAGGACAAATCGGTCCATGTAAACGCCCACCTCGATGGTCGCGTTTTTGGAGGCCATGGCCTGTGTCTCTGCTGCAACAGGGAATCAAAGAAAATAAATGGGATGAGGCAACTAGCTACATCATGGAGGAAACATTTTCTTAACACACACAAAAAAAATGCTACAATTTCTGTTTCTAAAGCCGTCTCGGAATGTGTGTATTTATAATAAAAATAACTTTTATTTTTTGTACCTGTAAATGTATGCGCGTTCGCTTGTGTGTCATGCGTTTGAGTGAAAAATCATTGCTCGTTATAGAAGTCTTTCTCTTTTTTCTTCCTATTGATGCGTTTTCCGTTAAAGCTTCTAAGACGCAAAGAAAAAAAAGGGAAATGAAAACAATAGTGATGCTCATTTGCTGTTATCAACAAGATAGACAAATATAAAGAAGCAAGAAAACAGGCGATAACTTTGTTTATTTACACAGTAGCACGTGATCGCTTCTCTTTTGTAGCATATCTTCACATGTCTTTTCCATTTTTTTAATCTTTAGTTCTATTATTCTTTCCTTTTTCCCATTGCACTTTTTTTCGTCTGTTTTTCTCTTTCTTTTCGTATTTATTTCTGTTCCATTTTCTTGTTTTTTTTTCTCTTACTTTGTGTTCATTTAAAGCTTATAACTCACCTTTGGTTAAAGTGTCAGGTTTAGTCGGGACTTCGCCAGAAACGTCAGGGATGATTAAGTCAGAATTGTCAAAATCACTTTCCTCCTCAGAGTCAGACCAAGTGACGAGCGCGCGAAAACGCTTCTCTGCCCTGCGACGCCTGATGGCAGCAGTTTCAGGAAGTGCGTGTACCTCGTAGTCTCGTTTCCCTGCCCGTATGGCTCCAACCTGAGTGAAATTTTATTAGATGTTTAGCTTGTTGAATAGTTTTAATAACATTTAGTCGCAATACAGACAGTGCATTCCCAGACACACATTTGTCGATTTCTTAAATTTATAACCGATTACTTCCTTTAAGGCACCAGCCTCCCTGTCTGTATACTGACTACTTACCACCTGTTTGCAGGTGGGACACTTACCACCTTTCCGTCACACAGTGACAGTGAGGCGTGTCCCTCTGCACCCACCAGCCCGCCGCTGAAGAAACAATCTCGGACTTGCGGGCGGCGCAGCTCCTCCCTACCAAAGGCACGTTCTAGCACCGTCACGTCGGGGCTCATGGCTGAACGCTTCTGTACCGACATGCGCAGTCGCTCACCAGAAGTCAGGCGCAACTCGATGTTTCTAGACTCTGTCGACGGATGAGCGGCGTAGTCCTCCACGTCCCGCTTAGTGAGGCTGACAGGTAATCAGGAAATATATTCGACATTTTGAATAGCTCACTAAGGCCTATTCTCACGCTGCAATTTACCGCACTTTGCAGGCTCTTTTCGAGTTTTGCACAAGGCTCCGAGGGGGCTTTGCATCAAGGTTTTCAAGGATAGTACGTGGTTCTATTTTCTTGCCGAGCCTGACCAACATTACATGGCTGTAGCCAATCGTAATGCTTAAACACAGTTAGCTCCCTTTTACATCCAAATTAGAAAATGACGAGGCCAGAGGAAAGGTGTACGAGTATGATTTGTATGTGGGGAAAACTACCTGTGTCTGTTCGACACTGCCAATCCAGAGAGTCTCAACCTGCATGATAAGGCACAGAAATCCTGAGTTGAAATTGCTCGTGCTGTGGGCAGCTTCGATCAAATATAAATGTTTTTCAAACGTTGCAGACGACATTCGCAAAAAGCGTACGTCTGCATTCTTTCTCGTTTTCCGAAGATATTTCTTTCAGAAGACATGAAAATAAGGTACCTAAGCGACTCCTACGTGCAACGCACCCTTCACCCATAGCAGCAGTAGCTTCCGAAAGTATCTGATTATCTGCCATTTTGTCGACTACCCACAATGCGCTGCGCGGATGACGTTACCTCGCAGGACACTAGCGCGTGGACTTGCTACGTGAGAGTAGAATGGTGCTGCAACGCTTCCAAGCAAACAAAATCTTGCACGCGCAAACCTTGAAAACATTGCAGCGTGAGAATATTTATTTTTTTACTTTCCTGGTGTTTATCTATTTATTTATTTTATTTTTTTCTTATTTTTTTTTTTTTTGTTTTTGCTGTTCAATGAGCATTCTTCCGAATGGATACCTGTGCATTACAAATGGACATCATCATCATCATCAATAGGCCTTTAGATAGAATAGGCCTAACTGAATATGTTGCTGTACATTTGTTTCTCTCAAACTGGTGCATAAGATGAGAACACAGTGAATGAATCATAATGTAAAACACAAATGTCAAAGCTTTTCGTGGAAAATTTAATAATTTACAGTGACTTTCTGTAACGAGTCTTTATGTTCTGGTGCATATTTGATGTGCTTGTTAGTCAAACGTTCACCTACCGTGTTTCTTCTCCAGAGAGGAAACTTGTTCTGTGTAAGGTCGCAAGGGCATATCCTTCAGCGTTAACTGAGAAAATACATCTCATTAGCATGTAAATCAGTAAAATACATCTGTTTAATTATCATTAAGTATGGATTCACATGTAGAGATAACTACTCTGACGATTCGAAAGTTATCCTACTCACCGGCTCGTGTGATTCGCCTCACGTGGTCCGCCAGCTCGGCGTCTGTCTCCAAGTCCGGGTGCTGTACACACAGACATGACAGAGCCCACAGTTAGTGTCGACCTCTGAGTGGAAGACAAGGCAGCTGGTTACTTCTCTCTCTCCCTACCAGATTGATCTTTATAAGTCAAAGACCTTGACATCCATTTGAGTATTACTACTGATCAGTCTTGTACTAGTTCGACCGTTCATATTGATGTGCGTTTTACAAGTCACTCCATTGCTGCTGTTTGTACTGTGTTACTAACTCTTCTTGTGAACGGTCACAAGTTTCTTTGCATACTCCTTTACTAGTGCATACTCCTTTACTAGTGAATAATGACTGTACTTACATCTGTTACTAACGGAGGAGACGTAAATGAGTAAGCAGTTTCAAGCAAAGCAAACTGACCTATTTTAGTCGCTTTTGTTCAAGAGTTAGGAGTAAATTGTACATTCATGCAATGAACATGTTGTATGCTGTCCGTATGAAACTCTTCTCGGAATACCTTGGCTGGAAAAAGCTGGTCATGACAGCCCCTTTATCTTTTTTTTTTCAAAAGTTTTATTTCATGTTACAGTAGTACCATAGTACATAGATAATAAACAGAAAAAGCAAAAAGGGCACATAGACAACAAAAAGAAACAAAGCAGATACACACACACACACACACACACACACACACACACACACACACACACACACACACACATGCAACTTGATGTAACATCTGTTTGCATCAACTTCCCTCATTCCTCATTTTTTCTACCTTTGCTTGCATACAATGCACAAATAAAATTACATTACATGAAGTAAGCTGTCACCATCACTCTTCTATAAACAGGTTCTTATACAAATTCACATTAAATCTAAAGCAGTAAGGTCCATATCTTTAAAGCTATTTCATCTTTTGGATTAATCTTTAGCATTATACACTTTATAAGCTACTGTTCTAAATACTTCATAATAAATCTACCAGTTTCATCATCTCGGAATACCTTGGCTGGAAAAAGCTGGTCATGACAGCCCCTTTATCATCATTCTACTTATAAGGCTATACTTACAGACCACAGATTTGCCGCTGAGGACAGACCTACTCCGAGCAGCAGCCACAGAACAATGTGGGACATTATTGCTTCTAAGAGAAGACTGAAAAAAATGTTTCATCATCATCATCATCATCATCATCATCATCATCATCATCATCATCATCATCATCATCATCATCATCATCATCATCATCATCTATGTCTACTTGTTCGCTGTAGATTAACGGATTTTTTTAAACATAGAATTTATACAAAACATTTACAGACATATTTTCATTAAATATCCTTGCCACTCACTGTGCAGATGTTTGCCCGTTTCCTTCTGTTTAGTATTTTTGCTTGAATCATTAGAGTCAGAATTTAAAAAACATTTCTTCTACTTATAACTCTGTCCTGTTGGCTTGTCTCCTCACTACTGACGGCCATTACTATTAAAATACCCAGTGGGATGTAAACGTAAGGTACGAACCAGCCTCTGCCCCTCTGTCAGTGACGGTCCTGTCGGCACTACTTTCGTTCCTCTGACATGACGTATTTATACGCTTGTCTTTAACAGCCAGTACCTCAGCTAGCTCAGCTCGTACGGTAACTTAGTTCCTCAAATATTTGATTTCCTTTACTCGGCGTTCTCTTTTCTTCACACGCTGTTTTACGCACGTCACGGGTGGAAGTACCCCAGTGCTTTTTGCTCGTTGTTCTCCGTAGTTTTATAACCTACTAAGTCAGCTTGGGTGGCCAGTTCATGCCGAGTAGGCTGAGTTCAAATGCCCTGTCAGCTTCTCAAAGCTAATCTTGAAACGCCAGGGTACAGAACTCGACTGGACACAAGACAGTGAGCAGTTTGTCCCTTAGGCCGCTATAAACAACAGTGTTACAACACACAGTGCTAAAGGGTCAAACCTCTAGAGGCCACTTAAATCCAATAGTATTATATTGGTAAACAGCTGTACTATATTGGCAAACAATTGTATTATATTGGCAAATAAATCTGGAAGTTCACCCCCAAATCAATAGCTGCTCCTACTATTTAGCTTTGTTGCTGGGAATGTGTGTGTTTGTGTGTGTGTGTGTGTGTGTGTGTGTGTGTGTGTGTGCGAGAGAAATTATTTCAACATGTATATGTATTATCTCTTTTATATCAAGTATATGTATTATCTCTTTTATATCACGTATATGTATGTATTACTGGTAGTACGAGCACTATCTGGAATTGCCCTTGTGGATAAATAAAGTTGTATTGTATTGCGCTGTTTTTACTCTGGTTTATACGGTTGTCGATGCAGCCGGTCTGGATGTGTTTATGTGATTTTATTTTTTCTAACCTTCATTTTTTTATTAATTATGTGTTGAACTTGATTTTTGATTTCCTTATTTCGTGAGTAATATCAGAATCATATCATCCTAGTTTGGTTAGGAAAGAATTTAAAAGCTCAGTTACAACCATGACAACCAAGTTAAGATGCTGATCGATTTTTCTACAATTGGTCAATGCACGCGGGCCTAAAGATTATAAATCGCTGGAACGTTCAGCCTTTTATCGAGTTGATCTGGAAGATTATCACATTTTGTTTCGCTTCTGCGGCTTCACCTGATCTATTTTTTCACGACGCCATTTTCATCTCAGTCCAGTTTCTTGTTTGCGTACGTCGACAGTGAGATGAAACATGTGCAATGTGATGAAACATGTAAACTTCTTCATGACTCGAGGCAACAAAACTCTACAGCTTGTTTGACCTGCGGAGGTATATCATCAGCATTCTTGATCTGTTCTTTCTAACGACTTTTTCGATGATAAATGCAGATCTAAACTCTAAATCGTCGACAGTGAAATGTGTCACCAGGCTGCACAGACAAATCTGGTCCTCCACAAAAAAAGAGAAAGAAAGTGGGAATGATGAGGGGTCTTTTTCAAAAAGAAAATATAGAAAGATTCAGTTGGAAGGTGGGTAGCCGAGCCCATAAATTCAGAACATTTGGTGAGTTTTGTCCCTTCCTGACGAGACACCAGTCGCTATGGGTGGGGGCGAGAACTGGGCCTTATGAGTAAAGTGTCGTAACTATCATTTCCTGCTTAGTTTTTGAAAAGAAATGTATGAAATGGGGTAAAATTCTTCTTTTTGTGAAAGCAAAGCAATACAGTTTAAAGCATTAGTTAATATCCTGGAGCCTTGTTATATATGTACAAATTATTTGGATTATAAGTAGAGATGAAAGCGTCCTGTCTGGATGGCTGACCCGAACGTCAGTACTCGCTTCATCCTGTGGAAAAGATGTCAATTTCCCAAGAGCAGCATCAGGTAGGTAGGCAAACCGGGTCTTTCGGCAAAAGCAGGGGACGTGAATATCGTCCTTTCGTTGTTTAGGATTTTTATTACTGATCTACCTTGACAGGCTAAGGACATCATCATCATCATCATCATCATCATCATCCTCTTAGTGCTATTTGCACATAAGGCCTCAACCAGACCCCGCCACTGATGTCGATCGGCTGAAACCCGCTCTAACAGACCCCATGTCCAGCCCTTTCCTTTCATCTCCCTACAGGCTAAGGACACGTCGAAATAATACTCGCAGTACAGCCAACAATAAGCATGAAAAATTAAGGCTGTAAAGTGCACTGGCAAAAACAGAAATTAACCTTATTTATTAAATGTGTACTTCGGAGGCTTATCTTCAAAACATAATCTAAAATTGTTAAAAGGTTAATAAAAGCATTCTGCCGTCTTTCCTTATGAATCAGGTTCCGACGTTTGGCTATCACCGGTCATGGGGGTCATACTACAGCAGAAACAGCAGCAGCAAGAAATGCTGTAGTAGTATTGTAGTAAAAACAACACCATCACAACAGTTTTCTGTGCGGTGTCACAAAACCGCGGCAAGTCATCGCAAAATCACCTACGCCGACCAAACAAATGAGCAATATCGCCTTTACGATTAAATCATTTTAAAAACCAAAATATTGAAAAATCCATGTATATAGTATATCGTTAAGAGAAATGTTTGTTTGGATCTACCTTTAAGTGTCTCTCAGCTTTCAATGCGTTTTAATGAATTTGTTTGTATTAAAATGCTGCACAAGCAGCCTAATAGATGCTCGGGCACTAAGATTAGACAATAACAAACACACGCGAGCAAGCACGTACATACATGGGTGCATAAGCATCAGAACACCACACTCATACAGAAATATGTATGTACGTACTACATCGTACTTAAAATCATGCTATCGTTCGTATACTCGCCACAAATAACGTTCATGCTTTATAAATTACTTTACTTTTATTCAATAAATGACAATGTGAATGCAACGATCAAGCTTCAAGGGGTGTGTGTGTGTGTTATATGTCACAAAGGGGTGACATGAGACTTAATAGCCAGTACAGCGCGTGCGGCCGAGTCGCACCTGGCGCATGACTAAAAGGTTGTTTTGTTCTTTTTAGATAGGGGGAAAAAGAAAGGGGGGAGACTATTAATTACCTGTCGCCGGCCAGCGCTTCACTTCCCAAAAAGACACAGCAAGTGGAGGGACACTACGTATAGGGGAGTGAAGGCTGCGTCTTCCTAGAAAGGTGCGGTATTTCATATTTTTGTGTATCTCGGATTTTTTTTTGGGGGGTATAAGTTGAATTTTTCCTGTATTTTTAAAACGATATAGATATGTATTAGTATTTTTTTTGTAACTGTCAATAGGCGCAGTCTACGGGGCCGGGTGATGGGCCATGAAGTCTACGCGAATGGCAAATGCCATGGAATATTTGAAGAGTTTGTTGCTGCTGATGTTTTGTGAGCTAGTTTGAGTTGTTTGATTTTGACCTGGAGTATGTTGTGGTCGCTCGTCCCCAGAGGCAGCACCGTTTTGTGTACAACGTCTGACCCCGAGAGGCAGCGCCGAGTTGTGTGTATAACGTCTGTCCCCCGAGTGGAAGCGTCTATGGCTTGCGATATTGTTTTCATGTTTTTGTGTGGAAGATATAGTTATTATTATTATTATTATAAGTATTTTTTGAATTTCTGGATCATTAGTTCCCAGCAACTGTTTTCTTAGATATAGTGTCTACAGTGGATCACCACTTCCCAGTGACTGGAATTAAGAGTATCATCAGCGTAAGCAGTGATAAAAGTGACTTTGTGTCGGTCTTTACAACTTAAGCACTTTTCTTTTAGAATATTTGTTAATTAGAGTTGTCAATGAATTAATAACTTTTAGGATGCATAGTAAGAATAATATTTACTTCAGTAATTTTCGTATTATTTTATTAAGGATTTTAACATATTTTGTTAATTCAATTAAATGTATACAGGCCTTGTTTGTGAAGAAAAGAACGCGCAAAGTCCAGGCGTCTACGTGTACGCGAGTGTCTGTGACAGTGTGCTAAAAAAAAGTTATTTTTAACAGGAGTAGAAAGAAAGAAAGAAAGAAAGAAAGAAAGAAAGAAAGAAAGAAAGAAAGAAAGAAAGAAAGAAAGAAAGAAAGAAAAATACAATGCATAATAAAGATTAGTGGTCTTAGAAAAACTGATTGCGCTTTTTTCATTTGGAAAAGGTTTACAGTAATGCATTCGATTTGCACAGATAGTTGCAGGACAGCTGGCAATTTAGGTTGCATAGTATGCACAGTAAGTGGTAAAAAAAATTTTTTTTTTGCTTCTTTGTAGATACACAAAACTTCTACATTTCATCCTATTCTTGCTAAGGACTGACGACCAGGTTCGTTGTAGCACTAGTCGACGATTCGTTCTTGTCACAAAGACATTTTTGTCTCCTGTGTGAGCCATTCACGTCCATGAATATGTCTTTTGTGGAAATGTTAAGCGAGAGTAATCATGAATAAACGAAAACACATTCACAATCAATGTTTGACGTCTGTATTTTTTTCCCAGCTGACCTGTAAGCTACATACATCAGACGCCACTGACCTACCCGCAAAACCGCTGCTGAAGAATTAGAAATCAGTCGGGCCAGCGACTGTCAGAGCAGATATGTGTGTGGGCGGGTGGGTGAGAGAGAGGAAGGGGTCGCCTGGGGCTCCCCCGTCCACGAGTCGCGATCACGATCACAGCAGAACGAAAGGATTTGCAGCAGACAGAAGAGGAGCACCTATCGCTGAGTCACAATCGCTCCTGCTGTTTCATACATCAGCGTCGCCATTTGTCTTTCTGAGCACGGATCATATCTAGGAGGCTCTTTGTAAGGCAGATGATAAAAATCTGTGATAAAACGAGAAACAAATCAAAAGAGATGCGAAGAAAAAAGTCAAAATGCTTAACACTACTCTTAATTTTGTGGGATGTAAGCATTTCATGCCACAGGATGTTAATTCTCTTTCTCCCTCTCTCTCGCTCTCTTTTTGCTTTAAAATATTGAAAGCGGCTCTAAGAAATGTGACCTGTTAGGGACAGGTAAGTGGTGATAGAAAATTGCTGAAAGAGAGAGAGAGAGAGATTCATAATCCAGTGTCAAGATCGGCTCCAAATACTTGAGTCATGTAACATGCAGCTAGAAAATCTATCCTAAAAGTCAGTGCTTTAACAATGATTTCTGACAAGCACGGCCCGAAAAGGTGCCTTTATGTGGTTTCGACCCAATGTGGCGTACTCTTCCTGGAGCTCTTTGTAAAAGTTTTCGATCGATCATCGAAATTCTCTAGCGTTTTCCGGACACTGAAGTGTCCACAGTCAGTCCAGTCACTCATAGGACAATATTCATTTACAGCCGCTCCCCTTCCCCCCCAAACCCCAACAAAATTCCCGTAAAAGCTCGTTATCGCTGACTCACAAAAACAAGGGCGAAAGTATACTATCAATAAATCGATAATAGAAACACTATCTGGGGAAAACTCGGCGTTAATATTTAAAATTTGTTAAAAGAAATAAACAAAGAAGCGGATATTATTCCTTTGCTATTTTAGAAAAATTTAGAAATGGTGGCCTAGGTGACAGAAATTAAAATTTTTCGTTCGTAAAGTGTGCAATTATCGGTAGCGTGAAAAGAAGGGCGGGTACTCTTATTTTCTTGTTAGCTGTCGGGCTGGAGTAGTCGTACCTGTGGTAGGAGAATCCCAGCCATGACACCAGCTAGAATGAGCATGTTGTCGTTGACCCAGACTCTCAGTGCCTTCAGACACCCGTCAATATAGATCTTACTGGTGTCTCCCAGTGTCATCTGCCCATCCTATCGAGTCGAAAAGTATGAAAAATTGCACATTTAAGGATAAATGCCACAAACGTTGATTTCCACTTGCGTTCTCTCTCTCGTATATTATAACTATATATATATATATTACGTGACCCAGTCCTACTTCTGGTGCACTAATTGTGATTTGCACAAAAGCTTTCATTAATCTTTGCCCATGTTCACTCAGATCACTGTATGACTCCTCTACCCTCTCGCTTGAAACGAAGACCACAATTTAAGCCCACAGAACATAATGATTATCAAAGCTTTATCGTTTTCGAATGATTAATTACACCAAAAGATTATCGCTTTTGATGATAGCTTATCACACGCTGTTCTATCCTTATTTCCTATGAGGAAACAAAGCGGGGATTTTACAGAAGCAGGGTGCTCGAGCGAGCGCAAAGGCTAGAACACTTTGCTAAGAACAACTGACCTTTTCTAGGGTGTAAATATTGGCGCCGCAGAGCATATTGATGTTGGATCCCTGCAAGGACAGTAATGTCATGTTAATACAGAAACAAAGTTAGTCGCCACAATGGGTGCACTGAGGATGATGATGAGAAGGAGGAGGAAGAAGACGAGGAGGATGACGAGGATGATGATGAGGAGGAAGGTGACGAGGATGACGACAGACAAACGTATAGACAGACGTACAAGTTTATGCACAAAGTCACCGAGACATACATGTGCGCACGCAAACACGAAGTTAGGGAGACGGAAAAGAGAGAGGGAGGGGGCGCTTTCGTCTTCTTGCTGGCTGCACTTTGAACATGCCTGCACCTACCGGTTGAATCCTGCAGCAGGAAGGAGGGACGGAACATCTCTCGGGACTCTCGTTCTGAAGACTGCAGTTGAAGTAAGGGTTCTGGTTCCAGTCTTCGTAGCCTTTGTCCGAATCAGTCTGACCGCAGCAGCCGAGCTAAGAAGAAGGATCGTTGCTGTAATGGGCATGTCCGCTACATCGCCTCTATCACCGATAACATTCCGAACATTTCGTTTTCACACACACACACACAAACACACACACACGCACGCACGCGCGCGCACACAGAGTAATGCTGCTCAAGCAACTTTTTCAGAAGCCCGTTGTCAGTATGCCAAACAAGATGGCGGCGGGAGAACTCACCGAGCTCTGGATGTTGTCGATGAGGTCGCGCATATCATTGTCGTCACGGTAGCTGACGATGGCCTGGCGGAAAAGGTTGTCCGGGAAGATGACATTGCGGACGTTAGGCACGTAGTAGGCGAGAAAAAAACACACCGTCAGCCCCAATTCCAGAAGAAGGAAGATAGTCAGACTGTAGTAGAACTGCAGTGCCAAACAAACAATAAGCAACCTTTTAGAACGTGGGTGAAACCCAAGCAAGAAGACCCGCAAGTGCCCTGTCATCAAAGAAGTAATGGCTTATTTAATATATATATATATACACTTAAGCCACTTCCTTAGCACCATGATGATGATGATGATGATCTCGTGTAAAGTTCAGTTTGTCAATAGTAAATGGCTCATTGGGCCGACATCTCTTCTTGATTGTAGGTAACGAAGTGTTGACACCAAGATGTGGCTTCAAGCACCTGTCGCTTGTCCAGAAACGCAGCTTTGTATTTGATAAGCCTCCTGTGATACTGACGCGACCATTACCTACTCAACAGCTTCAGAAAGGCAGTCAGTCACCCGTGATACTGTCTCGACAGTCACTCACTCACTATTTTCAGAAAGGCAGTGTTCTCTCGGAGGGACCCCATGCACCCGAAGAAGGCCAGCGCGAAGACGAGGGATCCCGCTAGGCACATGTCACAAGCAGGGTCCAGAAAGAAGTCGATAGCGTCGTGGACTGTCTTCTCCTTAAGAACCAGGATGTAGGTCCCCATGGCCATGAGGGCTAGTCCCACGATCTGTGTGACACAAAACAATAACAGTGACAATGACAATTGTGTGACACAAAAAAAGACCAGTGACCTATTGACTGTTTTGTACTAAAATAATGCAGTTTACACTTGCATGTCACCAATAAAACGACGTCTGTGAATAGCATAAATAAATAAATAAACAGAAAAGAAAATAAAGGAACAGAGAAAGGCTGGGTCAACTCGATCCGGTTTGTGTAGAAGGGTATGAGTGTAATTGTCGGTGTGTATGAGCGCGATGGCTTTCACTGGTAAAATAATGAGTAACTATTTCCGGCACATGAAGTTTTAAAGTTTTCACGTGTCGGAACGTCAGTCGGTAAGAACTCAGCGACCTTGAAAAGTGGGTAGTTTGAGCCTTCTGTACAAGAGTACCCGTACAGAAACATACATTTATAAAAATACTTATACCGCAAGGTACATTTTTTTTGGAGTGGAACATGTCGACATTGTAGCTTGAGAATTTACAATCCCTAGGGGACCTAGACCACACTACTTCATCTTGAACCCGTCAACGCAGCCCTTTTTCTTAAGTTGGGTTTTGCTTTGCTGTTGTTTGTACGGATACCAAAAAAAAATAAAAATAAAAAAGAAATAAAAAACCCCAAACAGACAATTCGACAAAGAGGACTGCCCCTGTGCCACACGTGCAAACGAGTTCACTGCTGAACGTCTTTATAACCGGTTGCTGCACACCCAAGCTGTTCGTTTATCAGATATTCACGTCACCTCTGAATATAATCATTGAACGTGGTTATATTTTAAAGCTGTGCAAGCCATCTTAAAAGCCTATCGACATAGATACACCCTCGTTATCGTTCTCTTGTTTTTTTTATTTATTACGTAGTCTTACGTAGCTTTAATAAGAGCGCACCGAGTACCTATATCTACACCAAGATAATGTAGTAACGCGCCCACAATAGTTTGAGCTCACGTACGTGTGTGTGTGTGTGTGTGTGTGTGTGTGTGTGTGTTTGTGTGTGTGTGTGTGTGTGTGTGTGTGTGTGTTTCGAATTAAAGACACCACGATATATTGAGGGTGAGGTCATTAGATAAGAGAATGGCTTGCACTCCTGGCGATAGCTCCCACTGAGCCTTTCTGCTGGCTTCCCCAGCAGGTGAGAACAATTTTATGAAAAGCGTAGCTCCGCAAGAGATGGCCGAAAACTAAAGCAGTGATGACGAATTTTTTGGTCTCACGGATGTTTTGGTGCGCTTATTATTTACAGTTTATTTATTTGAATGTACCCGAATGTTTAAAGGAGGGGGAAAAATAAAACACACAGACACACACGCACAAACACCTGAATGGTTAGATATGATATTACTCGCGTCTATTTCCAATTATGACGAGGCGTCTTAAGAAATAAATTTGCAGGAAGGAATCAGGAAGTAAGATTCGGAAAAAGAAGGTCCGGAGGACTAGATCTGTGCCTGTTGGGGGAAGGGGGGATTATAAAAAAAGGACAGAATCGTCAAACATCTGGAAAGCAGGGAGTCAAGCTTTGTCTTTGTTCATCATTCAGTGACTTGGGTTTTAAGGCCATTATGCCGCAGACGATATACAGAGAATTCTTCTATTTTAGCTTCAACTTTATATTTGCATGAACGCAGGATCCCCCACCCCTCCACACGCATATATGATTCGTGGTGATGAGCGGTTCTGTAGTATATCAAGATCACAGTGTTCTTGTACTAAATGTAAGGTTTGTGAAATTGGAGATGAATTTCACTGTATCTTAGTCTCTGATTTTTTAAGACTGATAAATTAATTTCTTAATTTTATTTTATACATCATAATACAGTTAAATTTAAACAGTCCTTTTCCCTCCACAAAAAGCGCGTACTGAGAACAAAATAATGCCACTTATAAAGATTGTTTTTGATAGTTTTGATAAGAAATGTCGTTGGTATAGGTCAAGTTAATCCTGTACTAATATTATTGACTTCACTGACATCCTTATTATCATAATTATGTTTTTCATGTTACATAATAGTCTTATATTTACTTTCGTGTACATTTAAGGGAGCTCTATATTAGGCAATTGTACGGGTGACTGGTGTTTGTGTACGCTGTCAATGTCTTCATACCCATCAAAGGGTGAATGGAAAAAAATTAATGTCTATTGTCAAGCGGCTTTTCTTCAAGAAATGTCTAATGTAAGGTGGATTATGACTGTAAAATTATCTCGTACTTACTCTGCCATTAAAAAAAAAAAATTAGTTGTGCGGGGATTTTTCTCTTATCTAATCTCTTTTGTACTTAGTGCATTGTTTTGGCCCATGTCTGGAGGTCGACAGAAATAAAATGAAACTGCGTGTTGGCACACAGGAGTATACTTTTGTGAGTGCGAATACCTTACATATACTGTAAATAAATAAATATGAACAATGCCAGGATGTAAAATTAAATTAAATACATAAAAAACAAAAGACCCGACACATAATAAATTAATAAATAAGTACTAAGTCAAGAACAAAAATACATACAAACACAATAAATACAACAATAACTAAAAAGACATGACACATAATAAATAGAATTAATAAATATATACAGGAAACACTTACAAACATGATGAAGTTTTCAAAGAAGAGTGTATACTTGGTGCAAACCCCTATTTCGCTTCTGTCCGTCCGCCGGAGCAGCCGTTGCCTGAGGGACCCACCGGTTCCCATGGACCTGTGCTCCGGCCGTTGCTGGCCAGTAGACTTGGCCGCGGTCATGGTCAGTCCCCAGCGGTCGGTCGCTTGCACTGACCCTCGACACTTAGTCGACTCTGTGCTGTAAGAGTCGATGTAGGTAGGTAAGGTCTCGTCCCAACCTTCCGACTGAGCTCTCAAGCTACTGTGTTCGGTGCAGGGCGCAAAAGGTCAGCCACGCTTGTCTTTCTTTGCGCCGTGTCTTATTAGGGACTAGAGAAACACACGAAGAGGAAATGATGACACGGAAGTGTGTATACAGGTGTGCACTGTGCAGGTATCCTGTATGGTAATGAAAGCCAATCGTAACGTGTTCGGTACCACAAATACTGCTAATTTGTTTGTCATACATTGATGCATAATACACATATAGACTTTCTAGAAAATGTCTAATATATGTCGCTTCAAGAAGCAAAAAAAAAAATAAAATAAAAATAAAGTACAGATATTTCAGAGCTGTTGTTTTATGCGCAGAATCAGCAAGAACAGCACCATGAAGAGATTAGCGATTGCTGAATAAAAGAAAACTTTATGGGTTTATACATAAGATTATTATGCCCACGAATTTCTGTTTAATAATAATAATAATAAATAATAATAATAATGAAGATTTTTATAGCGCATGTTCACACTCATAGAGAGCATGCTCTTAGCGCTTAAAACGAGGAAGAGACGTGGACTAAGTAGATACAGAACAAAGGGGACGAAAGAAAACGACAGTACTGACGAAACAGAAAACAAAAGGCATCAAGTAACAGGAACAGAGAAATATAGTGATTCTGCGAGAAAGATGGGTAAAGTAGCAAGAGGGAAGGGGGGAGGGGTAAGAAGAACCAGCATTGTGGACTGTTTCGGTGTGTCTGTATTACTCTCTCTCTCTCAGTATTTGTGTGTGTGTGTGTGTGTGTGTGTGTGTGTGTGTGTGTGTGTGTGTGTGTGTGTGTGTGTGTGTGTGTGTGTGTGTGATTGAGAAAGATTTGTGGAGAAAAAGACAGAGGCCAGAGAAACAAGAGAGGAGAGAGAATAAATTTCAGTGGCTCCTTGTGTTTCTCATAAATAAGCCAACCAACCAAACTGCAATAATGAGAAAAAAAGGTGTGGACACACGTAAGCAAAGCAAAAAGCTTCAGCCCGATTTGCAGTCAGTGTGATTATGGTCCTCAGCTAAAGAACTCTGTTAAATCAGGTGACACTCAACACAACGAGTTTTTTTTTTCCTCGTCGACCAGGAAGACAAGCCATTGCGTCCAATAAACGGAGAGTTACTGATTTAGTACTTTTCTCTCTCTCTCTCTCTCACACACGCACAGCCTTAGCTTTTAAAGCGCAGCTAAATAGAAGCTGGCCGACACTTTCGCCTTACACAAGCCTAACATTTTGTTGCAATTTTATTACTGATATCATGGTCACTTGGGAGATGTATCAGTATAAGTATTACTTCCTGTTTGTTTCTATCTAATTTAAATGTTGAGTCCCAAGAAAAAAAGACACAATGGAAAAAAGTGTGTGGGGGGATTTATATCACCGTCTATTGACAGGCACCTGGTAACTTCATCTACAACAAAATCGATGTACCGGCGATTGTTTGCATGCTAGGCTTTGAATCACATATCTCTTCTGTAAATTTTACTCCTTGTCGTAAATTCTGCTCACTTAACAGTTTTCATGTTATTTGTTCCTGCTACGTGCCAACTGCCAAATGTGCTTGACGTACTGTTTTCAAATAATAATTTGCTTAATTTTGATTTTTTATTATATTAATTTTTTATGTGTTAAGTTGCCATTATTGTTGTTGTTCTTCTTCTTCTTCATTTTTTTTTTACTTATCAAAACTGACACGTACGGTCACTTTTACTGTCTCATCAATCATCATATCGGTAACATATATATGACCCATGTTACACCCGCTAATGATGTCTGTATGTAATATTATGTCTTCATTGTCGGAAGAGTCAGTTATATCGATGCATTATCTATCCTTACTGTGCTTGAGGACTCGGATAAATCAACAAGAAGACCTGCTGTATTACAGGTTAGACAGTCATAGTAAAATGAGCTGAGAGACAAAAGTATAAACAAAACTGGATTCACAAGCGTACATTCACTTGTAGATAAAACGCTATAGACACGCAGAATTTACCAAGTTTCTAGCCATCAAAACAGAAAGGAATAATGTGAACAACACTGGTTTTTGTCCTAAGTGGGTGTTTTCGTTATGCTGACTACACATTCTACACAAATGTTGTCTCGTGCCAGAGTTAGGCTGGTCTGTTGGCGCAGCGGTTAGCGCCTGTCACTAATACAGTGAAGGTTGGCTGTCCTGGGTTCAGCTCTCGTCTCAGGCACGCTGTTCTTTCTCTGCGCGTGGCATCTGTTTACAGGGCTGGCTGCCTTGCTGATATAGCCTTTGTTGCTGGCTTGGCGTAAAAACGCCAATCCCCCCTCCCTCTTTTAGTGCCAGAGTTGTTTTGTGAGAATCTAAAAATAAATTACTTTATAGACGACCTTTATGCTTCCCGACTTGGATTAAAGGATACGAACAGACACATAGTCTGCACCCACTGCATTAAAAGACGAAAAGAAATGTATCTACGGTGTCCCTCGATCCCTACCCTGTTGCGAACGATTCATGTATCCTTGACTAGCCCTACCCGAGCTAAAAACAACCACAGGTATTCCTGCTGCTATGTGACAGTGTAGGAAGAACATGGCAGTGAGCTCAAGTTCTTAGCAAACACTGAATGGTTGAAACCCATAGTAAAATGTAAGAGTTCAGTAAAATATTCGAGTTTCAGTTTCATTCTCCTTTTCTCTCTCTTTCCATTTCCCTCTTCCTACCCGATACGAAGGAGCCGACAACATTACAAGCCTAGCTAGTTCGACTGTTCAAGTGACAACGTGCTCTCAACTTGAATGCGTACGACTGTACTGTGCGAATATGCAGAGTTAGCAAATGAAACAAAACACCGATATTCGTAGCATTCAAGCTTGTTAATTTAAATGTCGAATTAATGACAATGAATAATGACTTTGTCATCACCATTAGTAACACCCTCTGAGCTATACACCACTACGTTACCTGTAAATTTTAGTCTTTTAAAATTACTGCTATTGGTTACTACAAAAGAGAAAGTATTTGACAAGGAAAGTTTACCTTATCACACTTCAAGTCTTGTCCTTCTCTAGGCGTCGGTTTTGTGACGGTCAGTGTGGTTTCTATGGTAACCAAGAGCTGGATGAATGGAGCAGATCAAGGTTCCGCTTCGTGCTCACAGCGGTTAATGTCTCGTGTCGCTGCTGTCCCAACAGGCCACAATAGGGCCAGCCAGCCAGCCAGCCAGCCTAACCTTACACGTGACTTGGCGACGAGAACGGGACGGTGACCACAGCCTCGACCGAACTGTGGCTGACACCATTTGTTTGCTTATCAGCGCGCACTTGCGTGCGCAGTGTGATTGATGTGCTAGGCTCGAAGTGGCTGGGTGAGGGATGACGAGGAGGAAAGGAAGGGGTGTGTGTGTGTGTGAGAGAGAGAGATTTAGAGTGTGTGTGTGTGTGAGAGAGAGAGATTCAGTGTGTGTGTGTGTGTTCACAACCGCGAACGTCATTAGCAGTGTACGAACAATATGTAGATCGCAGTGAGTCAGTCCTGACACACCACACATACACACAATCCAAGTCGAGGGGTTTGAACTTACGTCACCACAGGAGACGGTCGAGGTGCCCCGTGCTAAAGTCTACTTGGTCTTAACTGCCGCCACTTTTATCGTATGATGTGATTTGTAAATCCGGTGCATATCGAGAGACCATAATAAATTGGAACATCAGAATTTAATTATGATTTGTTAAGATTTGTGCGTGATATGGCTTGTAGGTTCCCACCTAATTAGTTTTCGAGCATAGCTACCGTTCGTTCTCTGGGGCTGTAATTATTGACTACAGGTAAAACTACCCCAGATAATCGACCCGGTCCATAAATAGTAACGGTCCGTGATGGACAAATGTTTAATAAAGTAATGCGAACTCTTTGTTGGCTTGGCTTTGTTATAAGCGCAGCAATTCTTGTCAGTCTTTTGTCAGGTACATGGCATGTCTTTTGTTCTTACTGTATATATATATATATCTATGCTTCCACAAATATTGTAGAGTTTTGCGTCAGTGAAGCCATATCATCAACGATTTACGCCGGGTGTTCGAAGTATTTTCACCCGTTTTTATTGCTTTTGAGACGCGCGTGTACATGCTCTCTGTTCTCTAGCTCATACAGAAACACAAGCCCGCACACACACACACACACACACACACACACACACACACACACACACACACACACACACACACACACTCAAGCGCGCGCGCGCGTGCAAGAAAACGGCTGGAGTGATAAAAGGTTCATATACATGGCTGCATGTATAGAAACATTTGACGTAAGTTGATAGAAAGGTTTTAAATAAAAATGTAACTATTATGCACATTTCCTTGACATTAACGGATTTTCTTAAAAAAAACATCATGCACTAACAGTAATATTGCAAACATGTAGTAAAGCAATAATTGTGTATAAATGCTAAAGGGAGCGTAGCTTCTGCTTTTTATTTGTTTGCCTCTGTAAGTCAGTCGTCTGGCTGCCAGTCCGTCCCAAACCATGAAGTAGTCTTTCTAACACGGAAGAACACGTTATACGGATAAAAAAATTCAAACTGTAAGAAATGCGCTTCTTTCTTTCTCTTCACTCGGTGTCTACTTGTTTGGCTGATCTGTTGGATCATGCCACTTCCGTAAGCAGTCAGAACAGGAACGACAACTACACAACAAGGACACAGTTTTGGCGTGTTCTCAGTTATCTCTTCCTAGCCGGATACAGGCTGGCAAAGCAAGTGATGGCGACATGAGCGGCGACAGAGTAATAAAGAGCCCTGACAGTCGATCTGCGCCTCTTCAAACCATGGACCTACAGTACATCTCTGGACTGCTGGCTGGTTGCAGAGACCAACTCTCAGTTTCTCTCGCGAAGTTGTAGACGGTCGAGGTATCGGCGAACTATTTAACAGTTTAATATCCGGATCCGCGATAAAATTCGTGAAGTCAACGATAGATTTGCAAATAAAATTGTTACTTAGTTGCCTTTTATTTTATTTATTTATTTATTTACCCAAAACTACATGTAAATAAAGGTCTGGAATATAGGTACAGGGCAACATAAGGGATCCGGTAACCAGAACAGTCCACCACCACTGTATTTTTAGCAGGCTTCCTGGACTCTAAGAGCAAGGAACAACAACTGGAACAAGGCACCAGCAACAGTAAACAACACCTGCGGCTTCAGGGATCAGCGACCTTAACCCCTTTTCCTCCCTATCCCTCCCACCTACTCCCCTCTTCCTCCTCAGTGCAAAGTTTTCCCTTGTAATGGCGCCGCAGAACTGTTCACTAAATCGTAATCCCCGCATGACAGGTTTATCCTCCGGCCAGTACTGCATAGAAACGCAGTGCACGACCGCTCGTGCCGTGTACCTGCGTGCCTTGGAAAGCGAGACAACTCATCCCTGCTCTGAGTCCACAATGTTAGTGCCTACTGTCACTTGTTAATAAATGATGGTTTTATCTCACTGATATGAACAGTACATAGCTGTTTTTTATGAGTAGTTCATGATATAACCTGCCGTTGGTCAGCACAGAAAGACATTGTATGTCTTTGTATACCAGCATTGTATCCAGCCATTGGGACGTCATCTTGAGACAGACCAAAGGCTTCATCAATAGACTTCACCAACAGAAGTTCATTTTCTGCTTCTCTCTCTCTGGTGGCTTAGAAGGAAATATTCTGGCTCCCGCTTTGAGTATGAGATTGTCACAGCCCAAATATTACATAGCCTGAGTGTCTTCATAGAAGCCACGCGCAGGTGTGTGTACACACTGCACAGACACTTATGTCACGTGTCCGAGAACAGTATTACTGCATTAGTTGTTTGCGCACATACACAGAGCAAATTTTAGAATTTCAGAAGACACTCCCGTCTACCTGAAACTGATGTTGAGAGACCCGTGCACACTTACGTTCTCAAGGTAAACAGAATTCACATTTCGGGCGATGGATCCTGTTCTGTGGATGAGCATTGTTGCATGCCATGAGGCTGCTGTCGTTGTCTGTCTGTCTGTCTGTCCGTTTCCTCCACTCTCACCTTTCCGATTAGTAGGAAGATCTCTCCGTCGGTACTGATTACGAGATTAAGCATTGGATAAGACTTTTCTTCCGTGATCATGTGATGTTCGTCTTTCGCGTACTGCGCAAAATATGTACAGAGCACGGAGAAGACGGGTAGACAGAGAATGAAGGTGCATGTGTGTGGGGAGGGAGGGGTGTGGACGAGAGAGAGGGAGAAGACAAGCGTTTGTGCCAACACACATGCACACTGAGAAAAAAGAGGGTACTGGAAAAGCTAACATATTCACGACATCCACATTTCATAAAACGTTTATTTTCCAAATTCTCTTTTTCTTTCAAACACAAGGAAATCTCTTATCCACTTCAAATATTCGTCAGTGCACAAGGAAACAACCAAACAATAAAAAAACACACATCAGTATATTACATTTTGAGCATTTTGTCTGTGCCGGTGGGAGACATTCTCCAGGAAATCTGGAAAATCCATAACGTCTTCCTCACCTTCCCCCCCCACCACCTTTCCCTCCCTCCTCCCAGCTACTGGAAAATAATAATGCAGTACCAAAACGCTTCATTGCCCACGCTTATGACATGCACGTGCAAGCACCACCGCCAGCCGGATGTTCCACGTGCGCTCCTCGAAGCTTTTGACGCCAAGCAAGCGCACATGCGCAGACAAAAAGTATGTTAATGACACACAAATAAGTTACCGTCCGCCAGCATCGAACCTTTCAGTCATACGGGACGCTTGTGAGCGTAGTTACTTCAGGAGACCCACTCGCAAGACAGAGAACGTTAAAAGGGCCGGAAACTATTTCATGCCCACTCCTTTCTTTCTCTCTCTCTCTCTCTTTCTCCTGTTACGGGAGCAGATAAGTAGGAAGAAGAGAGGAAAGGGAAAATTGAAATCCCCTCGCTCGATGCGTCATCTTCTACATCAACGAACGCAGCCATTCATCAAAGAGGTTCGTACAACAGACACACCGGTACGACTGATGTTTCACAATGCAGTAAGACGCCCGAACACATTTTACCTACTAGTTAAGGCTACGCCATCCCCCCCCACACACACACTTCTCTTCCCCTGTCCTACCCATCATCTTTATAAACATCATAACTTTCTCCTCCTTATCCGCTAAGCGCACCATAGCGTTCCTCGTCAGATGAGGTGTTTCTATTTTGGGTGAGCTGATACAGAGCTCCGTGATCTCCATGTCTTTCTTTGATCACAACGTGTCTATGTTACAGTGATTAAGAAACACATTTCAAGTTCTGGCATATTTCAGAACTTACATGTTGGTTTAGCTGCAATAGGACTGCAGACAGACGCAGAATACAAGCCTCCCCTTATAACTTACTTGGTTCCTGATCATTGGACTTAGCTAAAAGGTTCCAATTTCAAGGGCAGGACTGCTTCAATTGAATTATTATGACGGTTATTAAATTACTACAGTATTACTTAGATTAAAGCTCTGTGCTGCGTGGCACAAAAAAAACATTGTGGGAATAATTTGATATGATATGATGAAAATAAAAAATGGTAAAAAAGGACCAGGAGACTGCAAAATGTTCGAGAGACGGCAGAAATCTGTGAGTTAGACTACAGCAGTATAAAGTATGAAACAGTGAAAAACATGTCCTTCCCAAACTTCCACAACGTAAATCCGGATACCGATGAATTGCAGAAGCAACACATGAAAAGTGTAGTTCCAACGGACGCCGGCAATTTACTGGTTTCATCCTTTTTAATGATTGCGCTCTATCTTGGTCAATATTCGACCAAAATTTAGAAAATCGTAACGTACGCATGCACACACACACACACACACACATACGCGAGCGCAGACACTCCCAGACCTTTCCTCTTTTGATGTGTCGATGCCTGGCTTAATTATAGTAGTAATGCGGATCTAACCTTTCTGTCTGCTCAACATATGTTTCAGTTCCCAAGGGGAAAAATGAGAGAGAAGGTGAGGGTCAAAGAGGAATGGATAAAAGTCTCATGTTCCTTCGCAAAAGACCGACAGAGCTTTGCGGCATAGCTGAAGACCGAGTAATTTCAGAGAAATAATGAAACGCGTAGCGTAGAGGGCGCTGTGTGACGGATTGGGAGCGAGAGGAAGCTGAGGAGATGTATGACTGGGCGAGGGTTTGAGAACGAGGGCAAAGGGGCCGTGATTTTGTTTACTCCCTAAAGGTTTCATACAAAGTGTCTTTCGGACCCGTTCGGCACTTTCCACTTGATTTCGAGCCCGAGTCTGTCAGCCTCGCTCATATCCTGATTCAGGTGAATGACAGACCAGCTATTTAATTATGCTCAGGTGATGGATTTTAATGGCCTTGCAACGAATTTTGTGTGAATCACTAAAACAATGTGCGACAAACACTAGACTATTGTAAATTATTTACACCATAGTCTAAGAACACAACAATATTAAAAGAGAATTTGGAAACCCACAAGGAGATATGTGTGAAAGATGAACACTATGGTGCCTTTGACACAGATACTTAAGCTTGCATTTAATGCCAAGTCATTAATTTTGATAGAATATATCCCTGAAAATATTTGTGACAAATCTCGATAAAGCCTTGAAATGGTTTTAGTCGCGTTCAATTCCATGCTACAAACAATGCAGATATTTATTCTCTCTGTACAGAATTTTACACAACAGAAGTTTGCAAGCGGTCTGCGTGGGCTGGTGACCTGAAGACATTTGTGAAGCTTGTTACTCGAGTGAGCAAAAACTCAGATGATCAGTTTTTTTAGCTGCTGTGTACAAATACGAGAGAAAGAGAGATTTTTTATATATGTCCGTGGATAAATGTTTGTGCGCTCATGATAAATTATAGATTACCTTCTCCCCCGACCCCGTTAGCTCTGTCTCTCTTTTCCGCACACAAACAGTCTCTCTTTTTTCATATTCTTTCACGTGTGTGTGTGTGTGTGTGTGTGTGTGTGTGTGTGTGTGTGTGTGTGTCACAGTAGAGCCATAAAAACTGCAGTCCAGATCGTCAAGCAGCGACGAAAGATTCGATAATACTTAACAACGCAGCAGGCGTTATCTGAACTGCGTCAGATCTCATCGATCATGTTCCATACATCAGTGATGTTGAAGTAGTTTAAGTTGGATTTACACACAAAGATAGCAGACGTCGAACCGGAAGTACACGTGATCTGCAGCTTTTCAGTCAGGTAGTGACGTCCATTTTGGTTTTAAAGCTACCCGATGTCTTCAGAACAGCTTCATTAGATTGTTAATGATTGATTGCCGGCTGATCCATCAATAAGGGAGGGGGGGCACAATGAATACAACTGCCGGCTATATTTTAACTTTCAGTTTCTTTTTGCTTATTTATTTATTTTTCTTATAATGATTTGCGGTTTTCTTCATCCGAAATGACGAGCTGCCATGCCCCCGACATAACGGTTTGTTAAAATTTGTCTACTATCAGCGTGCTTTCAATATTCAAACAAAAATCCGCCCTATTCACACAAACAACCTTTAGATGGAATTATTTATGAGAATTTCATTTAAGATTAGTTAGCAACACTGTAGTGGGGAAGAATAGCAAGTAAGATTATATACTAGTATTCTATTTGAGATTAACAAAACTCCAGATAGATTATTTCCCAAAATTCCAGCTGAGATTATTTAGCAAGTTCCCGGTTGATATTGAAGAAAAAACAGCAACAAAGGCTTCAGTTGATTCCACCAGAATGGCTCTCTCATAGACTGCTAACTCGATCCCATCTGCTCACAACACAGTGAAATGTCCGACATCGCTTCGGCGGTCTTCACGTCTATAAAGATGTCGGAAACCTTGCTGACAGTCGAGCTTCCTGAGTTTCTGTGCGCATGCACACTTGAAAGTCGTGCTAGTGTTCTGGCAAAGGACGACAGAACGGCAACTGTCACATGATGAAGTACTTACTGACGCTGGCTTTGGTTTGAGGTAGCCATTACAAGAGAGCAAGAGTGACGATCACCTCGCGGCGCAGTGTCATGTTCGATTCCTTACATGAATTCAAACTCAGCCACTTCACCACACACCAGACTTCAGCTAAAGAAAGCTTTAAAAAAAAAGTCTCCACACGAAAGTTCCGGTATGGCGGTTCCCATTCTTGAGACATTTTCCCGTTATTTTGTCTTGCCTCGCTGCTGTCCAGTCATATTTTGTTTGATGTCAGCAGCTGAGGCTGGCCTTGAAAGACTCGTGCCCATCAGCCGGCCGTGCGGTTCGGTGCCCTCAATTTATCCAGTACCAAAGTGACGTCATCGTCGACTTCCGATGGGCATGGCGTGACGAACCTCTTTGAACATGCAACTCTCTGGTCGAACCTGGAACAGACACCACACAAGATTGAAGGCATTTGCAACTATTTGTTATCTCTGGTACAGTTTAATACGTTTCTCGAAGCTATAACTGCAACACGTGGAAAGCAAACGAAACTGACAAACATGACAACAGTGAGTTGGTCCGAATCAAGCAGCTAAAGTTTTGCATCCCTAATAACTTGATGAAGTTTCATGATATGCATTCATTCATCGTTTCCTCCCTTTCTTTCCCTCAAACAAACAAATAAGCATGCATATACGCACCCCAGGTTACCTATTCACTCGTATGCTCAGTCATTCTCTCTCTCTATCTCTCTCTGTTTCTTTCCTTCTTTCTCTCTCTCTCTGTACCATGGACAGATACCGGAGCCATGATCTTCTCAACGGTGTTTTATGACCGTGAACGTTTAATACAAGCTGCAAAAGCGAGGAAAATGGAAAGTTGCACAAACAGCATCTGACTCTTTGACTTGAAACTAAGCGGCGTGATTCTCTTGTTTCTTTGTGAAGAACATCCTTGTCCTCAGACCAGGCGACAACGAATCTGATGAGTCATTTAATGACGTCCCTAGGACACCGTTGGTTATCCACGGTGCGTTACCGGCAGCCAACGGCGTGCGAGAACCCATGCGTCAGCTGGCGGTCTCGCCAATCAGCCAGCGAGCTCTCCCACGAGTACAGCATAATTAGGTGGAGATGTGTTAATGAGCGTCACAAGGAGACGGCTAGAGATAGCCTCCGCCTGTAGGAAGAGGGCCTCCGGTAGCAACCCTGAGACGATCGTAGCCCCACCTTTACGCTCGCCTCGCTTGCCGAGTGCGCTCCCATGAGGGGGGTATGGCGTGCGTTGCTACATGGTTTAATTCAGCTCAACAAGAGTGAAAGTCGTAGAGAAGATTTAAATAAAATGTACCTTCCACCTAAGATCTTAGAGAAGAGAAGGTGGAGGAGGTGGAGAGAGAAGAAAAGAAGAAGAAAAAGGAAATAAAGCAAGAAAAGAGAAAGAGCCCGACTAGTTATCCATCCATCCAAATGTTAGATAAAAAGCAAGGGTGGCAGCCTATAAAAGGGTATCCATAAATAGTAGTAACTTTGTAGAAATCTGAAGGAAAGCGGGTTTGGCGATATAGTGGGTGGATGACAAAATGAGACTGTATATAAAAAATGCTGCGTCAACACACAAATAAATGCCCATTCACTTTCTGTAGGTCACATATATTTTACTTGGGCTGATAACTAGAGTGGACGAGACACGACACCAACAAAGTATTGCAAAATAGCTGTCATAGAGTTCTTCGCACAGTGTCTCGTTTAAAAAAAGTACAATAAACTGCTTCTTATCATCAACGGTATTTCAGAACGTTTTTACTTTTATTATCAGTGACTTGAATCAGTAATAAAAGTGTAGTGTACATATTGGCACTAATGTATCTATTTTTCGGGAGGTGGATTTACTTCTTGACTGGTACAAGAGGAGGAAGATGCAGTTTCCATCCATCTAAGTGTCCTACTGACTCACTAATCATTATATTTACAAGATTACTATCTTTTATCTGTAGTCTTCACGTCGCTGATCGCGTGTTCACTTCCTGTACACAGAGCTTGACAGCACTCAGCATCCTCCCGCAATAAAGTGGAGGTGTACCACACGGTCGACAAACCATCTGATCTGAAGGTATCAAATGTCACGTATTTGCCTCTCATCATGGCAGCTGGCTGATGCCCAGCAAGACAAGAACTCCGACGAAGGGCAAAAAACAGCGATACACGCCTGTTGTAAGAAGTTTTACAGGTTAACGGGGTCTTCATCTGTTTAATCATTTGCAGCGTCGCACCTGTCGAACAGGGCCATACAGTGACATGGAGATGGGGTGGGTTTGAAGGATTGCCTACAACATACTAACACATTTGTACTACAGAACTTGGCTCAAGCATAAGGCACTATCATTTGCCGAAGCTTTTGAACATCTCGACCGCCTGTGGTGTCTTTACCCTTCCATCTTCCTCTCTCCCTGTCTTTCTTTCTCTCTTCATGTCTTTCTCCTTGTCTCTCTCTCTCTGTCTCTTTGCTTTTCTCTCTCCATATTCTCTCCCTGTTTCTCTGCTTTTCTCTCTCCCTGTCTCGCTCCCTGTCTTTCGCTCTGTCTCTACGGTTCATAAGACGAAAGGAGAAAAGACAGAAGTACGGACGTTTACCTAAAATATTTTATTAATATAGCAGAGGATGGCGGCGTTTGCCTGTGAGGGAATGTGAGAGGCGGTTAAAACAGCAAGAATATGTATTCTATTTGTTCGATCCTCACAAAATGTGGAGGGACTGTTCGTTTTGATTATGGCTCGGTCGTTGCTAGGTTCACGTTTCTGAGGAGCATGTTCATTTTTGCAAATTTCTCCGTTCTAATATGTTACTGGTGGCTCAAAATGAAGAAAAAGACTACACAAAAGAAACTGTGAGGCAGGAGAGGAATGTGGACAGTCGTAATTTTTGACGATAGTGGGGGGGGGGGGGTGGAGACGGAGGGAACGAATTGTGTGATGTCTTCACTCGTACCTTCGGACCCAGCGTTGCTAAACACGAACTACACACCTTTGAAGTCGGACAAAGAAATACAGTTTAAGTGATTAACTGCTTGGCTACACTTACTCCTAAAGCACAGAACAAAAATTGGTAACATACTTTGTAAGAGCAAATAATTGATAGGAGTAAAGTTTTAAAAGACTAGTAGGATACAACTTTTTAAAATTTCTGATGATTGGGCAAAGCTCCGTGTGAGATGCTATTTTACCAAATCTGGGTGAGTCCAGCCCTTCCGTTCTCGAGATACACTCTAACAAACACCCCTGTTCACATAAGGAGGTCAACAACGCGGACTTGAGGATAGTCAAGTGTATAGATAGGCTTACCTTGAGGATAGTCAAGTGTATAGATACGCTTACCTTGAGGATAGTCAAGATACCTTTACATTGTAAAGACCTCAGCTCTTGAGAGTGCTGGGAACATGTTAAAGAGGCGTATCCTAACATCCCTATTTTTTTGGCTCATTTCTACGCATAGTGATGGTTGATGGCGTATACTTCGAGAATGGAAGACGGTTTTCAACCAGATATTGACAAAGAGTATTTTGCACTGACCTTTATCTAGTCTCTAGGAAAACAAATTGTTTCACCTATTAGTAATTTAAATATGATAAACAAAAGGTTAGACCACACTTTATTGTTAAAAGTACATGAGCTTGAGCGCTGAAACTAGTTGCAGGTATTTATATGTCTGGCACTCACTCACTCACTCACTCACTCACTCACTCACTCACTCACTCACTCACTCACTCACTCACTCACTCCTGGCCCTACAAATTAAAGTGAAAATAGGCATGGAAATAATAGAATTAGACCGACAGCAAGTGAGCGAGGGGAAAGACTACGACATGCGGTGACAGGGCGGTGGAGCTGCAAACATAATGACAGCAAGATTTAAAGTGTGCAACGTGATACATAAAAAGGCAGGGAATCTAATTATCCTGGTATTTGTGCATCTGCGGCTGAAGCTCTGAAAGCGAGCGAGTAAGATGCAACGTGTGCTTCTGTAAAGAAAGAAAGAAAGATGCATTAAAGAAGATGTTGATTTGGGACAAAGCAGCTCGAGAGCATCAGAACAACCACGAAATGCAGGCAGGAAGTCTATCTTTTCCCATCATACATTGCACGCGCGTGCAAACACACACGCACACACACACATACTCTCTCTCTCTCTCTCTCACACACACACACACACACACACACACACACACACACACACACACACAAACACACTCGTTTCTCCAGGCGTAGTTATTTACCGGTTACTAACTTCTTAAAAAATGTTACACCCTGGCTGCTTTAGCTTCAACGCTTTTATTTAACATTACTTCCAGGAGAACAGTTGTGAACAAAGTGAACGTCAAGGAAAGAAACAAAAGAGGGTGCGAGTGGTTGTGGGGAGGGAGGGGGTGTGACCTGCAGATGGTGCAGATAGGAGAGTAGAAGTGATAAAAGATGTGCCACACAGATGGAGACTGATGGTTATGCACTGGGAATCCAATAGGTGGGGGAACACCACAAAAATACGTAAAAAAGAAACGCCACCCGGTATAAAAAGACCTAGAAGGAAAACGAGAGAGAGAGAGAAGAGAAGAGGGCAAGCTGAGGAGGCTGGTATCCAACTGGCATTTCTGTATCGATGTACATGTTCTGACACACAGCTGCTGGTTTTTCTTCGGTCATTAAGTAGCGCAGTACCCTATTTCTGCATGCTGTGCGTGCACCTCCCTTTTCTGTGTGTGTGTGTGTTCGCGCGCCCACTCCTACGCCATCCAACATCTTTTCTGATGAAAGAGGTGCTTTAATTTTATGGAAATTAAACTTATTAATGTGATATGTTTACGTTTGACTGTACACTATCAGATCTGCTTTGGGTCGGTTGATTGGTAGGACACAGGTGCTTGGTTATAAAATTGGTGCGTGCATTTTACAATCGCAAGGAGCTTAACTGCCTGAAGTAGTAGTAGTAGTAGTAGTTGATCTTGTTATTATTATTATTAACACATACTATTTACATCATTAGGGGGAAGTTCACTATAGCTCAAATGCATCTGAACAATTTACAGATGGCGATTTATGATTGTCCGCCAAATAAAAGAATAGCAAAAATATTTTTTTATAACCAATAATATCAAAAGTACTTAAATTAATTAAAAAAGACATGAAGAAATATATCTAAGCCAAACAATGCAAGAAGTCCGCTAAATATTGGATTTGTAAAATCGAAAATAGATGTTCAGTGTACTTATGGTTTGTGTGGATCCAAACTCAAGACATCTTTCCCTTCAGAACCCCCTCCCCCACTTGAGTCAGGTGGGGCCTTGTAGCGTGTGTCCAAAGCACATCATTTCGGACGCGTTTCTCCAGCCTGTAAATTATGGTGAGTAATATTTGCATTTTGTTTTGCTGCTTGGATCAGTTCCTGCTTTGAAAATGTGCTTATTTCGAAGTTAATTTTATTGCATTCTTGAAATATATGTCAAGCACTTGATTTTCATTTGTGTGCTACTGTTGATCAGCTCTTTTTGAAGACGTGCTTCGTAAACCCTCCCTGATGTGTGATGCTGTGTTATCAGGCCTATAGTTATATCATTTGTAGGATTAGATACTAGAGTCCAATCCTCGCTCACGTTCGTGCTTGCTTGACTCTGTGCACGCCCTGAAACTCGATGGATGGCCCCTGTCTTAACGAAGTATTGAGAATAGACTACAAACCAGACAATCTGCAGAGACTGTGCCTGGTCTGTACTTCAGCCGTTGGCAATTTGAAACGGTACCAAAAGTGTCCGTTCTTCATACACTGCCTCGCACTACTTTTCGCATCTTGTTAAGACAAGGCGGACACTGGGAATGGCCAAGGGCCTAAGATTGCAGGTTTTTTTTATATAAACGTTTGTCGTCAAAGGTAATTAAAAATTAGTTCATGGATTTAAAGTACTTTGTCAAGCTATAAAAGTTTCTCTTTGCTGCAAGTAACAATAGTTAATGTCCGTTAACTATCCCCTGTGCGTGCCTATAGATAGTTAAATAGATTACAGGTATTGCTCGACTTACGACCATTCTACGACCACAATCACTAGCCACGACTGGCAGCGCAAACGTTGCTCAGCTGGTTTTGATGTGTTTTGCAATAAGAAAAATGTTTCCTATGGTATTTTTGTATTTTTTTTATTCCTGTACTTTGTAATTTTTATGTTTTTTGCAAATGTTAAACCAGTTGTACTGGAAATGCAGTGTTTTACTCAAACCCGAGGAATGTAAAAATAAGAAATAAAATGGTGTAGAGATGATACAAATGACATAAAATGAACAAAGAAAATTATGATAAAATATAACTTGAAGACTTTTATAACATCGTTTCACAGTACTGTGCATATAGCCTACTCGACCTACGACCAAATCAAGTTACGACCAGTGTGTCAGAACCAATCATGGTCGTAAGTCGAGTCGAGCAATACCTGTATTTGAAGAGAAGACTTTTAAGAAACATAATATACCACCTACTCGTCAAGAGAGAGAGAGAGGCGGGAAAGAGAGACTGTGTGAGTGAGAGAAAGAGAGAGAGATTGTCGGTGACGGAGAAAAGTAGTTCAATGTATGGGAAATGGGAGTGCATCTGAAGCAAAAAGATGAAGCGACTTGTAGAAATATTTACTTAAACCATCAGCGAACATCATCACATGGGAGGGTATCTGAAACAGAAAGATAAAGCGAGTTGCAGAAACAGTTGCTACAACCGGCAGACAACATGTTGACTTGATGGGCCTCTTACAGAAGAGTGAAGCTTAATGTAAACATTCATCGTCTAAATCCACTGGACAAACACCCAGCTGGTCACCTCCAGCCCAAACACTTGCCGGCCCTCGTACTCGCCGACCAAGGCAGACAGTCGCGTCCCACATGTACCGACGTTCCGCATGGCAGTTCCACTTGCTCCGACGACTGATCTGCAAGCGTTGCCCTCGAGCCTCAATGGAGGGAGGGGGGAGGACTGAGGGGGGAGGACTCGGTCCACCTATTTCTGGACGGTCTCCGACAGCTGTCAGACTTCACCCACCCTCCCACCCATCTTTCACACAGCTGAGGGATTGGGGGAGGAATATGGGTGGGTGGTTATGGATAGTAAGGTGTTGGGTGCGAAAGGCTAGGAGATGGAATGGTTGTGAATTTTTTTTTAAAGCGCGTGATAAATGGATTGGCTTTATTGCCGTCATGTTTTTTTCCCTGGTCCTTAATTGAGTGAGCACAGAGTCTGCGGTCTTTTTGCTACGGTTCAGTCCGTGGAAATTGCTGCCTTCTCTGGTTGAGTTTAAAACCTCTTTCAAGGCTCCACACACCACTCCCTTCTTCACCCTCACCCACCTAAAAAGAATTTAAAAAAAAACCCACATAACTTGTTAACATGCTTAGATTAAAAGATCTTACTAGCCCACTCACTGTATGTTTGTCCATGTTTTCTGAGCGCGTCTGCGCCTGTCTTTTGCGTACGAATTAGTGTATATATATATATATGCACTCGCGTGCGCTTGTGCACGTGCATGTGAGTGTGCGCACGCGAGTTTGCTGTAGGGTGGATGATGGAGAGGGTAGAAAAAGAGCGTACTCAGAGGCACGGAGGGAGCGCCGTCTTCTATGTACCTCCCTGTAACAAGCTAAACTTGCTGAGCCCCCATGACATCCTCCCAATCCTCCCCGTAGCGTAGAAACACTTTCTCCCTAAAATACAACAAAGTTTGCCTTCATTTCTTTGCGGTCAGCGCCCACCCACACTGTGGTGACACTTTTTCCGAGAACGTGTAACAGACTGGTAAAATTTTCACAAAGGCGTAATGTTAAGAACTGCTGCCATATTTGAATTTGAAAATAGCAGGTAACCTCGGCGAATAAAGACACGTTTTGATTCTGAAACATCTTTTTTGATTCTGTCAAAGAAGCGTCAATAAATAAATAAATATCCTTAATCGTTCAAGAATAGTGTACGTGTCTGTTCCCTTTCTTACAGTAGCTCAAACAGGACGTACGAAGATAACTAGTCAAAAAAACTCATTACAGAAGATTATTTTACAAAATCCTCTAGGTGTAAAAAAATTAAAATAAAAACGTATATAAATGTCACATAATAAAAAATAGCTCCATCGCACCTTTTTTCATTAAACACTTTCACACTGGGAATGCGGGGGAGTAAACCCCAAAACAAAATTAAACGCAGTGAAAAATGACATTTGGTCCAGGAAACAGTTCCTAAACTTACTGTAAGTCTCAGCATCTTCTGCTGACTGCGATATATTTTTCCCAAAGTCTGTCAGGCACGCCCCTACATCAGCACACAAACACAGCAGATCGGTACTATTGCAGTGCCTGCACGTGTATGAACATGATTTTGTTGGTTTGTTTGCTTTTTTCTAAAATGTCGGAAATAAACAACATTAAGATAGAATCTAGCAAGAGCGTTGTGCATGAGTCACATCCTGAAAGGCAAAACAAGCGAAAGGAAACGAAGAAATAAATAGTGTAGATGCATTTGTCGAGTGTTGAGCTGTCTACATGAAAGGGAGATTTATTAGTCCACAGATGCAGAGACAGGGCGAACCGAGCGCAAAACCTTCAAGTCTTCTCGTTCTCGTGGAAGTCACAGTGACTCAGTGATTACTTCCCCCTAACAACCCTCTCCTGCCCGTGGTCCTCCACACCAAACCCCTATTTCAGTAAATTTATGAAGTTGAAAAAAAAAAACAAAAAACGAAATGGATGTCGTTTCTCACTGACATCTAAACGTATGATAACAAAAAAGGACATTATCGAGCAAAACATGTTACAACCGAGAGAAAGGAGTTGTGGGGAGGGGGGGGGAACTGAACACTACTGCTACTTCCCAACCGCCAGGTGGCCATTTAAGTCTCAGGGAGTTCTGAAGAGTGAACCTTATCCGCAAGTCTACTTTCAACACTTCAGCTCTAGCCCTCGGTTACATGACGTAAGGATGTGGAGACCGGGGACTCTTGCTACGCACCTACCCCAGGTGCAGTGTATCCGTCGACTTTATACTCAGCAACTCGTGGAAACCCAATAACTGGGTCAGAGTTCAACCCTCTCGCTAGCCCTTAGAATGATTCTCAGCGTTTTCTTTGTTGACAGTTTGTTTCTTCCAAGGGGTAAGCAAGCACTTATTGTAAACAGCCGCGGTATATATGGAAACTATTAACAAAATATAATAATACTGCCTAAGTTTTCATTATTAATGCTGATAAGGATGCGAGGAAGGATTCTGTGTAAAACACTACCATAACGCAGGAAATCTACTCAATCTTGCAATTTTTTAAAACAAAAAAACGTTCACACACCAAAAGCCAATTTAACTACATTTTTGTTTAATTTTTGCAAGCACCACTTACTGTACTTCTAAAGGAAAAATATAATTATAATCAAGGACAAAGCTAAGACTCAACATTAAAATAAATAAATCTGCGCCAACAGATGATTTAACTGTGTGACATATTTCCTTACCACTTCGCGCTTTCTTTCTACTTCTACATTCTCGAACGATCATCTTTTCTTCTCTTTTACTGTGATGAGTTTTTTTCATTTGTTTAATCGATGCCTTAGAAACCCACTCCGTTTTATTTATTTATGAACTGCAATTGTAAACATTTTCTTTAACTTTTTCAGTTTAATTTATCTTTCACTTAAAATTCTTTTAATTTTATTTTCTTAAATTAAAAAAATTTGATAAAGCTGAGAGGAATTTTCTTCTGTTGTTGGTGGAGATACGAAGGGCACTGAGACTAGTAAGTCTCTAAGTAAGTATCTAAAACACTGTGATGTCAAGGGCTTAAAAACAATGATAGTTTGCTGTGGGTGATCTCAGCGGAGTGGGGGTGAGGGAGACCGAGAAATGGAAACTTACTTGTAGATGAGAAGAATGCAAGACAAACGGATGAAGTTAAAAGACACTAACCACAACAACGACTCGAATCCGATTTTGTTAAAGGCTTATCTTAACGTAGCAAAATAACCAGGAGTGAAAACCCCAGAGGGTATCAAAGTCCCATGTCACTGTCAAATGTACTGGTAATCAGATCTGAACATAGCATGTTCACTCAAGTGACAATATACATTCGCCCCCAACCGTTGGTTTCTTAAGACCTACACACAGCTCTGCCAAAGTTAGTCACACCCTTTCGACATTTGCCCGGTTAAGACAGATCTTTTGTCAATTTTCCAAACTGAACAACTTGGAAGTAAATTGAAATTGAGTTTACACTGTTTTACACTGTTTTGCTATAGTTATAATATACGTTCAGTAAATAATAAATTAAAAGGAACAGACGACAGACAGCTCCGTGAACACGAGTAAACATGATAAATATACCGAGAGTCATGCAGTGAGTGAGTCTCTGCAGTACAGTAGAGGAACCATTCTACAGGTATTTTAATGATCACACTTTGACCAGTGTAGGTACGCTTTTAAATTCAAGTTCACAAGAAAGACACAGAAATAAAAGCTTCGAATCACTTAAAACTAAGGTAGCCTGATTTCCTTCCCTCTCACTTAGTCGCAAACATTCATTCACACGCCCACATACGTGCGCGCGCGCGCACACACACACATACACACACACACATACGATTATGCAGCAGACTCTTGTATCTTCGAAGGCATACTTGAGCAACTAAAAAAGATGCAGAGCTCTCTCTCTCACACACACACAGCTTACATCCACTCACATAATCTTAACCACGCACGTACACGCGTAAACGCAAACGCACAAACAGAGACATATAAAGACCATACAGATAGAAAAGGGTAGGGAGAGGGACATTTCTGTTTCTCCCCGTGTTATATCATGGCTGAGTAGCAGGCCCTGAAACCGGTACCACATAGAAAAAAAAGAACAGATGTTTTCCGAGACGAGGTCAAAGCACAGTACACCCGATGATTATTCTGTTGGTGACAAGCGATGAACTGTAGGGCCACAGGACCGCGCCCACAGAGGGAAAGAGGCAAGACAGCGTGTGTGTGTGTGTGAGAGAGAGAGAGGTGACACTCACCGGTCTGTTTCGTGCAGCGCTGAGGCAGAAGGTGCACACAGGTTTGGGCATGCTGTCTCCACCCGCCCCTCGCATCATAGTCTGATGCTTGATGCAGGGCTGGTCCACGCCCTCCGCGCCGACCATGAGGACGGTGGAGAGGTGCGCGATGTAGGAGGCGGCCAGTCGAAGTGTCTCGATCTTGGACAGCTTGCGGTCGGCGGGCTCCGTGGGTATCATTGTCCTCAGCGTCATGAACGCCGTGTTCACGCTGTGCGTGCGGTCGCGCTCGCGGGCGTTGGCGGTGTTCCGTGGCGGTTTCCCGCCCAGACCGGAAGAGTCAAACTGGGACCCAGAAGTACTGTTGTCCGGGGACTCCATCATGTCGTATTGTCCGACGGCGCTAGCCGTGTCCAATAAGAGAGCAGTCCCGGCGGTAGTGTCTGTTTTGCTGTGCTTTCTTTTCCTGGTCGTCGTCGTCGCTGCCGAAGGTAATGACGTCGAGAAGGTCGAGGAGGAACCGGGTAATCTAGAGATGTCTGTTTTGTGTTCGGGGTTCACAGGCACAGAGGATATCAACGGAGGTGGAGGAAGGAGACCGTTTAGCTTGAACTCGGACACGCCTTCCAGCCCTGAGATGCAGCTGTGACTGGCCTCTGACGTGGCGTCAAACCTTCTGATGCCATTCTCGGCCGTGGCCCTGACGCCGCAAGTGTTATCACTGTAATCCGCGCGATATGTTTCGCCTCCTCTTCCTCTTCCACAGATCGACCGAGCGGAACTCGTGACCTTGACTCGCTTGCTTCCGCCTTGGCGCTGGACGGCAGCAGGGTTGTGGTCCGCG
Source organism: Marisa cornuarietis (assembly GCA_004794655.1). Classification (NCBI taxonomy): domain Eukaryota; kingdom Metazoa; phylum Mollusca; class Gastropoda; order Architaenioglossa; family Ampullariidae; genus Marisa; species Marisa cornuarietis. Next base: position 1,542,106 of record SMMW01000066.1, read on the forward strand.
GCGACGTCACCTGCAGGGGAGGCAATTCTGTTGCTAATCTCTTCCTTTTCTTTGTCGTCCCCCATCTAGGGACGGTGCTTCCGTCTGTAACTCCAACCCACTCATGAGGAACCGGCTCTCACTTCCTTCTGCCAACCTGATTTGTTCGGCAAACGTGCACACGTGCAGACTCGTAGTGGACGCAGGCCGGCCGGCAGGTGCTAGGGGGGAAAAGGTCAGAACGCATGGCTCACTTTAGTCTGTTACGTAAAACAAGCCGTGGCTAGAGAGCTCAGACTGGCCGCATGCTGTGCTGGGAGTGTAACTAAAGACTTGTCACAGGCTAAAGAGTATCGGATGTTGATAGAGAGTCTAGCACATGTGGTCATAGGACACTTGTTATCTATCAATGTCACTTGTCACTTTATACTTTGCTCATAAATATGGTGTACAACAGATGGGTGAATCTGAAGGAGAAAACGACAGTAAGAGGAGCAGAAAACAAGACAACAACAGCAACACCATCAGCATGAAATTCTCACCGCATGCCGACCCCTCAATGAGTTGTAATAATAGCACAAATAATGTGGGGTTTGATTTTTCGATATCCTCCGATAGCATGAAAAAAAAAAACCCACTCATGTTAATAAAGAAAATAACTGCACTGTAACCAAGATTTATTTAAGGTATGCACGTGGACTAGCTAATGGAATAAAATCTAAACATCGAATAGTTACTGTAAATTGAAGCGCTTAAAAACGTTCTCACTTTTCAGAAGCCTGAATTAAGCCTGATTGCATCGGGGCCTCTTTAGTATAATATAGTATACATGTAGTATACATTCTAATGTGGCATGATGCTCATGCAGTACACTATAATAAAATGCGTGTAGTATTCATACTTCCCTACCTGGTGTAGTTGTTTAGCTTAGCTTCATCAATTTAAATACAGATTTAAGTAAATTATATATTATTTATTTTGTTGTTCCACGCGTTTGCTCAACTTCTGTTTTGTTTTGTTTGTTTGTTTTTTGCTTAATTTGAAATCATTATTCAAGTATTCTCGCTTTGGTCCTGTTTTGAGTTTATTATTTCTGTAATGCAAACAAGTGATCAAAATATTTAAAAAAAATAATTTGATGATAGTTTGCAGCTAAACTCGTAAGCAAAAACTAAATAATCCCTCATGAACTGATGACAAATTTCAAAATAATCAATTTCAAGTATTTTTCTGATCCACTTACACTACGTCTGTACAGCTCGCCCAGATATTGCGCCAGTTATGAAGTGTACATAAGTCATTGAATGACAAAAATGTAGACAATCGCACAGTTAAGTACATGTAAGCAATGGTACAGCGAGAGATGGCACTAGGAAAAGATTTAATCAAGCAACTGGGCAAGACATTAGAAAGGATAGAGAGAGTTTCAGACTTGCTCAGAACAGAGTGAAATCGATAAGAAGATAACACTAAACATGCATTAAGAAATTCGAGAGCAGTGTTTTGGGGCTCACCTGAAGTCACCAGGCAGTGGAGTAAAAAAAAAAAAAAGCAAGAAGACACTCGGAAGAAATAATTTCCAAAAATCACGACAAGCTGAAAAGAACGATCACCCCTGCCAACACAACAGGAAGCCGGAAGGAGCCGCAGCCATGGCAGTTGTCCATCTCCCACATCACTCGCACACCCTTGTTCGCAGCCCTCCCTGGCACGCGCTCGGACCTCAGTAGTCCAGTTAACGGTCCGAGCACCAGGACCAGCGAGCAAGGTTCCACTGCCTTGCCGCAGCCTGCCCTCGCGTGAATCACGCGCCTCGCCTACGTCACAGCTGTGATAGTCTCCCGAGAGGGAGGCCAAGGGACAAATTTCGTTTGCAGCAAATGTCCTCCGGTTCCAGACTTGACATCGCCCTGTCCGGCCACCTCTTCAGCTCGGCAGGGGAGTTCACACTTATCAGCTCCAGCTGCCTATCTGTCTGCTCGATCGATTTCGGTCCTCGCGGGTGGGGGAGAGATGGTTTGCTCCTCCCGTCTTATCTGAGAAGCGTTTTACCATGTGACCCAGTTGCAACTATTTATGTATGCGCTCATAGGGTTAGAGGCTTGCAGGAGGCGGGGCTTCAGCATCATCCATCATCCAAATGGAAATGACAAGACGGGCTGCCACAGGAAGCTGAGTAGAATGTCGTCATAGGTCTATATCCATTCGAGCTTTACAGGATTTTTTTTCCTCCCTCCAGAACAACTGGATGAACTGGTGCATGCAAGAGGCAGAAACGGTGGGCGCAGAGGCTGTCGGGAGAGATTTTGTGCCGAGACAGACAGCGTGTGTTGAGATCGCTCCGTGAGTCCAAGAAAAATGTATTGTTTCCTACGGATCCTTAAAGAAGAATGCCAAACGGGGAAACAGCTATGCAGCACCTTGTTGGAGTCGATATGTAGAGACTGTTGACCTGTCACTTTGTAAGCGATCAGTCACTGAAAACAACAAGAGTTGGAGTTCTCAGGATTGGTTTGGGCAATACGGCACTGTAAGGGAAAAACAACGTGCCTTGTTATCTCTTATCGTATTTCAAACAAACATTTTAATAAATGTAACCAAAAAATTACAGCTTGTTTTAAGGACATTCGCTAAGAAGTAGTTTATTAATTCAGAAATAAACTTGATTATAATATTCAGACTTGATATTCACGGCATAAAATTAAAGACGTCTGCATATCGAAATAAATAAATAAATACATAAATAAATAAATAAATATTTCGTTTGATAAGCGCAGTATTAGTGTGAAATTTATTTCCGTTACGTGACAGATTTTTCGTAGGAAAGAAAAAAGACTTAGCAAATATTTTGTTGCCGTAATTTTTTTTAAGCTGTCACCAACTGTTACTTTAAAATTAGGAAAATGGACATTTTACAAATCCGTATGGCCGTGTTTAAAACGTAAGGAATTTGAATTTAAACCGAGGCCGTTAAGCTACAAGAACAATAAATTATAAAATATTGTTGTAACAAGCACACTTTTTTAATTTTGAAAAACTTCTGAAAGCGTAATGAAATTTTTCAAGTATGGGTTTTTAAGATGACACGCATGAGATGTGCCAGGTGTATCATTAAATACTTGTTTGTTTGTATTGAGAGGAACATAAAACTTAGGCTTTTACTACAAGAGCGGGAAATAAAAGTATATACCACTAGAAAAGTATTTTCATCGTATTATATAAAAAAAATTACACAGATTGCACGTTGACAGTGTTGATGCGATAATATGCAAATAAAGTTTTCCGCAAAAATTCCAGATAAAACGGGATTAAACAGATGTGATAGCGATACAAACTCAATTCTAAAATAAGCAAATGTGTTTGCAGATAAACAAAAATGAAAAAAGCGAAGTCATGAAAAGAAAAAAAATTGATTGAAATTTAATAAACAAAATCACAACAAAATTATTCCACCTACAGCCGAACGAAGACGCCAATCGCGTGTTGAGAGGAGAAATGAAGTTAAACATGTAACTATTAATATCAAAGAAAGTCATCATTATTATCACAATGCTTAGCTTTTGGTTGTTGTGGAGAAAAATTGATTTAAATCAAGTTTCGACAGCTTTTGCGGAAAAGGTCAGCACAAGAACAAGCTTACGATTATTATCTTGCTGGAGACAGAATGACGAAAAAGAAGTCAAAGGTCGATTTTTGTCAGTTTTACATGGGAGTTTTGCTTTAAATTTGCTTCAGTCCGGTGTTTACCATGATTTACTACAAAATACTATGCCTGGCAATTTACAGCTTTTGCAATGATGCACTCACTAACCCACAATGATAAACACACAACCGGATCCACACAATCTGCAACCTAATGTGAGGAAATATACATTAGGCTGTCTTTAAATTGTTAAAAAATAACGTTTTAGCAATTAAAAAAATGTAGATGCACCGCAAACAAACAGAAACAAAATTCGGCAACAAGGATTTCCACACGATCCTCTATCGTCGTTGTCGTAATTATCTTATTAACAACAACAAAAAGCCTTAGCAGCAACATATTTTTTTAAGCAGTCATCATAGGGGCATAAATTTAGACTCGAGTACCACAATACGCAACGTTCTTCCTGCTGTTAAGTATTTTTAAAGACTAAAAAGCCTTTATATAGACTTTGTACAAGAAGATGATCACATCGAGAATCTCTGACTATTGTGGTATTTTTTTTACAATAAAAATATAATTGCTATCCTCAAGAAAAAAATGTTTAGAAAGCCACCGCTTTACAACTAATAATTTCACATGTGCTAAGCAATATCTTCTGATTTATTTAATACAATCTATAAAGATATTCCCATGAAATAATTACTAACCTGGCGGAACTGGGTTACGGAGTGAGCAAGCCGCACCATGTAAGATCTACTTTCTGCCCATCAAGAAAGTCCTCCGTGGTGAACTTTGCCAGCCGCTGCGCCCATCTAGCATTCCACTGATGACCAGACTGAGCTGAAACTATAGGTCAGTCAGTACACGTCAAGGGAACGAATATACAAACAAGCTAATGTGATTGTCTGCCTTTGCCTTACCCTGTCGCGACATCATCATTAAAAACTCAACGCCATTCCTTTTTATTTAATGTTTGATTGACATTTATAATTAATAAATTAATTTATAACTAAAGTTAATTTATTACATATTTTATTTAAGCAACAAAATAATAGAAGATTTAATTAAAAATATTCAGTCCCCCTTTTGTGACTAGCGTATTCTGCTTTACTATAAAATATCTTTTTGTAGATTTTGTAGATTTAATTTTTTCCTATTTCTTTAAATACAAGTATTTTGGAGAAAAAAATGAGATATGTTTTCCCTTACCAGACACAACTTGAAATAAAAGAAAAAGAGAAAAAGAAATGAAAACGCAAGTTGTTTTGTGGATCTAATTTACTAAGTTTATTATCCAGAAAGCACTGAAAACCAGGAGGTCCCATATGAAGAACGACATAATATGAAAATAGTCCGATGTTTCTTTACACGAAACTCAGACAAATAACGGGATTTAATCCTGTAAGTGGCAATACACTGCACGGATGTATCCACATGGAGTAAAGGCGTCTAAATTCTATAATCTGTATACTAAAAATCATGAGCTTTCTTGTGTGTGTGTTTTTAGTATCTGTTTTGGTTGAGAAAGCAATCTACAGAACTTCATGGCAATCCAAAGAGCGGGATGTTTGACAGTTAAAACGAGCACAACGTATATTTAGACCTGCACATGTCAGCGTTTCAAATAAATACACTGGAAATTAAATCCTTGGGCTTTGCTAAGTCGACAGTTGCATGTGTCTCGTGGTTAGTGCCTGATGTCCGTTAGTTCTGTTGTGTACGCTATCATTGATCTTATTTACATTTTTTTAATTATTGAGGCAACTTGTAATTAATATTTCTTAGAAGAAAAAATAATTTGTATTTATTTAATTTGATATTGTTTCGTTTAATTTGACACTATTTTATTTATTTCCTTTGCTTCAAGCAAACATAGAACTAGAAAATTTATAGTCTAAACTTAAGACACATCTTTCAGAACCACGACTTCACTGTGAGCCTGTGTTGACATTAGCGAGTATAATGTGTGTCTACAATTTACTTTGTGTGTGAGTGGGTGTATATTGTAGAAGAGAGCGTGTCTGTTATATGTGAATATGGGTGCATGGTTGCTTATGATTCAGTCTGTATATTATTTACGTAAAGAGCTCTGAGCAACTCATTGGAAAAGCGCTATACAAATCCTCACTATTATTATTAGATCGAAAGAATGAAATCAAATGACAGAATTTATCACCCTTTTCCCACCCCCAATAAATAAATAAATAGATCCATTGTCAAGCGCAGAAAATTGCTGTCAGGTCAACGCATATTTACTTACAAATCAAGGAACACCATTAACATCATAAAAGTATTATTTATCGATCCATCCAAGTATTGATGTGTCCGTGTCAAGGCACAAAAGGGTCATTAATGACTGCTGCTCTTTCTCTGACTTTCATCTAACACCATCACCCCCATCCCACATTCTCAAGAAATTAATAAAACAAAGAAACATTACAACCCCAAGTAATTATAAAGACATAAATTTTTTTCCCCATTTCTCCTCGCCTCCCTAAAGAAGTTTCTAGAGCATTTCTCACCCTTTATGCATTGTTTTCCGCTAACTCTGTGTTCTCGTTCACATTCCTGTGCTAGACTAGCACCGCTGTATTCTGCTGACGTTCGGATCCTCGCGCAAACTCTAAAAGTGGCTACACAGCGCAGACGATGGCTTTCTGCTTCGCCTCCTTTTTTTTATTGCCTTCGGACGAATCGTTCATGAGAGATAATCATTTTCTCACTTTGCGAAGCGTTGTAAGTGGCATGTCCCTGACTACGCGTCACTGAGAACTCATTTACAGGCATTTCGAGACAGAATATACAGTCTTCGCTTTTGCTCGTGCTCTTCCGTATCCTGCATGAAATAACCTTCCTTGGCAGCCCAGTAACAGTAGCAGGAGATGCTGAAAGGGATGTGAAGAACCTACTCACCAAAGAGAACCACGCCTTTGCCATGTTAAAAGAAATCTAGAGACCCAAAGTTCTGGGGCCAGTTGCACAACACATTTCTTTTTTTTTTTTTTTTTTTTGAAAGCGCATTGAGTCGACTCTGGGGTTGAAAATTGCGCTATATAAATCTACTTTAATAATAATAATAATAATAATAATTTCTAATTTTAAACACTTTTAGGCCCTAAATCTTTTTAGATAATCAGTTTAAAAAGCACACCACCATTTTAGAATTTTTAAAACTAAAACTGCTTTAAGTAAGGTAAATTTGTTTAAGTCTGACTTTCCGTCCTGTCACTACAATTTTTTTGTATGTTTTTCTGCAATGCATCAAAATGGCTAAAAAGAGATTTTGCTTCTTTAGAAGAGTTTTAAGGTTTAGAAACGTGTTGTGCAACTGGCTCCTGAGCAAGAATTAAAAACTAAGAATTTAGACTTATTCCATAATGGCTGTGAATGCTGGAAGATATTAGCAAAGATAAAGCAAAAAATAGACATATTCTACAATAGTTGGCTAAGAGAGAACACTGGTACCAACAGGAAGGCTGCAAAGGACCAAGAGAAAAAGAAATGAATGGTAAAAGGCTGACCTGCAACAGCGTCGTCACAAAGTACACCGTCAGTAGCCGACAGCAGTGGGCTGCTTCCGAAGCCTCATCTGCATCTAGGCGCAATGAAAAAAAACAACTAAGGAAGAAATAATTTTGTAAAAAGAAAAAGAAAATAGAAGGATGATAGTACCAGTCTTGGTTGTAGGGTAACCGGGAGGGGAATCTGTTTTTGAACTCGTGCGAAATATAAAAGTGCCCGTTAAAGCAGAATAAACTTAATGTCAGACAACAGGATGGTGTTGTGTGCAGCACATTCACGACAGCAAAGTCTAATTTTCTGACATTGTTTCTGTTTGGCAGGGTTTCGCTTTAGACTTTCTGTAAGAATAAGACAATAAAGGCAAGTGAAGAGATGTTTTTACCTGAAATATCAGCTGACCTCCACAAAAAATAAACATTAGCACATATGCTTTTAGAATTGCGGTAATGTCGACACGTAACGCTGTGATTGTGAAAAGCCTTTTAAACTGGTGAAGTAAAACCACAAAATCACTTTCTAATTTCTTATAAACGCCCATATGATCGTCCAAACGATCTTCTTTCCGGTGATCGTCACGTTAAATTTGTCATCGTCACGTAGTGACAATGTATCTCGGGATAAAGTCCCGTTTTATTATCAAACATGTGACTTTGTAGCAAATGGTTACATGATCAAATAATAATAATAATAATAATAATAATAATAATAATGAAGATTGTTTCTATAGCACCTTTCTCCCCCATTACGGTGAACAGTGAAGTCAAAGTGATGTACACAAAGAACATACATGATAAATGCTGGCAGCCGACAATTGTCAATTCTGGAATCGAGGAAGTATGAGGACAAGGTTGTTTTTTTTCTTTTAGTCTGTCCATGATCACTTATAAAATGAAAACATCGATAATAGCTTCATATAAGGCCACCCACCAATGACATGGATGTGTTTACAGTTGTATGTGGTTAGTTTTAGAATCACTGAAAAATAGCCAAAGTCTTGTAGTAAGATCCTCAAATAAAATATAGGCCACAGTTAAACATTCCAGAACGAAGTGAACTATTGTCTCTTGCGCTAAACGCATTGAAGATGTGAACCAGAGTTAAATCCCATGTTGAACCAGGTCTAAAATATTTTTTTTCTTTTTTCTCAACAGTCACATATTTATGTACACCCATAGCATCCCTTCTGTGTAAGGGTAAGCAATGCAAATATCGCTACTTGCCAACAATTCATTCATGCGTTAATATTTTCTCTTTTTTGTTTATCTCGTTTTCTAATAATAGTGGGGATAGATCGGTGTTTAGAAAAATGGTGATGATTACCTTTTAAAGTGCGCTTTCAGAGACACATAAATAAAATTTAAGCGTGTACAAAAATCCAGTTTACTTTTAATATACACTTCAATAACTGACAAAGGAAAGAACAAAGAAAAGAAAGTACGAAAGAAAGACAGAAGAAAGAAAGAAAAAATGCAACAGAAGAGTTTTTTTTTTAATTTTGGCCGTTAACACATTCAGTGATCCAAGGCCTGTTGTTAGGTACGGACGTTACACATATTTTATTCAAAAGAAAGTTTTAAAAAAACCTAGAAAGTTGGAATTTTATCAGAGACTGGCGGTGCTTTGATGAGTTGTGTGGAGACATCGGTTTTCACCACCTGAGACCATTCGGCGAACTGTAGGCGTCGCCCAGCTGCCTTCAAGCCGTCGTTAGTGTGTCTGGAAACTCCATCAGGGCCGTGGACCATAAAACCTCGCGCTGCGTCTCGCACACTCTCGTACACCATGAGACGCGAGACTTGGTGAAGATGAGGCTTGTCGACTGCAGATTGTCGTGTTATGTTACACAGACAGACAAAGGGAGCAACAGACAGACAGACAGACAGACAGACAGACAGACAGACAGACAGAGGAGAAAACGGGAGTGCGAAAGAGAAAAATAGAATGATCTTTATTCCGGTACTTTATTGATATCTGATCATTAACTTCTTACGACGCAAAAGAGAATAAGAGAAACGAAAGACTAAACCAGTAAAATATTGAAAATGGCTAGAAGACAATAAATCTCGGCTACTTTAGATTAATAATAAATAATAAATTAAGATTTTTATAGCGCATATTCACACTCATAGAGAGCATGCTCTTAGCGCTTAAAACGGGGAAGAGACATGGACTAAATGGATAGAACACGAGGGATGGAAGAATAAACGACAGAACTGACGACAAACAGAAAACAAAGATAGAAAACACAAAAAGGCACCAAGTAACAGGAACAGAGAATATAGTGATTCTGGTTAAGTGTTAGCAAGGGCGTCTAAATGCAGACAGTCCACCTGTACATCCTACTCTCAGCTTGACGCTGGACGTGCCCGGCACCTCGTCGGTATACCTGTATACCAGCCTGCTGATACATGTAGTTGCATATCAGTATCAGCGTCAAGGTCACATTTATGGTAGTTATCAACAGACCCCCCGAGGCGCAGAGTCAAATGAGTCTATTACGCTACTAAGACGGGGAAAGCCATTTTCCAAAAATGTAAAGTCATCCAGGGTATACAGGACATGCCAGCCTAGCGGCCTCTTGTCTAGCTTCACACACAGACTGCGATATAGCCACCAGGCTAGAGCCTATGCACTGGGTCCTAGTTCGCTACATCATCATCATTAATACTTAACTGTTCATCAAATAAGCGTCAGAGGAAATGAGTTGCGCTAGCAGCTGTTCCTGAATTTCAAAGACCCATGAAAGCACTCGCAGCCTCATTATGCCACAGAATTTCACATCAACTTTGTGGTCTCATAGCACAGCCAGGCCATTCAGATGTTTCTGACAGTCACAGAGTCAGCCTAAAGGATAGTCTCAATGTCTTTCTTGAGGACAGTCACAGAGCTAGTCTATAGGATAGTGTCAATGTCATTCTTGGGGACAGTCACGAAGTCAGTCTTCAGCGCCAATGCAGTGTTCCAGGAGGAAGTAAAGGTTGTTCCGTCTGTCAACGTGGAAGACCCGAGGACCAGAGTGGGTACAGCATGCAAGATAACATCCGAGCAAGAGCAGCAGGATCCTAGCTTGCACTTCTTGTTGCAGAACGCAAGTGAATTGGTCGAAACCCAAAAAGCTTTGACATGGATTGGATATTACGAGTCAAAAAGTCACATTTCAAACAAGTTACAAAGAAGCAGGATCAACATCCTTAAAAATATTGCTGCTATTTTAATCTTGCATTCTGGATTGCTGCGTTTTAATAATTTTTCTGTAAAAACAGGAAGAATTATGTACCGGAAAGTGACACATTGGACTTTAATTAGATGTCCAAACATTTCAAATAAGGTATAACTCCCCATTTCTTCCGAATTATTCACCGTCATCTCACCCCTATTAAATACCAGTTTCTTGTAGCCCTGAACCCATTTTGCAAAATATTTTCGGAGCTTTCTGTCCGACTTGTAAAGCGCCACCAGCGGTCATGGAAAGTTCAATTACATCGCTTCATTTTCTCCTCCGTCTTTTCCTGTTAAGATGAACAGTTTCCTGTAAACTTTCTTCCTCCTCAAATCCAGCGCTAAATGTGAACGCAATGGAGATAAATGATAGTCAACTGGGAGACAAATTCTACGATGTTCCGGACAGCCCGTGGCAATTATCATAACAGTTTGTAAACACTTTTTTTTTGTTCTAGCGAATGTACCCACTGGTGATAGAATACAATTTATTCTTGACTAATTAATCCTTGTGACACATTTAATTCGACATCCCTCATTGAGTCATTTGCTCTCTTACCCTTTACTTTTTTGTTCTTCTTTTTATGATATAGGAGCACAAAGCGGAAAGAATAAGATAGAAGAGTCACAGATGGACTGTCTTTTTTAGCAATGCGCGGCGGCCCCCTGCTTTGATCCTGGCCTGCAGGGGGCGCCTAGGTGCCACCTGACGTCTGCGCATGCGTTCAGGCGGAACACGCATGCGTGGGCTGGCGCGAGGCTGCAGCAAGCTGATCGACATGTGGGAAAGTCATAAGGATCGCTCCGACCAAAAATATGGTCATAACCGAACCCGCGCTACTCCGAACCTGTCTCAAAGTTTCAAACAGGCAATCATCGGGAAGGCAAAGATGAAAGAAAAAGCATGTTTATCTACGAGCAGAGTCCAAGAAGAGAAACATGGTCGGGGCCCAATGGGCTGAAGGGGTTGGGGAGGGACCCATGCCACACGGCAGTCACTGTTGATGGCTTCAGACAGCAAAGTGCGCCGAGTGCAAGAGGACAGGGCAGAGGGTTTGGCTGTTGGTGCTGTATGTTTCAAGAACATGATGTAACACTACAGGTATACGAGTTTTTACGAGAGGACAGCTGACTAGTCTTTTCACTCTATACGCATGCGCACATGACGAATCTTTAGTGTTACAGATACGTTTTATTTGTTATACAGACATCAATACTTGCACTTGAAGGAAAAGGTGTAAGTGGAATTCTCTACCGATAAGTATTCAATTAACATGATCGATTTCTGAAAAGATACATTAGTCGATATGAATGTAACTTTCCAGCTGTTTACTATATTGGTAACCGAACTAACCAAATTATCTTGTTAACTATGCACGGGTACGAGTTATGTAAATTTAGATTTATTCCATATACATTTATTAAGTGAGTCATAGCACTTTCATGCTTTTTTTCTAAAATAGACTGTGGATAGCTTTCTGAGAAAACACCCACTTCTGTCCTGTCCACAATTAAACTACGACCTTAAGTCAATTTAAATGCTGATTTACATAAACAATGTTTTTGTGATCCTTGTTTTTCACTCACCGAAAACTTACTTTTGCGATGCATAGCTTTATTAGGTAATCAAAGAAATTCTAGTGAATTCACTCTCTTTTTTTCAACCCCCAATGTTGTTGCATAATAACTATGTAGATCAGATCTTGCGCCAAGACCATAATGTGGTCTACATCGTATTATTTTTTTTACACATGTTTAAAATCTACCTTTTGTTCCCTCGTCCTCTTCTAGTTCTCTTACTCCAAATATTTTAAGTTTCAGTAAAAGTAACTTACAAATTCTTTTTATGGTTTGCTTTGTTTTTATACTATTGCAAATGATTTGATAACCCCCATGTTGTTTTTTTCAAGTGATTTCATTATTTTCATGCTATTCCAAGTGTTTTGATATTTTGTGAACTCTTGGTTACCAAGTCATAATCATTGTGCTTTTTAATGCAACAAGTGTATCGTCTGAGTTGTTTCTTAAAATATGTTTCTTATTATCTGATAACTGTGGGTGTTTACAAAAAGAGTTTAACCGAAGTTATACAGATCATAGCAGATGCGCAATATCTACTCCATCAGGTCCACATCCCATTTTAGAGAAGGACAAACACTTTCTTTTTCAGCATTCGACGACGACGACGACGATGATGATTATTATTATTTTAACGTTGTTTAGTAATCGGTTACCACGAGCATATTATTGACTCAAAATGCAATAAAACAAAAGCGATCGCCGCATAAGTAAGAAAAAAAAAACAAGGAAAAATATAAGAAACAAATTTCTGGAGAGAATGAAGAGGAATATGTGCAAATTCATTGCCTTGGTCTGGACAACTTGCAAACAATGGTGCTGGTGAAATAAACACGCCGATGGAACATCAAAGGCACTCGCTCGAGAAGGAGTGAAAGAAGATCTTTCTTGCCATCCGGAGCACGTTAGACGACTAACGGTCTATGCGGCAGTAACAAATATTCGTTTTATCGCCATTTAACGACACCATAACTCTATCTTTCGTTTCGTTGAAGTCGGGGGGAGTGGGTGGGGGTTGGTTGAGCTCAGCAGCACTGACAAACCGCACCATCCGCCATGATAACTTTTCCGGCAGAACAGTCACGGCTGTCTCGCCCAGCGACATCGGGGCTGTGTTTGTTCGGCGTATCTCACTTTTGCAACCGAAGGTTTGGCTTTCGTCGGCATTATTTCCAGAACGCCAGAGGTATACCATAGAGCTGTTTTCAAACTAAACACAATCAGAGGGAACTAAAACTTTTCCCTTCTCCTTTTGGTGTAAGCTGTGAAGATACTCTTACAGGTTAGTTGCAAGAGCCAGTGTGGAAAGAAATGGTTTGGAACACAGACAGAAACTTGTGTAGCTTGATTTGGCAATGTGTAGAGGTCATTGTTTACCCACGGAGTAAGTCCAACCAAATAGGAGTATGCAGCTCTCTGAAGCGAATCTCACAAGCAAAACAAGAGGGAAAGAGAAGAAGGAGGAGAAGAAGAAAAAGACACAGACACATGCACACACACACACACACACAGGCCAACTGAGAAAGATTTCTGAAACTGTTCTTGTCAAAGTCCCTTCTGATGGATAAACGTTTCTAAGCAATACTCTTATGATGGTCCATTGTCTTTTACTGCAAAAACAAACAAACAAACAAACTCCAAACAAAGCCGCCTGCTACTTTCACATTATCTGCTGAATACATTGCTCTCACGATACAACTCAGGGACGAGGGTGGAAACAACAAAACACACTCCCCTAGACCACAACACTGGGAATGGGATGATAAACGGAGGCGGAAGTAGAGTTTGGCCCCCTTTTCCTACCCTAGACATAGTGAACCACTTACTGCACTCACTAATCCCTGGGGCATTTGGTCTTGAGCAGTCACTATCTGAAGCGCTAGGAAGCAGCACAAAAACTATTGTAAGGATTGGACTTAGTAGAGAATGACCAGCAATATCGTGGTCAGTCGTCATCGGCCCAGGGTCCTCACTTGAGACAGCCGCTGTGCAACTATTTCTTCAAGTTTCCCCGCCTGGTCTATGACCACCAGACCACTAGAAACAAAAGTTCTTACTCTTCCGTTCCCTTTAGTCCACACTAAGCGGGTGCCTGTACAGTACAAGAAATAAATCGACAGAATTTAACTTGACGTGCCCCTGATCTTGCTTTTCTTCATCTCGTTATCCGGGTACTAACAGGTACTAACCAGATTTGACAAACGTGTATTCGTGAATTACACTCACAAATAATTTTTTTCCAGCCCTTCTCCCTCCTCCACTATCATTCCGCAAGCATCCAGCACACCAGTTCCTTTTCCCCTTGTTCCAAGCATCATTAAAGCATGAAAAACACAGCCTAACACCCCTGATGCTTATCGCAGGAAAGGAGTTGTGTTTCAAAATAGTTTGCAAATTATGAGTAAGTTAATTGCTTGTTTTTAAAACGTCGAAAAGAAGTTCAGGACAGTGAACCAAGGTACATAGATCACGAGGCAACCTTCAAACCCTGGCGGTTATTTGGTAAGGTTGGCATTCAAGAAGCAAACAAAAACAAAGGGAAGAGGGACTGGGAAAAAATGATTGATAAAAAGCGGAAATAAAGAAGGCAGGATGTATGGATGGAAAGGAAAAATGAGGGAAGAAAGGAAGACTCAAGGCACAGAGGTTTTCAAACGTGCTCACCAAATGCATAGATGTAAAAAAGGAAGAAAGACAGAAAGAAAAGGCAATTTAAAAAATAAACACAATAAATAAATGTAAGGAAGGGGAAACTTTTCAAACCTGCATAACGATGGAGGGCTCATCTCAAGACAATTCCTTTTCTAGAAGGAGTCTGAGTGCTGCCTACTCAATCTGTCGACAGTCCTTTTAGAGTCGTCATTCTTGAGACTACTCCGTCGAGTTGGTGGCGCTGGTAATGGTTCCCTGTTGTAGTTTCAGGCTGATCGTCCTGCACAATGCCTTTCTGTGTCCATCAAACATTAAAAGGGTTTAGCGTGATGTGTCCATTTTGACCACGTAAGAACTATTCTAGGTTTGTCACTGTCTCTGCTCTTCAGCAGGGCATGCCGCTTTATAAGGATGGTCACTGAACCCGAGCCGTTAGTGAATTCTTCTTAAGGTGGCGGAAATAAAGCAGCTGGCACAGGGACAAGGTCATTTGTGCAGAAAAGACTCATTCAATGGAAAATATGGACGTCGGAGGCTTTCCATGGGTATGTCAGCAACAGAATACGATGTCCTGTAGAATAAAACTTTCATGAGAAGAATGCCGACCACACTTCCACTGAGTTGTTGTTGCTGCTAGTAATGACGACCTTCTTTTCACATGTCAAATGCCTTCTCTGTGTCTAGGAACACTTCGTACAAGCTTTGGGCATTTTCTGTGATTCTGAATAGCATCCAGTCAGACTGATTTTATATCTCCAAATTTTATACCTTTGCTAAAACCAGCTCCTTGTGTAGTTTTTAGACCACGTATTTATTCTCCTTTTTTAATGATCATCTCTTGTATATTATAGTGTAGCGAAGTCCTTCTGAAATTTCAAGGCAGTTAAACAAAGTTTACTTATGCACTTGTTCTTCTTAACAGACGATGCATGGAACTACTTACAACAACATTTATTAAGTCCACTTCAGTTTCTTTATTGCTGTGCCAAGCGGTGAGGCTAGAGCAAATGTAAGTGTTTTATTTATTAGCTTGATTGTTCTCCCGATTGTTGTGTTTTCAGGGCAAATTAAAAGTTGCTCGTTTTTTTCCTTTTTTTTTAAAAGCAAAACATTTTATTTGGTTTAAAGACATTCGCTGTGATCATTAATGACATGTAAACAGCAATCAAGCAAGTTGTAATTAACGTACCCTCTGCTCTTCTCCCCGACCTCTGTCCGGGTTAAAGGAAAGAAAGACTATGACGTCACACACAAGCTGAAATGTTTGTTGAATGATCAACATTTATAACACTCCTAGTCTACGTGTTCACCTACTTACTTTGTTAGTTTTATTTGCTGTAGAACAATCACCGCGGAAGCAAGCGGTGCGTCTGTTAAGTTTATTTCACAAGATTTCTCAAATTTCTACAAAAAACTCATGCAGTTGGCAAATGGACAAAAGCATGCATAAAAGAAACGCTATCGATTTTTCTTTCTGTCTTATTTCTATTTATTTTTTGTAAAATGCTACACAGAGAGTGAGCACAGGGATCGGCCGTGACTCCAGCACCTCGCTCGGGTAATACCTAAGAGTTGTTTGGTTCATATTTAAACCCAGCATCGCTCTCTCTCTCTCTCCACCCCACCCCCTGGCCGTCTCAGTCTGCAGGCCTCCCCGAGAAGGTGCTGGAAAAGATGGGAGGAAGTTTGCGTGACTAAAGAAAATACACAGGGGTCGGCCAGCGCAGCGATCCCCCGACAAGACCTGTCAATACAGGAGTCGCGTTACTGCGCTCGACCCCAGCTCCCAGACCAGCGGCGTGCACGCGCGAACCAATGCGCGTGACTTTTTCCTCTTCAAAAAAAAAAAAAAAGTCGTGCGTGTACGCTGGTCTGGTCCATAGCGTACCCGCAGGTCCTGTTTTGCACACAGCGATGCACCTTCAGTCCCTCGCGATCCTCATTATGCATACTACACGGTAAATAAATGCTTATGTCTGTCCGCTTGTTTAACTGTCTCTCGTAATAGGCCTTTATGAGACATTATTTTGACACCTTGTAAAGACCATTCACCCACTTCTTCTCTCACCCTTTGCATAAGCACACACACACACACACACACACACACACACACACACACACACACACACACACACACACAATATGCTCAAGTGGTATGCATAAGATACACACGTTGTGTTTCTACTTCTGTACTATATTACAATGAAATGTATATAAGAACATAAATATAGTACATTCTCAAGGAATGTAAAAACAAATTAGATAACATGACTCGTGGTAACAGTGACACAGTTTATGTGAATGAGTGTCTTTTCATGCATGTTTGCATGTTTTCATGTATCTACGTACCGAAAACAAAAACAAAAAAAACCCAAAAAACTAACAAAAACACCGCACATTCTTAATTTTATTTCAAGGTGCATTTGCGTAAGTGCCTATGAAAATCTTGGCTGAGAGTTGAAAGGGTATGAAGAAGTATTGCGCGCGCGCACACACACACACACACAAAGAAAAAAAAAACACCTTTTCCCTCTGTAAAAAATTGCATGTCGGTCATTCATAGAACCAGCTAATTATGCCGCCCGTGTTAGTTACAAATAGCCCAGTGTCACAGAACTTAAGTCTTCTACCTATACTCATGTCCTGTCTAAGCAACAGAAAGAAATAGGATAGTGTGGGCGGGCGATGATTATCATTATTATTTATGCAGGTTGTATTATATATAGAAAATTTATTCTTGCACACGTGTCTGATTCCAGATAAAAGTGCTTAACAGATGACAGCGATGTCAGATGACACCGTCTTTACAAACTAAGAGTTATTTATTTTTAAGACTCATGCGTATCGGAGCCTATTGGCTTGTGAACTAAGCTTTAAGGTCCTTTTCCCCGACGTTTAAGCCCGGAAACAAGCCTTTCTATTTGTTCTGAAAGCATTCCCCACTGCACAGTCCAAACTTGCCACGTTCTTCCTTTGAAAATCCGACAATGTGATACTGCTTGCTTTGAAGCCGACGCGACAGATGAAATTTCAGGCGGTAATGAGTGAGTTTTCCAACCCCTGTGATTGACGAGGCTGGACGGAGTTCCGCACAAGTGATGAGAGACTGGAGCGAAAAACATCGCGCTCAAGAATCAGTCACCTTTGAAATGCTCTTTTAACTAGCACAACAAGGCTAGAATTACAGCCGTCCACCATTTCGTCTGCTTCTGGTTGCATAATTTGTTGCTTTATCTCCTCGCTTTCTTTATGAGCAACCATCTTTTTTTTTTCTTTTAAAGTCCTTAGCACGAGCCTTTAAGAAAGAGAGGGCATTACTCTGACAAACTGGAAAAGTGTCTTCACGAACGTCTTACTCTCAAAGGGTGGCGCCGTTGGACAGTTTGCAGCTGTGTCAAGCGGACGGGAACTGTAGAAATTCCAAACTCACTTCCACCCTAGAAGGGGGCGGGGAGAGTGCAAGATGACAGATATGTAAAAAGAAGGAGAGAACAAGTGACGGTACTGAAATTACGGAAGGCTTAAAGAAACACACTCGACAGGAATATTTCCGAGAAAAAAGCAGGAGGCAGAAATTGCTCTACCAGAAAAGTTATAAAAGGCTTTTGGCTGCAAAACAGCAATCAGACATCCGGTCTCGGGGCCGACCATTCAGGCTACTGTCCTTAAAGGTTCTTGGCAGTATTGTCATAAAATAAAATGCTTACTTTTTCGGAGAATGAAGGAAACAAAATGTTAGACCTTTAGAAAATTGAAATAAAATGGGTAAAGGAAAGAGTAAGTTTAAAAAAAAACTAGTTCAAGAGAAAGGCAAGAACACAAATAAAAACGGTAAATGGAATTAGCCTACTTAAAGCCAACACGAAGAAAATCAATATGTATTTTTAAAACTTTAAAAAAGAAAAAGAACACAGACGTGAAAAAAAGAGAGAAAAAATAAGGGGCGATAAGCCCAGTATGTGAGTCATAAAGCATCCTTCAAACCGATCGGTGGCTGCAGGAGAATCGATTATCTCCCATTGCGCGTAATCGTTTGGAAGTAAATGAAGTGCAGAAGATGAGAGAAGAACTCCCATTAGGTTTTGGCGTAAGAGTGGGGTGTAGTGAGGTGGAGGGGGGAAGAGAGGAGTTAGACAGGTGTAGGAACAGAAACGGTATCTTTAGCTGATGATGAGGCGGGGAGAAGATGGTGGCTGGAAAGTAGACGGTTGGGGAGGTTCAAGGCGAAGAAAAGCTCGGGACTGGAGGAGGGTCTCGATGGTAGAATGGATGGAGGGTCGGGAAGCATTGTCGGACTGGTCCCCTTCAGTACAAGCAAGCGATTGACGAAGTGATTTTTCTCTCAAGACTTTCTTTTCTCTTTTGTGTTGTTCCCTCACCTTTTACAGGCAGGCACTGGATTCGCGCGAACTCGACAACTACCGAACGTGCCAAGAAAACACTAAAATTAGCTCAGACAGACAGACAGACAGACAGACAGACAGACAGACAGACAGACAGACAGACAGACAGACAGACAGACAGACAGACAGACAGACAGACAGACAGACAGAGGATGGAGTTAGGAAAGGGAAAGAAAGCTAAGTATAAACAGTCACGTGATAGTTTCACTCAAAATATCGTGCACTCGTAGAAAAAAGCATGGAAATTAATGCAAATAAATGCTGTATCTTGGAGGCCATGGTTAGTAAATAGGTTGGATAATAACACACACAAATATCTAAATCAAATAAATAATTACTAGCACAGTCGACATGGGTAATTGATTTTTAACGCGGCCCAGCGACTCTTCGCACAATATCTGATGTCTCATGCAACAGTAACATTGGCAAACAAGCAATTTCCTGAAAAGGATCAATAAGGATGTTTTGTGTTTGCATTTGAAAAGTTGGGGTTTTCAGTCCACGCTGTATTGTAAATTCTAAATGACTGATCGCTTATCTTACTGCCGTACCTATCATCTGTTTCTGTGCATGAATAAGACACTGGTTTGTATTTAATGTACCTCCCCTGCTGCGTCCAGTCATCTGCACGCACCAAGGCCAGTGGAGTAGTCTAGTAGAGGCCCTACTCTCACCCATCCACCCATCCACCCACCCCAAACCCCACCAACTCGTCCCGCCTTCTCACCCGGCTGACAAGGATCAACCCGGGGTGGCAGGGGTGCGTGAAGCCGATGATCCTGGGATAAGATCTCTCCGGGTAGACCTGCACACTCGACCACCTGGATCTTTCTCGACTCGATGGCTGGCGCGAGGGAAGCAGGCTAATACAGCAAGGGGGAGATAATTTGATCCTCGTGTTAATGTAATAAGCACGTGGTTTAGGACAGAAACGTTGATTATTTTTTATTGGAAAGAACTATTTCTTGATTCAGTGTTTTGTCTGACTGTTTAAACTATATTTAGTTTGGAGGGATTAGAATGCCATACGCGGGTCAGGAGAGAAGTAAGTGTGTGTGTGTGTGTGTGTGTGTGTGTGTGTGCGTGTGTGTGTGCTGTCTGCCTGGTTGGGTACTTTAAAAAAAATTCAGTTCCAATATGAAATATTTTTCTAATTCGGATGAAAGCTAATACACTGACTCAGTTACAGTATCAATCACATTGTCTATGATGTGTATGATATGTATGTATGCATACACACTAGCATAATGTACGTCTGTGATGATTGTCAAGTAGTGCTCAGACTGACAGTCACTAGATTTAAAAATAACTTTAAATTCTGCATTCTAAATAACTCTTAAGCCATACCTGACAATAGCTTATTCTCAATGCCGAAAAATGAATAAAGAATGATTTTCATTAAATTAGAAGGAAAATCATGTCCATGTCAATTTAAAACAAAACAATTTCACAAGCTGTCCTCCGTCAGTTCCTGCCGACATATTTTACAACCCAACCACCTTCGCTATAATCAAGTCCTTCTTTATTGTTAATGGAGGTAGCAGTCCTATGATGTGAGACAAGATCGTTCAAGAAATAAGTGTCTTCCCCAAAAAAATCAGTTTTGGATATTCTCTAGTACTTAGTGTGAACATATTTCCAAATTCGTGCGGAATTTGGTAAAAGCCAAATAACAAAGCATGAAGCGGCACAACGGCCAAGTCGGGGACATAAAAAAAAACTCTGTGAGTTGAAAAGCCGGCGACTCTCACGTTTTCCATTGTAGCTGATGTCAAAGAATAGAGAAAACACGATGACTTCGCTTCATACCGTACAGTTTCCAGGCAGTGATATGTACGTGTTTTTGGTGGATCACTCCGTACACTAGCGCCCAACATCGACAGCTCTAGTAACACAGACCGGCAGGAATACACTCCCATGAACTTCCAAGCTCCGACTTTCCTGGCAGACTTGAGTGCCACACAACAATTTATACTCAACAGAAGCGACACATTATACCGTTCTTGTCTGTTAAATAAAGCTTTTCCTTTTCTAAATGTCACAGTAAAGTAACTTATTATTTATTTATTTATTTTTTTTTTTGTCGAGGCTCTATCTTCACGTTCCAACCTTTCCCACTTTCATGAAACGCTTTCTTTGAACATTCGTCTCCAAGAACAGTAAATTACAGTAAATTAGGGATTGTAAATTACATTCAAATGACTTCTGGCGTGACGCTGCACGTCGTCGCTCCTAAGGGCAAAGCCATTTTCCAAACAGGTTATGATTTTACGAGGCTCAAGCGGGTCAATATAGAAATAATCTTGGCTTGGATATCATGATTCGAATTTGTTCTCGGTCTTTCATGGTGGAGTTTAGCGATATTTTTATGTCTTACAAATACTTGTAACAAAAAGAACAACCTTTCTTGGCATCAGATTGGTCTAGCACGCAAAGGTTTAAAAACTGTAGCTGTCACGTGATGACAGATGACCAGGCAGCAGCTTAGCAACCTGTCGGTTCTAACTTCTGTTTGTCTTCAGTTCCGCGAGTCCCGAGGATCAAAGGCGTACATGAACACTTTTGCTTTTGGGTGGCTTTCAACCTCGGCAGGTGCTGCGAATGATTGGGTGGCCTGCCTCGGTGCGTTTCGCCCTTCGTCTTTCTGACATCATTGTTTTTCTGTTCTATTTGGAGCGTGAGCCTCAAGTCGTGTGAGTCTTTTGGGGGCGACATCCTGACACAGGTGCAAGAAGAATATGTTTAAACTCGCACCCAAACTACTCCTTCCTTACATCACTATAACAGCCACACGTTTTGTTACGTCTGTTTCGGAGGAGAACAAAAGGTACTGGGTGGGGGAAAAGCGCGGAAAAGAGAGGGGAGGAAGAGTTTAGAGGAAGAGAATGTAGAAGCGCGCGAGTGTGTGTGTGTGTGTGTGTGTGTGTGCGTGCGTGTGTGCGTGCGTGTGTGTAAACTTATAGAAACTTACTGGGTTTTTTTTAGCTGCATCATCTTTTTCATTTGTGAATATTATTTCCCAATCGATTAATGGCATATGGGCGAATCAGAGGCAGAAACCAACGCAAGCGAAACCGGGTACTTTTCTCTAGTCTATAATATCGATAACATTTTAATTACTCCAAATTAAAAAAAAGTATTTAAAATGATTTTGGCATTCTCATTAGCCCAAAGAACTGTATACTAATTGGCTGACATCAATATGCTGTCTGTTGTTTCCTAACTGAACGACAACAAAAGTCACAAAACTAAGTGAAGGAAGTAAGATCTAGGGTGTAAATTCTAAGATAAACGCCAGGAGGCAACGGTCCTCAGCATCACTTTTGCTCCGTCGCGCCCTCGATCAGCGAAGCGTGGATGCGGGACTAATAGACTGCAGTGCCTGATGGAAAGGATGCATGAGGGTCGTGGTGTTTGGAACAGTTTGCTCCAGCTGCAACGCTTAGAGGGAGAGAACTCCGCGTGAATAAAATCGGTCCTGAGTAGCTCACCCCTAAGAAGGTTGCTCTTGCTCTCAAGTGTGATAGCAGAAGCGGGCGTTTCTGTTCTTTCTTTCACTTTTCTCTCTCGCTCTCTCTCTCTTTATTTCTCTCTCTCTCCCTTGCTCGCTCTCTCTTTCTAGATATCCACAAGAAAAGAAGTAGTTCGAGATTAGCTTATCCCTGACTAAAGAGGCTGCCCTGGCAGAAGTGAGCAATTGTTTCTATAGCTACATTTCTCTCTTTCTTTCATTCTCTCCCCTCTCCCTGCTTCCTCCTTTTGCTTCTCCCACATTTGTCTCGCTAGTTTCTTCTGCACTCAAACACAGATGAATCTAACGTCGCCCCCACACCCCTCATACAGACAGAAGATGATACTGACGACGATCGTCGTTTATGTGAAACATTCTCTAGTTGTTTGTCACACTTTTCAAGTATCACTAGTGTTGATAGTATTATGCACCCTCTAATTTCTTCCTCGCTTCTCTCCCCTGTAATTGTTCATCTCACAACCTCTTCGCCCTTTACTGCTACACCGCCGCCGTACTACCTTCCCCATCCTCAACTACAGTCACTTTTCTTCGCTTTCGCCTTTGTTGTTGTTTTTTTTTTTTTAAGCTTTGACCTGAAATATTGTAGTCGTATCGCGGTCTGTAATACACACACACACACACACACACACACACACACACACACACACACACACACACACACACAGTTGGAGTAGATATTTTCAAAGAATGTACTCTTAATCTGTTGATAAAACTGAAAACAAACGTGTACGAATAGAAAATATTAATTTTTCATATTTTGTCATTACTTTTCACAGATATTGATTAGCGCATGCACTACATTCAGCGTGTCGAATCAACTACAAATATAGTAATTTAAAACTAGTGTATAAATTATAGAAAAACTATACTCATAGTTAAAAGCAATGACTACGCGCAAGGAGGAGGAGTTACTAGTGAAGGTGATGGGTGTGGGAGTGGTGGGTGAACCCTGTTCGGGCCTTGAAGAGTCTCGCTAGTTTACTCAGCACTCAAACACAGATTATTACAGACAGATGATGATAATGACGATGATGATGACGAAGCTATAAATAATGTACTCACTACTTTTTTAAACGAGTAATGCAGGTCCCATAATAGAGATATGGCTTTATTTGCAATCTTTGTTAGCAGTATATAATAGAATATTATAGAATATTATCGTCCCTTCGCCTAACTGGCTTGAGGGGATGGCTCTCTGTCGTTTTTGTCGTGTTTTTGTATCGTCCGTCGTATTTTGAGTTTCGGCAACCCTTATTATGATGAAGTCGCCATCCTTGCTCCTCTACAAGACTGCTGCATGTTGAGGACGTCCACTTGGAACAGCCTGCAGCTGTTGCGGGATGGTGTTTTCAGCAGGGCCATGAAAGAGGTGTTGCGATCCGACCCCATCCGCCCGGTCTTGATGTACAGCCTTTCCCCGGCACTGGACGGACGGCTGAAGAGGGTATTTCAGAAACTGGACATATGCGTGCAGACAACTGGCTTGGATAATGTGCTAGTCGATGATGGCCTTTGATACTGTCTTGTTGGATTTGGACTTCAGGACTTGCGCGGTGGTGTGGGATTCATGTTTTCATCAGTGAACTTGAGCGTGTGCTAGCGTTCCGGTGAAACGTGTGCCTTCTGTTGGATGTTGCATTTTCTGTGGAGTGTATGACATGTTTGATATTTGTTCTATGGAGTGTATTCCGGTTTGTATGACATGTTGGATATTTGTGCTGAGGACTGTATTCTTACTGTGTGTGACGCTGCCCTGTGACGTGGAGGAGACGGGCCGCTACACACCCACATTTTGTCGTCATCTTATTTTTTTGACGTCAGCGCCTTGAGCTGTCCACAGGCCAGGATTTGGCGCTATACAAGCCAACATTATTATTATTATTAATATTATTGCTATAATGGGGCGATATTGGATGTGTGCAAGAGTTGAAAATGTCAGGTTGGCTTAATGTCGAAGTTCACTTTACCACATTAATTTTAACCATAGTAACCAAGTGTTACACTTTCACATTTGTGCGATGTGTATAAAGACAGGATCATACCCCACTCAGTGTATAGAATTATTTAATCTGGGTGTCGGCTGTTAGAGAAGCGTTTGACTGAGTGGTGAGGTCGTTGGGTATCCCCAATCAAAACCTTGCTCGCTAGCCGGTTCGACACCTGTGAGGCGCAGAGTACTCCATCCCCTGCCACCCCCCCCCCCCGAGTCGACTCGACCACTGAATAAGCACTTATATAAAAGCTTACCACATGTCAGGTATCATAATGATTAGGAATTGACAAGATCCAAAAGGACCTCCATGAAGTAGCAAACTGGTTAAAATATAATGGCTTTAAATTATCAGCCCCCAAAACCCAGGCGATAATATTTAAAAAACCAAACCAGAAGATGGAATATCCCAAACTAAAACTAAACCAAACAACCATTAACCATAGCTCCCAGGTACAATTCTTAGGAGTAATTTTCTCGGATAAAACAAACTGGTCCCCCTATGTAGATAAAATAACGAAAGCTGCCAAAAAGGGAATTAACCTAATGAGAGTAGTAAGTGGTAACAACTGGGGCACCCACCCAAAATCCCTTCTTAACCTATACCAAGCCCATGTAATGTCAAAGCTGCTTTATGCAGCCCCACTCCTAGTTCACCTGAGGTCAAACCACATAGCTAAACTCCAGTCAGTCCAGGTCGGAGCATTAAAAGTAGTGTTGGGTGTACCTTCGCACACTCCAAACCTGTCGATATTGGCAGAGACGGGACAAAAACCAATAGACCTGATTATCAAGGAGAGGACAGCCACCTACTACTATAAGACGCAGTGTCTCCCTACCGACCACCCAGTCCGACAGATCCACATACAACCCCACAGACACAGAACAGGCCGCCCCACCCCACAACCCACTATTCAACAACACACCCAACATATAGAAAACACAAAATGAGCAGAAACGGCAATTACAGCACCCTACCCACACACCAACATGCAAACTCCACCTTGGACACTTCCGCGACCACAAATAGACACTGACCTCACCAAATACAACAAAGAAAGCCACCAATACCAAATCACCTCAGAGATCAAACGCAAACTGAACACCACCTATAAGGACTATACACAAATATATACGGATGGCTCCCACGACCCTGAAGCGCAAGCAACCGGGCTGGGAATCTATTCTCCTGACAACATGACCCTTTCAATCAAACTCCCAACCCACACGTCAATCTTTACAGCCGAGATGACTGCTATACAGACAGCTCTTGAGACGACACAACTCAAACTGAGAGACACTGAACAACGACAATTCCTTATACTATCGGACTCCCTATCAGCACTCCAGGCACTTAAAAACCAATCATCCAACAGAATAGACATTGTATATGAGATACTGTCCCTCATAAATAAAATTAACAAGGAAAACGGAGACGTCAGGTTCCTTTGGGTCCCCTCCCATATTGGGATTAAGGGAAACGAGAAAGCTGACAAACTAGCAAAACTGGCTGTAAAGCAGAGTAGCAGTCCTAAAGTCACCACCCTAAACATCTCTATTTCACCAACTGAGAGAAGAATAGCCATAAAACCAGCAATACAAACAAGATGGCAGGAGAAATATAAAACTGAAGGTAAAGGAACTAGGAGACTGGTAGATGACCAACCCAGTAATACGCTACTTTTGTTTAATTCAAGTAGGCCCCGCCAGTCTAAGAAAACTAGAATGAGGCTAAGTGGAGAATATTTAATTAAATACAAAGACCCTATAACATGCATATGTGGGGACAGGCTTAGCACCCCACATGTGCTTTTGGAGTGTCATGAAAACAAAGAAGTAAGAGAAGAATTAAGACAGGTCTTAAATAAACATAGGCTGGCACTGAACATTAACAACTGTCTTAACCCACCAAAAGAGCAGTGGCATACTATACTGTCATTAGTAGTAACAATGGTAACAAGCCACCCTCATGCTAAGCTCATATAAACAGATAAAAGGGTATGACTAAATAGCTCCTCCCCCTGGGAAACTCTGATAACTGAAACAAAAACCCATAGGTTAGGATATAACTGAACAAATGAGCTTGCTAGCATAACATTATTCTTCAAATCAGTATAAAAACAACTTGAAACACTGGTCTCTCATAACCAGAGTTAAAAAAAAAAAAAAGGCCAAGCATAAATCTCAATAAGTCCTCAAACTAAGTCTAGGATATAGAAATAGGGCAACCTAAGAGATCCAGCAACCTGGAGAGTACGCCACCTCTGCGGACTTGGCAGGCCTACAGGACATAAGAGCACGGCACTACAGATGGCAGAGGGCACCAACACCAGTAAACAACACCTGCGGCGAAAGAGAACGACAACCCTTCTCCCGGTCCCTTCCCTTCCTTACCACCACCACCTCCAGCTTCCCCCTCTGCTTCCCCCCTTGCCCCCCCCTCCACAGTGCGAAATCGCCTTTCGGTGGAAGCACTTTCCCTTTCAAAGACAACAACAACAACAACAACAACAACGGTATCATAAGTATTTGCTGTATTGTTTGAGTAAGCTTAAATTTTATAAGGATTGGTGTGGAAGAACGAGAGAGCGTGAATGACGTCAGTTGTTCGGAAGACGTGTATGAATGATGTAAAAATGAAGGAAATGACGTGAGGGAGAGCGCGAGCAAGGGGGTAGTAAGTTAGGGGTAGTTAGGTGAAGAAAGAGGTTCAGGAAAGTAAAACAGAGCGTAGAGTAGGAATTGAAAGAAGAATTTGTTGAGTAGGGTAGTTAGGAATTAAACAGACAATTAGTTGAGTAGGGATTTAGGTATTCAATTAGGAACAGCAGGAAAGGACACGAAGGGTAGGGATTTTATTCTTTTAAAATAATTTAGATGTAAGAAACGGTTATAAACGGACTTCTCATTTATTTCTATTTTTCTTTTTTTTCATTTTATTTGTGATTAGTAAAGTAGATAGATTCGTCAGACAAATCATTCTTTTATTTTAATTTGTGTGAAAGAACACGTATTTGTCAGGCTCCGTGAGAGTGTCGAAAGCAGAGAGTGAATGCTACCCCTCGCGGTGGTTGTGACACCACAAGTGCGAGTTTTTCCAACGAATTAAAGGTTATGTGATTCTTTTCAACATGACTTAAGTTTAAGCAAGGCGTTGAAACCACCCAAAGATCAGAGCAAGAGGTTAATTCACATTTTAGTTACTTCCAATGCGGACACCTGGCCATCCGCAGACATCTGTGTGTATTGCTGCCTGGGAGGCAACGTTCCTTGTGGGAAATAGCAAATGTAAATATGATAGCATTTATATGAGATCATAAGGGAGTGGATAGACATGTATGTATATTTATGTAAATTGAAATTTAGCATATTGATTTATTGGATCTGAAGACTATATGAACCTATCTTTGGAATAAGTGGCTTGCTTGTGTGCAGTTGTACATTCCATGCTATTCAACTGGTAATATTCCAACTACTTATAGATGTGTGTATGTATAGATAGATGGAAGTATAATGAAATACCTATATATGTTATTAGTCATGTCAGAATATGCCTGATGACCATATACTTAGTTTCAAATTATATGAAGATGTACATTTGCCTATAGATTCCTGGTGAACATGTTGTTTTGTATTGTAAATATGCTTGTATCCCCCCAGTGTCATAATGACCATGAGTCATTGGCATTATAGATGCCATGTCATGTCAAGTAATTCTCCCATTTGCTCTCTCTTTCTAATCTCTTTCTCGTTCTCCACCAGACTAAAGTCATTCGATACTCGCTAGCCCCTAATTAATGAATTTTCCCTTGCCCTTAAGATCAGAAATAGGCGATTGTGCTCTATTGCTAACATTGTCTTTCTCGATATCTTTTTCTCTGCTTCTCCGGCTCTCTCCCCTTGTGTGTGTGTGTGTGTGTGTGTGTGTGTGTGTGTGTGTGTGTGTGTGTGTGTGTGTGTGTGTGTTTTAAGCTTTGACCAACAATGTCACACCAGCTCCGCGGTCTGAGCATGGCATTCTCTTTGACGGCACTTCGCCCCTGACCTATTCTGAAAGGAGCAGCATGCCCCAGCCTAGACGCTAAGGATTTCGTTCCTTCATTATCTGATAGCCAGCACTTAACAAACCCTCCATTATATCGTCAAGCTGACTTCTTTCGTGCTTTCTTTTTCTTCCTCGAGGTTGATCAGCAATGTCACGGTCGCTCTTCCTGTTGATACTGTGGAGTAAAACCCTGATAATGATTTGTAGAAGTAATACCGTGTAAGTTTCTGGAATTTATCGTCAACCGTTCAGCTGTGACGTCCATGCAAGAGGAGATGGCGAGACACCGATGAAAGGGGTTGCTCCTCAACCTGTAGCACAGTTCCAGGGGCCGGCGTAGTGCTCGCTGATCAACTGATCGACTATAGTCGCTATGCAGTCATGGCCCTGGGACAGCTGATGAGTGATGTCTCTCGGCTCTCTCAAGGTCAGTGCACAAAATTCACATTCTAAAGTCTGAGCAAGTCAATCAACATTCTCTTTTTTGCATTAATGAGACATCATTAGTAGAACCTTGTGGAAGATATTAATTCAATAGATGATGATGATGATGATGATGATGATGATGATGATGATGATGATGATGATGATGATGATGTCCATTTGTAATGCGCAGGTATCCATTCGGAAGAATGCTCATTGCGCAGCAAAAACAAAATAAATAAAAAATAAGAAAAAAATTAAGTAAATAAATAGATAAACACCAGGAAAGTAAAAATAAAGACAGATATATAAATATAAACATACGCTTGCGCTTGCACACACACACACAGTGCTTGCACACATATAGTCTCTCTCTCTCACACACACACACACACACACACACACACACACACACACACACACACGCACGCACACAGACATCTGAACTTGATGCAATTTATCCAGCTGAAATAGATATTTCCAAAGCCCGTACTTTTAACCTGCTGATAAAGCCGACACCAAACATGTATGACGAGAAAATATATCATTGTGTCATTTTTTGGTCATAACTTGTCGTAGGTATTGACAAATGTACTCAGCATGCAAATAGCAAATTATGTGCTCTTTATTAACACATGCATTACATTCAGTGAATCGAATCAACTACTTTGAAACTAGTGCATAAATTAAAGAAGAACTATACTCATAATTAAAAATTAATATACTCAATACTTTCTTAAACGAATAATGCGGGTCCTTAATTAGACAGAGATGGGCCCTCATTTGCAATCTTTACTGGCAGTATAATGTAAGAGAATATCATTGTGCATAACTGGGTGTACGCACGGTTCAAAATGGTTGAAGACTGAAGTCAGGATGGCTTAATGGAGGAATTAATGTTCGAATGTTTGTGAATATAATTTAGAAGCATAAGACGGGGAAACATAGCAGAGTGGCAACTACCATCCCGTTAACCCCTTCGCTCCACGAGCATATAATTTCTCAAACATAAGAAACTGCGTGGAATTTCGCTATTTTATTTTGTTACGCATTATCATTATTACCTACGTTGTTTTGTGAGATTTATCTCAAATATTCAACTTGCCGTTCAGGATTCAGGTGCAGCTGTAATCAAGATACATATACATCAAATTAGTCTTTTAGAACTCTTTTACTTTACTGCTGAATGAAAAAAAAGATATTTTCACACAACGACAACAACGTGGTTATATTTGTGCGTATAGATTATGACTTCATTATATTTTATATATCTATGTACATTTCAAGTATTAACTGTATTAATGTTAGTGTAAGTGTACATATAGCCGTGTGCAGGATGATAAGGTCAAATTTTCAGTTGTAGATAACTTTCCCCAAATTTCAAACTTTAAAATCCGAGGCAGCAAAGTGTGCGGCAAATTACAGATTCTCACAGTCGAAGTTTTATCTTCACACGTAGCAGGTATTAAAATATTGGGTTTTTTTTTTTTTTTTTTTTGATATTGTAAAAAAAAAGGGGGGGTTAATGGGGAATGGTGCGGAAATGTGCTGCCGGACGACTACGGATGATAGGGCTAGAAGGCTTCATGTGACAGGCGCTGTGATGAATGGGAAGGGCCTGTGTATACAGGTGCCCAGCAATGTCTTTATGATGATTCCTTGCTCTCCTTCTCCCTCACTGCATCCGTGGCGATCTTTGAGGAAAAATAGGATTGAGAGAGCCGCTAATTTATTTCACAGTAACCGTGCAGCGAGGGTGCATCAATCAGGCAAAATGATCATTCTTTCATTTCAAGCATCTCACTCACTCGCTCACTCACTCACTACTGTGAGCGCTGACTCCTTGACCTTGGGGTCGGATGTGGTGGGCGTTATATTACGACCTCGCGAGAGGAGGTCTTTTAAAGGAATGTGCTGTCACGTGGATACATATAATGTGTGTGTGTGTGTGTGTGTGTGTTTGTGTGTGTGTGTGTGTTTGTGTGTGTGTGTGTGTGTGAGAGAGAGAGAGAGAGACAGAGAGAAAGAGGGTGTGTTGTTCAGTGAAGGCGTGCGTATGCATTATTTTGGGACATAGAAAAATAAAAAAAGATTGTAGGAAAAAAAGAAAGATTTATATTAAGATTGCAGCACGAAAGCTTTAAACAAAACTTCGTTTATGCTTTTTTTTTATTTTCATTTGCCCGCGGTTGTAGCTCTGTATACTCGTGTGCGCCCGGCCTGAGCTGTACTGCGTGTTAGACACTGTACCGTGTGCTTACAGAAATAAGGATTTAAACTAAAATGTGCATCCCTGATGGAATCAAAACAAGGCTGTTGTTTATTCTTAGAATCTTTCACACTACATCCGAAAGTGATTACAACGTAAACTGTATGTACCAAAGCCAATGTGGTCTGGTATTGAGAAAAAAATCCTCGTTGATCAGATCCGTTAACTGTTGTTTTTTCCCCTCCATATTCCTTTCATTTGTTTGGTACCATTGGAAAATGATTTCTGTCCAGAAACCACGCTATTCTATTCTATTACGCAAAAACCCCCGAGAGCTGTGGAATTTTTCTTTGCCTGAGCATAAGAAGGGGATTTGGGCTTCTTCAGGACCACTGTCAAGTAAGGTGTGGTTGTTTTCCCTGCTTTCCTCGCTTTTAGCTAAACGACTGAAACGCTCTGGTTTTTTCTCTTTTTTTACCTTATCACAAAGCTCTCACCTACAACGGAAAACGAAACTTTTCCAAGTGCGCGTCATATCCGTTTATGCCGAAATCGTTCTCTTTTACCCGGATCAATAAGAGAAGAACCTATTTCTCAAAAAACTGCCTCACTATTAAAAAAAAGCACCACAGTAATTTTTTGGTTAGGTAGGTCAGGAGAGGAAAACGCCCACAGGCTTTGAACGATTTATTATTAATGATTTTGTGCAAGCACGTTTGACCTAAAATACCTGACCATATTAATAATAATGTGTAGGCTTGTTCAAACTATAATTCCTGACCATATTTTTAGAGAAGATTACGAGCGAAACTCAATCGCCCCAAAGAGTTTTAATTAGCAGCCACCTTAAAGTCCCTTTACGCCCCCCAGTGCAGGGACGTTTGGACTAAAATTCCTGACCATATTGTTGATAATAATGTAAATCTTCTGTTTGCTGAGTGTGAACAAAGACCGTAAAAAGACATGCGAAATTCTATTTCAGGTCTTAAATACAAGTATTTCAACATGAGCACTCTCAGAATGTAACAAAAATGACGAATAACTTTAATATAGGCATAGGAAGATCAAATCCGTGACGACACGTTGGAAAACGGACACGCTTGTGTTGCTAGGGTTACAGCCAATGGCTCTCTTTCTGTGCACATGTTAAAGTCATCATTCCTTGTTACTCCTCGAGGAGCATAGGGCCGCAACAGCATGTTAAAGTATCAGTATTTAAAGGCTTGTTTTTCCCCCCCAAAAAATTTGAAAGTTATCATGTTGGGGCACGAAAACCCATTAATTCATTCTGGTAGGTGTTTTATATTCTCGTAATAAGTACTGGAAACAATTTTAGACGTGCCTAATTTTCTCACTACTTGGTGAACTAGCACCATCCTTGCTCTCAGCATCCCAGTAGCCTTCATGTCCTTACGTTCGTTGAGTAACAATGAGTAACGACAGGTTGTCTGTCCCATACCCCCTTTATCCACTGACGAAAGTTCTAAAGAAAAAGAGACTAATGCGATGATGATAAAACAATTTAACAGATTCACCCACTCATTTCTGCTCGCTACAACTTCTTTTCCATCAAAGAAAGAAAGAAAGAAAGAAAGAAAGAAAGAAAGAAAGAAAGAAAGAAAGAAAGAAAGAAATGAATCATCTCCTCCGAAAGCAGCAAAAACCTCAAGCGTTTGTGAAGCGAGTGAAAAATAAGAGTGCGTCATGTTCCCAGAAATCTCTACCTATTAAAAATGTTGTCAACCCCATAATAGCACTGTGTTTGAGAACCCAATCTACGTGACAACTCATGTCCATGGACGATTTCTTTTAAATGCATAACTAAATTGAAACTAAATACCATTTACAATCACATCCCAAAAAGATTATTTTTCTAAACCATAAATATGCTTCTTTTGAAGCAACTTATTTTTGCAGGTGTGTAATATACGTCGGGTTATTTGAACTGCTTATTTGCTGCATTTCATAGCAGCCCAAGGTCCTCAAGATATACGCTAGTATTGTTATCCGGAAAAGTAGGATTGATTTTGCTAATTCCTGCTCACATTTGTTTCACGATTTTGGCAGTGTATTATCTACTTGCTGGAATATCTGTGTTGGTACACCCATAAGCTAGACATTCTTCTAAACGCGAGTAGCTGACTTACCAGTCTGGGTTTAATTATAAGGCCTGATCCTGTCTGCGCAATCGGTTTTTCAGTATTTATTCTGACAACTCGATTTCAGTTATCTTCTAAAGAAGCTATTCATCTCCCCTTGTATGGCCAGGGGCAGGTCAGGTCGAGTGCAGACTGTTTTCGACATCTCACCTTTTTTTCTCCCCTCCCTCATTCATGTTGAAGATGCTGCAAATCCTATGACATAGTTAGAAAACCCCAGCAGATTTTACTAACCTGGCAAAAGCAAACGATCAGGCAGCGAGGTGAGGTCAACTCACGGATAAAATTCAAACTGCTTCTCGTTTAAACCCGGACTAACGTGGGAACTTATCGATGAAGCAGACACTTGAAATAACCCGTAGGACAGTGTTACGGCGACTATCCATTTTCAACGTTTTCTACATTTTTGTTATCGCTGTTGGCTTAACACTCTATGACAAGTTAGACCACTTTGTTACCATTTTGCTAAAGAACTAGTAAGATGCAAATTTCTTTTTCTAATGATCGATTAAATGTTAAGGACACATGTTCGAATCCTCGAAATTCGGGTGAATATCTCCTTCTGCTCTCGAAACCTGCGTCTACAAACACCACCATACAGCACCCACCCCCCACACATACACACACAAAGAGACAAAAATCGTGAGCTCACGATAATAGCTGAATATATCATATATTTTCAGCTCTCTGAATGGCCGGAGCCTTTCCAACGTATCCGTATCTTGTAAGCGTATCCATGACGACTGTGTTGTTAACCTCTTTCTGTACATCATAATGTTCGTAAGATCGTATCTCGAGAAAGGAAACAAGGTACTGCCCCAGGTTTAAGGCAATAGTATCTTGCAACGAGCTTTACCCAGTCATTAGAAAATAATGTGCACTCCCTTAATTCTTTCAGGATGGCAATGGCAGTAAAACATCAGCGAACTGGATTTGGTTTATACAGCTTATAAACGTTTCCGCTCGCCCAAAGACTGACCACCAGAGACGCGCTAAAATATATATTTTTCTATTTTGCTTTTACTAGATGTAATAATACTCTACATCACTCTCAACCTTGCAGCTGCACTTATTAAAAAAAAGCTGGCTGTGCTGTTAATCTTTCCAGCGCTGCTATGAGATTTAGGATGACTTGATAACGAGCGGACAGGTAATTTTCTTATTTGCAAAATTTCTTATTGGTAAATGAGTGTTCACATCCAAGCCTCTTTGCACATTTTAAACGCTTGCTTAGACAAGGTAAATGCTTGTTGCTGACTTCAAAGATGGGGCTTGAGGTTTGCCGCAATACGTCACACACTTTACAGACCGGGAACTGAAGGGCATGACCTGGGCTGTGCAGCTGATGTCAAGAGCATCGAATGGAAAATATTATTTCTTTTCCTGAAGAAAAGCCTGAGAAAAAACTCACGGTAGGCGGTGAATAGTTTGTGCTAGAAACGCGCCTGTCTGGCCCGTGCGTCAGGAATTCTTATCGTCCAAATCGTTCCAGTCGTCAGTTATCGTGCTGTAGGGGGAAATGAGAAGCGATATATCAGGCGATAAATGAATTTAGACGAGCAAAACTTGCGTGGGTTTTTTTCCCCACCATCCTCCATTTCGCTAGAGAATTGTGAAATCCTGTGACGTGGTCAGAAGACAGCAGATTACATGAGGGAAGAGCGAGCTCCCAGGTGACGTCATCTCAGGTCCACCATTCTCACCGCTTCTCATTTTCACACGTGGATGAACGCACAACTGTACGGTGGCGCCACTGCATCAGACTCGGGAAGAGATAAGGACCCACGGCATGGCGTCACCCACCTTGTGTGTCTTCATCACAATGACGTAGTTATTGCCTTTCATCAAGACTTTCCATGGGGCGCTCACGAACCCTCCTCTCGTAATATCAGCGATGTGTTGCACAAGGACATTCTCCTGCCCCGTGTTTGCTGCCGGACGCTCTCACTCTGTGCGCGAACTTGCTGACGTTGTTAGGTTGTTAAGCTGTAGCGGGAATCTGGTCAACAAGGACCGTGAAACTCAAATCATTCACTACACAAAACCGTTAAGCTGATTACAATAAGTCCCAAACAACGCCAATCGAAAAACATTTGACAGCTACAAGGATTTACTTCCTGAGAGACAAACGTCTGCAGAAAAGGCAACTGTACTTTGTTTTCGAAAGATTAGCGATAATCACCGATACGTTTTAACCTAAGTTTAAATGCACTTTATATTCAGGAATCTAATACCTGCTCTCTCTCTCTCTCTCGGTAGTTTTTTTTACAGCATGTAATAAATAACTCCTCGTAAATACCTTTTACTCTTATTCGTACTCTTATTCTTTTATCACAAACGCCTTTTCTGAAATTGCAAAATCGCCCAATGACGTCACACTGAGGCATGGGCTCCTACAACAGACGAATAAAATCCTTGTCAACAAAATAAAGGATTCCAACAAGAATACTTTGTTAGATTTTTTCCGTATACCCGAAGAAGGGCTTTTTATAGAGTTATATAATTACTGATGTAAAACTCGAATTGTTAACTTATTTTTTACATTTTTTAAAATTTGGATTTAGAGATTCCGAATGTGCCGGTATCAGGATCTT
This sequence comes from Marisa cornuarietis, assembly GCA_004794655.1. Lineage (NCBI taxonomy): Eukaryota > Metazoa > Mollusca > Gastropoda > Architaenioglossa > Ampullariidae > Marisa > Marisa cornuarietis. Next base: position 1,578,057 of record SMMW01000066.1, read on the forward strand.
TTGAGATGATACATGCGTAGGGCATATATATTACAGTTGTTATTTTAAAATATAAGAAGCTTTCCATAACTATATAAACACAAACTCTCTCTCTCTGTATATATATATATATATAGCTATAGCTATATATAGCTTTTGATGTGAACGAGCTACTCCTGGAGATTGCAAGTATTTTGTCAACTGTGCAGTAAGAAATCGGTCATTAATCATAAGAACAAAGAAGGAACAAGGAACTGTTTTTTACGTGTTCCACCAGACAACTTAAAATACTCAGTCCTGTAATTATTCATGTGATGCTATTCTCTCCCACGTTTTGTTCCATGTGCGTACACGATTGTTGAGGGTTGAGCCATCCACCTCATGCTAAGATGACGTCACAGGAGAAGACTTGAAACAGGGAGTGGAAGTATCGTGAAGATTAAAAACAAAGGGATGTTTTTGTCAGGAATGGACTGCGCACTTGAGAATAAATAAATAAAATAAATACATAAATAATGTTCAGAAACATAGAAACTGTTGAAAATGCTAAGTATGTCCCTCGTCGTCTTTTTAACAGGTAACATTAAAATAAAATTTATGATTATGTTTAGTATTGTTTTGTGTACACATCTGACAAGCAGATGCATATTTCCCTATTTGTGTACAGCTAATCGGAATCTTTAGATTGCACTGATTGGGCATCGATAGGCCAGGTTTAGGATCTTTAGCCAGATTGCTTCTTCTCGCGCAGTAACTAAATTTTGTGGAGTTCCACCAGTTCAATTACGTGACGAGATGAAACAATATGCGCAAAATGAACCATATTGTATCCCTTGCGCCCGAGAGCGTAGTGCCAGCGGACTTACATGTTGTGATAAGGCCAGCGCATAGGAAGTGTTCGGTGGTGCATGACTAGAAGTGCGCCCTACTTTTCTCCTCAGTCGCAGGTCTGCTTGGCGCAGGCGGCGTCAACTGGGAAGGAAAGCTCACTGCATGAAGTTATTTTACATGCAGACGCAGTTCACGCGACCGTAGAGCACACAGAAACCCAATACGCTGCATCATTGCGGGGAAAAGACTCTTACAAAGGAAGAAATAATGAAAAAAAGTGAGAGGCTAGTTAACAAAACATTTTAAACTGGAAAATACGTGTGAAAAGATACATCAAAAGAATCAAAGAAACATAAAAAGCAAAAACATAAAGAAAGGAGATATATTTGTGTTTTGCATTGAGACAGAAACTAAAAGTGTAAAAAAAAGTGTACAAAGACAACGGCCGCAGCCAGTAAAAGAATGAATAGAAGGAAAGCGAAGCGAAAAAAATTAATAAAAAAAATTATTTAATAAAACTAAAGAAGGAAAGAGTTATCGGCGTCGTTATCTTGCCATCTCTTATCTTTCTTTCAATCTTTTTCCATTTTTCTGTTTTGGTATTTTTTTACTGTGTTTAATATGATATCTTGCCTGTTACATTGCTTTCACTGTAATATTTTCACAATGAAATAGCGTGGTTACCCTGGTGTGGGAAGCTCACGAATCCAGTTGTATGGGGCAATGGCCTAGCAATAAAGAATTTGAGCTCATTTTTCTTTTTCCATTACTCTCTCTCTCTCAGTACTACTTTATTTGTTTCATAAATTTGTTATATTAAAAAAAATTTATATCGGGTAAAGTTGAGAATGACATCCTGTCTGACAGTTTATTCCGTTTTTCCCCATCTGTATCACACATGGAAAATCTGGCATTAAAAATGAACTCAGTATTCTCAAAGACAGCAAATGACAGACGACACGATGCTCTCCATGCTTACATCACAGCTGTGTTTGATTTAGCTTTGTTCGGGAGTAGTGGCAGAAAACGGGAAATTAAATGCATTACACACTGCTTAATTGTGGGCCGGCATTTCGAGAACTCAAAGTATAGTCTGCCCTAGTTATTGACCAATGATCACGTCACACCAGAGGCCAGAGGGTTTACTTGACAGTGGTGTTTAGAGCTCTTATTGATACGGTATCGGAGAATTACGAAAAAAAGAGGTGTGTGTATTCCCAAAACCAAAAATAGTACTGCAGAGTGATCTCCGAGTACAGTATCTACACTATATAAGGCCTCGGCTTCTGCTGTTAACCAAATATCAGAGCGTGTAAGAGAAGATGGAATATCTCAGCTAATATTTTGCCTCCCTAAAACTTGTGCTCCAACTGTTGGTCAGCAACTTACCGAGATCACAACGCAAACTTTTCTTCAGACAGCGGCTTCTTACTCTAGTGTTCATATTTAAATCAGAACACTTAGCATCATGGCTTTTGGTAAGTAAAATTTGGGTTTAAAAAAGAATGCAAAACTTGGTATTATCAACAGCCAGACGAAAGTAAAACTGTGTATAGTTTAACTTGCAGTTGTACTCCGCAAAGAATACTCGTTTTAACTTTTGCAAATATATATATATATATTGTTTTGTTGTAAATGGTGTGATGTGTTAAACCATCAAACTTCAGCGTTTTAAATTCATGTGTGTAGCTTTGAGGGATTGGTTCAGTTGAATCGCTTCTTGTTGACGTATTTGAAATTTTACTTTCATACTTCTGTTATATGTGCCTTTGGTACGTGTGAGTGATCAACACAAATTTCAGTTGTCAGGTAGAATGTTGATATATATATATATGAAGTTTCTTCTCCGCTAAAAATGAAGGATACAGAAAGAATAATAGATCAAGAATTGGCGTCGTAGGCTCATCTCTGTCTAACTGTCTAAACCTTGTTGAAGGAATATTTGAAGGAAACTGTCTCGAGAGCAGCAAGTGTTTTAAGGATAAAGAAGGATAAGGAAAAGAGAGTGGAGAAACTCCGTAGATTGTGAAAAAGGCTCAAAAATACTTCTTGAGAAATAAAGCATAAGAAAGCGAAAATGAAGTAAAACATTCATAAATTATTTACAAAAAGCATCTTCATGAAGAGATCTTTAACAATCAAATGTTGTAAGGAGCTCCTGTATATCTTTTTCAGGTCAGTCAGCGTGGGTCCTCGTTATCTGCGTAGTTATCGCCGTGGTCTTTGTGATGGTGAAAGGGAATCCTGTACCTTCCGCGACAGCAAGCTGCAGTTGCCAGCCTGGGACTATGGCTTTGGCCGATCAAGTGGACAAGATACAAGACGTGAAGAGGAATGTAAAAAGGATCTTGGATGAGTATAAAGTGAGTCACGCTCACTGCTATTGTCTGCTCACTTTTCGCTTTGCTCCTTGTGGTGTATTACTTCCTTTCGTTTCACCCTCTCTCCCTCTACCTGGATCTCAGTCTGACGCCTTGCATGACAGTCGTGCATGGCCGTGCGCTCCTGTCTTATCGATGGTACTGATACCAGCTTCATATTGTGGGTAGAATACACCCGCGTATTGCGCTTGAGGAGACAGAACAGGATTTTCCTTCCCACAGGTTTTCATAACTTTTCCAGGTTTTTACACAGTACAAACACCAACATGGAGCTTACGCACTATTGGTGTGAGGACGACAAGCAGACTAGGTGACAAGCATCAGACAGCGTCGCAACTCTTGCACGCATACGCACACCCATACGCATATGCCAACACACAAAGCATACATTCCCAGATACACAAAGGCATACACGCCCACTCCCCCGAACACTCCCCAACACATTCACAAGCGCACGCACACACACACACACACACACACACACGCATGCACACACAACATATACATCCACAAACATACAAACATAGCGATCTACACATATCTATTTATGCTGGATTAATTTAGGCTGTAATGTTTCCCATGTAATTATCTTCTAAAATTCTTACATTTTCAGACGTTAGTAACCAGTCGGTTTTATCGGAAGAGCTTAAACATCACAACTCAAGTGCTGAGACTGTCAGAGGCTGGATCTGTTTCTTTGGCGGTAAGTAGAAGTTGCTGTCGCGTTCTTGATGCGGGCCTCTTTCGTGAAGCTGCCGTCTTTATAGAGGGTGGCCCCCAACTACTTAAAGCTATTTACTTCTTCGAGCTGTACTCGGTTCATGTAGATATCTGTTCTGCCGTCACAAATGACTATGACTTTTCTCTGGTACTGGTCTCAATTCTACATGTGTCCGAACTGTTTGCTGGTAAGTTCTGTTAGTGCCTGCTATCAGATTAACGTCGTCTGGAAAGAGTAGACAGCAAAGCGCCCTTCCCCCCATGGAAATGAAAGTATGATGGTCGTGGAAGGTTTTAAGAATAATGTTCTTCAGAAAAATGTCGAACAGCACAGGTGATAGGGTGCACCCTTGATGGACGCCTACTGTTGTGTGAAAAAAATGTCTCATTTGCTTATTCAGTAGTACTGCGCTCGCGAACTCTTATACAAGACTTTAATGACGTGGACAAGAGCCTCTTATATGCTGAACTTTTGCATTATATGGTATAGCACCTCGTACTAGACTCTGTCGAAAGCCTTTTAAAAGTTTATGAAGTTATGATATATGTCAGTAAGCGTGTCAGTTTGCTATCACATTTGTCGTTTGTGCAATGATTGCTGCCATAACACATGCGGCATATGTGCATGCGCCTTAAGACTTTGTTACCATTGATTGTTACAGGCCACGAGAGGCAACTGCCTTTTAAACATTGTCCAGATCATCGACTCGATACGAAATAGCGGGATGTACACCCAGAGATTTGATAATCAGCTGAACAGGACCACGAGGATGACTTGCGATGCCTGCTATCGTCTGACTCCGATAGAGTGCATCTACCAGAACGATGCGAATGACAGGTCTCCCTCCACTTTTGTCAGAAGACTTCGCGACATCTACTTGGTCACCTGCGAAATGGTGAGACGTGGGGACTCGTCAGCATCAGCATGTAGTGTATCTGATTTATAATAGAGACTACAGATTGATTGAAGCAAACATACTGAGATGGCATTAAAATGTAATGCACACTTTTTAAAATGTATTCCCGTGGATCATCTTCCACGGTGTTTTTTTTTCCTTACCTACTTTCAACAGGCTGTGTAGCTGCGAATTACTTACCGTTTATTTATGACAAAGCAGATGAGTTCAAAAGGGACCAAGCAAATATTAATGATCATCATTAAGTTTGAATGTATGAGTGAGATCCAGGTAAGCGCCGGACTCACGTGACAGACATCGTAGCCGTCAATGATAAGAATAATATGTACTACTTTGTTTGTATTAATAGCATATCAGAAATTTTGTTCTAAACAACACACCGTCTGAGATAAAACTTTTTTTTAGCAATAATACGAAGCCCATACACTGTATGTAGTCATCATTACTGTACCTTTAAAATCCTACCTAAGGTTTCAGTTTTAGTTATTAAATAGTTTGTTAAACAATAAAATGGCACTAGCGTATAAATCTATTATAAATCCTTAATTTAATGTATTCGGTCTACCAACAAGACGATTAAGTATCAAATTGTAACAGTGCACATATTTACTGTTGACTGTGCATGAAGCTTCCATCGAGGGAAAGAAAGTTTTAAAATTAATTGCGCCACCTCTTTCCTCTACTACATGTCCAATTTTGCACTAAGATTGAAATTATAAAAATTTTAATACTGGTGCTGCTATAGCATTAAGCACACGTTGACGAAAGTATTTACAGTTAAATTGATTTGTATGGAAGTCATGGAAACAAATGTATTCGCTGTGCGAACCCGGTGACATATTGTGAGCGTCTTAACAAAGTTTGCATCATTGCAAGTTTTCTTGCACAGTAGTCACTATGTGACTTGTTACTAAATGTTATAAGATTGCTGTTGGATGCTTCAAGACTTGTTCCTGTTTTCTGTATACTATTTCTTTATTTTTTATTACACTATTTAATATGCGTAGTTTGCAAAGCTTTAAACGTTTGCTCCATTTAAACAACTTAGCTAATGAAAAAATTCACTTCCCTGAGCGAAAAAACAATGTTTACACCTCATCATGCAATTGTTTTAAGAGCGTGATTGTGATAATCTTTCTTGGGAAATGACGGAATGGTCTTTATGTAGAAGACAGGATAGTAAAAATTCATTGATTATAAAGAAGTGCATTCATTGTGTAAATAAAGAGAGAGAGGACAGACAAGGAAAACTTTGTTTACGGATATCTTAATGTGTTAGAGTGAATAGACGTGTAAGCAAACGCACAAGGATGTGTGTGTGTGTGTGTGTGTGTGTGTGTGTGTGTGTGGGCGCGTGCGTACGCGTTGGTGGAGGCATTGCGATGTCACGTGTCACGAGGCAACATTCATCTCGCGGTAGCAGTCATCACAGAAGTCTTGTTATTGGTTTATGATGAGAATAAAAATGCTATGAGGGAGTGTATGCTATGACTGGGTTCAGGGCTGCTTAGGAGTTTTCGTTTTTGCTATCTATTAATATCTATAAGATGTAAATGATCTAAAAAAATTATCGACCACCCTGCTACGATGACGATGAACTTTCCGACGCCCGTTTCTCCGACCAGGGACTATAAAGCTATAAGGAGATGACAAGAAGGAGGTAATGAGATGATGATGACAGGGAAGTGAAGATGACAAGGAGGAGGTGATGATGACGAAGAGAAGGTGATGAGAAGGAGATTAGATGAGAGGAAATGAAGTGATGATGATGATGATGATGATGATAATTATGATGATGATGATGATGATGATAAATAATAATAATGAGGATTTGTATAGCACCTATACAAAAATTTGCTCAGAGCGCTTAACATAAATCATACATAGACTAAATCGTCAACATTCATGTACCATATTCACATACAACAGACTCGCTCACTTCTACAGCACACACCCACTCATACAAAAAGTAAATTACAGACACACGTTATACACGCTCATGGTCAGGACAGGGTCAAGATTCAAGATTCAAGAATTTATTCAGCGTAGGCCATAGCCCTTGACTGAAGCGGGTGGATATACAAACGTAGAAAACATGAGAAACATCTTTACATAGGTGTAAATAGTAAATGCATCCATATTGTTATGTAATCAAGCCGGTAATTCGTTTAAACATTTGTTAAATATTCAGGTCTCTAGCTGTATCTATTGTAACCCACATCAGTACATGCAAAAAAAAGGTCACAGTGAAGGTGTCGTTCTGAAAATATGTGTCTTAAGTTTGGACTTAAAGGTGGTAAAAGAATCAGAGTGTCGAAGGCTGACGGGTAATCTGTTCCAAGTTGATGGGGTTTGGTATGAGAAAGACCTCTGTCCACACGTCTTTGTCTTCGTGGGATTCCCAGAAGCTTGGTGTCAGAAGAAGTGCGAAGAAGTCGTGTGGGTGTATAGATGGGAGTGAGTTTGGAGAAGTAATGAGGACCAGTGCCAGAAACGGCAGAGTACATCAGAGTGGAAAGTTTGTAGGTTATACGGTGCACAACTGGTCTACCACAGAGAGGCGGGACGCCTATAGACAAGGCGACGAGGTCAGTGGGGCGAGACTGTCCAGCGTAGTAGGGAGAGTGCGGAATAGCTCGGTAATGGTGGATTCAGGCAGAATGTAGGTCGGCCTTAAAAGCATCCATGTTTAATGAGGCCAGGCAACGCACTTCCTTATGCGCAGTTGATTTGTCAAAGTCCAGTGTGCCCAACACACAAAATGGTCCGAAGACAATATATGGTCAACGGCTGACGACTTAAGAAGACAATCGCCCTCTCTGTAGACCACCCAGTCCACAATATGACCTCACGTGTGAGTGGGTTCTGAGACAGCCTGAGATAGATTGAATATTCCAATAAGATCAAGTACTGATGATGATGATGATATGATGACGAGATGATGATAATATTGTGATGATGACATGACAATGGTGAATATGAATATGACGATATTATGACGAGATTATGATGATTAATACACGCACCCATGCACACAGCTCGAAACGCTAACGTACTCTCCAATATATGTAAACCCGTATCGTAAAGGTTCAAACCTGCATTACTGCAAAAGAAAACCTGCTCATTACTGGTGCAGACCTGCATTATAACCTGTTTTGACTATGCTGACAACACCGTCGATTGACAGAAATTGAATCATCCAGCTTTTCTTCTGCATGCCACGACGTCGACCGCCTTTAAAGTAATCTTGGGGGACCGTCTTCGGCAAGGTGTTATGTCGGGGCGACAAGACCAAACTATTTCAGTTTCTGCTGAATGGGGGGGTCGTAAGTCTTAGAGCCTCACCAGGCCGGTGACTAGGTTACCTTCGAAATCGGTCCTTCGCTCTGTGTAGGAGATCCGGAGACACTCTTCATAACGGTACAGACAGTAAATACTATTTTATGGCATTCATACTGATTCATACGCAATAAAACGAGAGTGATTTTCGTAATCGAATGCTTTTCCCACTGGTCATTTTATTTCCGAACTAAAATGAATATTTTGTCGTTCAAAATTTGTGTTCGATGAATACCATTGGTCCATAATAAATAAATTTGACTTTCTATAGCTTCTTGCTTACTTCTTCTTTTTTAAAATAATTCTCGTTTTAGTTGTAGGAATTTCTGCTTTACTCTGGGAGTTTTTCGGGAATTCATTTCGACGAGTGGCAGACAGTACTCCAGCTAATAAAAAGATATGTCACAATCACATTATGATATCGTTAGACTGCAAGAGAAGGCGAATAGAATTCTCGTTAAAGGCTGCGGGCTTACCCCAAACGGTACCTAAATTGGCAGCGGAATTTCTTTCACTGTTGAAATGAAATTAAATGGGTCACTTTATTCAGCAGTGCTTTTCTGTCTTTCGTGTATTTTCACGGTTGTTTGCTCTCAAAGCAGTAGAAAACTTCTAGACAACATGGAAAGTACATGACAATCACATGCATTTAATTCCGGCCTGAGGAAGACGAGCAACCGGAAAAGATTGACAATCTACGTAGACACAGCAACACACTGAATTCCTGCTGACTAGTTATTTTTAGCCCTGATGTTCTTCTGGTGTTAATGACCTCTTACTGGGACTGTCATTTTGAATAATACATCTGCTTACAAGGCAGAAGCAAATAATCGAGTGGTTAGAGCAATGGCGCTGGTTCGATACCCGTGTAGCGCAGCAAACTTCCCCCAGTCGACCCAGCTGTCGGGAGTGTGTACCTGACTCCATAGAGGGCTGGGAAAGGTAAAATAATAATAAAGAGGAGAATGACACCACCCTCACATAAATCTGGTAGTGAGAAAAAATGGTCTCTAACACCTTAGCAACTATCTAAAAACAGGTTAGGGAGGACCTTTACTGTGCTTTATCAGCTCAGCAGATGACGTTCACAAGAATGTCATTTCGTGCACAAATAAATGGAGAAGAAGAAAGAATGACGGCTCTTGAGTTTGACCAACCAACGTACGACACGCCTGTGCTGGACTATTCCAGGCATTTTCTGGTTGCCTGCGAAGCTAAGGCTATATTTATTTTGTTGCTGTTCCAGGTAAAAACAAATTGTTATCCTACTCTGTCCTGTCCGTATATGAGTAAAATAATATTTTGTCTGCTAATAAAGTAAAAGAATGTGGATTAATTTGAGTGTTATCACTTCCATTAAAAAAGCGCTGTTACCAGAACATTTTATACGCTATTTAAACGCTTGCAGCTACCTGGTTTCTATTGCAGTTTGCATTGTAGTAAAGCGCAGCAAGGATGTTTCTAAATTATCATTGAAGCATCTATAGTTTTTTAGTTTCTGCATTGTGCCTTCAGTTGTCCAGTTTCACGTTTTTTTAAGAGATGTTAATTTACTGACTTTGCAGACAAGTGTTCGCAATGTTCCATTTGCAAACAAAACATTCTCATTTGTTATTGCATTACTTTGAAAATGATATAATAACATAAACAAATATAAAATACACTGGAAAAACCTGTGTAGCACTCCTGGGTAAGAAAACCAATCATTTTGGTAGCATCGTGATTAACTCCTCTTACCCGTGGCTGCTAGAAGCCTGTAGTGTCTATCTCTCGCACGATTGTCCCCACTTTTTAAAAAATCATAAAAAATAACTAAAAGAGGTAGAAGAACAATTTAAATTGATAATGATAGATCAAAATGTGTAGAAAAGAAACATCTTTACCTTGTGTTTCCATAAAAACACACTTTTATATTATTCCCAACAGAAAATGCCATGATAATAAGTAAAAAGTAAAAGCTCCCACAGAGGTTTCAGAAGCCTAAACCAATATAACATAAGGGAGGAAACTACTAAAACCGTTAGGAAATCGTCCACCATGATTCCCTCCCTTGAACTGGCAGGAAGTGAAAAGATTTCATGGTAAACAAAGAATTTTACGGTCGATCGCCATTTTGAGAAATGAAGCACGTTGTTGTCACTCACTTTGACATGGATTTTTACTTCAACAACAGTAGAAACCCTCGACTGATGCTGTCCGAGGGCCTGTCGAGAGTACTTGGACATCCTTCAGCATTTGATTGGAGACGATACGTCAAGTTTTACCGAGAGCTTAGTGATTCAAAAATTACTAAAGGTTATAAACGTTATGTAGACATTTTATGTTATATTGGGGTTGTAACTAAATCTGAGTGTTATTAAATTACCTGCTTTCAACCACTTTTTTCTTGTATCTGCAGGATCCAGACACAGACACCAAAGACACTTCGTCCCTCATCCTCATTCTGGTTGTAGATATGGCTATAAAGAAACAACCACTTTTCCAGAATAAAGTAACAATCTACATCTGATGTGGACATGGCTGCCAAGTAAAAGTGGTTGCAAATCGATCTTATCCACTGATGGAGATTGCCACAATCACTTTTATTGCCAATTTCACAAGTTACGCTCGTTGCTCTGTTCTCGAATATGCTTCTATTAGATCCGAGCCCCATGGGTGTCTAGTGTCTCGACAGAAGTACTAACAGCTGACCATGACACTAACAGAAATAACAAATAACAAGGCAATTCATTGTTAAGTTTCAAACGTCGTAACCAGCTAATTTTGAGTGTGAGTATAAGAGTAAAGATCCAACATTTTTATTCCTTTTTGATATAAGTTACAAATTAAATTTTTTTTGTTTTTCAGGTTACCCATTCTAAAGAAAATAAAATAATTTCTTATCAATTCTTTGTATCAAGTTCAAGTGGGGGTGGGGTGGGGGAATCAGGTAGGGTAGTTAGCAGATGAACTATTTTTGGCTATTACAAGGGATCTATCTTTTCCCAACACTGTAAGATTTTGTCCATTTCCTGTATTTTGTCTGGAAAATTAACAATTTCCTCCATATTAGCGAAAAATTTAATACAAGAATGTTTTTAATTCCCAGATCCCTTTGGGAATTTTTTTCCTCATATATCTACATGTAATATGACTATTTTTCATGATATCTATCCAGACTACTTAAGTCTTGTCGTTGTTAACTTTTAACCCGGAGATGTCAGACAATCTATCTAGTGTGTTAATAGATTCTTTAACAGTTTTTTCTCTACCATCTAGAAAACATGTAATATTATCTGCAATAGTGCCAACAACACTTCTTCCTCCTTTAACTTTATTTCCTTTATATTAATATTTTTCCTTATCATTAGTAAAAGTACCTCAGCACATCATCATCGTCGTCGTCGTCATAATCATCATCGGTCTCACTATTCTGGTGGTCAGGGTCATTTCTGTCAGCTCCTGGATCAACATCATCAGCAGTTTCATAAGGAATTTCATCTTTCTTTTCTTGACACCCACTTGCTAGAGGCTCTTCCAAGCCCATGCTGGGGTTGTATTGAACAAACTGGTTTCGAAAGATTTTAAAGCATTTTGCTTGTGAAGCTTTAAAGCAGACCATAAAAACAAATAATCAGTCCCATGGGTACCGATATTATAAGCAGTAGCAAAGCAAAGTGTCTTTCACAGTACGTGATAAAAGGAAACAAAGATGTGTGGTTCTTTCCAATATAAACATATAGGATAATTTGAAATCAAGTAACACACTGCCCAAAACAGTATACATAATGTCTTAAGAGCCCAAGAAGTTATAAAAAATAAATTACCAATGTATCTGTGGGTACATCTTCGCTTTGCTTTGACTGGTATCAACAGCCAAAGCAGCTGAATGAAGGCACACAGCTGTATCAGTGCTGACAGGAAGAGATGAAAAAAATGGCATTCAGAACCTCTTTCATTGAAAGAAACAGTTGAATAAAAATATTGTCATGCATACCAGTGCATATAAATGACTCTTTTAGTAATAAAAAAAGTATTCTATAAAATAATACTGTCATTTGTCTCATTATAATTAAATTCCCACTATGCAATAGTGGTTTATGAAAACAGCAATTTTTACAAAATATCTTAAATATTTCTTACTCTGTGGTGTGTTCATTTTTCTTGTATCCCTGCCCTCTGAGGCTGTGTTATACCTGGCAGGTGGTACGACCTGGAGACTTTTTGTGCAGACTGGTAGGGATGGTAGTGATGGTCGAGTTTGTACTTGTCACCATTAGAGAGCACAAGCACTGCTGTGCTGTTGGACGAAAAAGCATGCTTCTGTATTGTAGGCACGGACCGTGGGTGGATTCCCTATTGCTGTACCTCAAAACCCTCTCGCTTCTTTAGCGCATATACATTACTGGGTAACATTCCATAGCAAAGTGGCGTTGGTATACAACAGAGTACTGTGTAGACACAGTTAAATTATCTCTACACACACTAACGAAGTTGATCCACTGTCTTCTCAACGATGAATCCTTTAAAACATATGAAAACTTTATTCCGTCATTATTGTTTCTGGTAAAGCATTCTTATAGAGTCACAATCGACAGCCATGACAAAAAGGGTGTACCACCAGGCAGAGGTAAGCAGATATTGTGACTTCGCTTCTGCTGTATGCTTACCCCAGTGGGACACATTTTAACCGATGCATTAAAAAAAACGAAACCCAAAAAAATATCTCTATCACCTGGTCCATTAAAGGCAGTTCATTCAAGACACACAACTCCAATCCTGCCGCTGATATAAACCGATGCCAAAAAAATTTTAATATCCCGATCACTCGGTTCATGGATACACAACTCCACGCGCCACTTCCCTTGTGAACAATGGTTTGTACCCGAGCCTCACCTCCCTCTTCGATAAGGATCGTACGACCTATGAAATACTCTCGTTACTATCTAAGAATGGTCAGCCCTTTTTTTCTGTGCCTTCAACGACACATGAGTTTCCACGTCTGTGCTTGGGCTTTCGAAATTTCGTATATTCTGGGCAACAATCAGGCATTGCTGTTATTTGCTATTGACTCTATCGTTTGAGTAAGCTTACAGTTTCTAAGGATTATTGTGGAAGAACGAAAGAGCGCGAATGACGTCAGTTGGTCTGAATACCTGTATGGGTGATGTAAAAAAAAAATGAAAAGAAATGACGTGAGGGAGAGCGAGAAGTTAGTTAGTCGGTTGGGAGAAGAAAGCGGGGGAGGACGAGAAAACAAGGTGTAGAGTAGGAATTGAAACGAAGAATTTGCGAGTCGGGCATTTAGGAGTTTATGGAACGATTAGTGATTAGGACTTTAGGTATTCTTTTAGGTATTCAGCAAGGAAGGATTCGAAGGGTAGGGATTCCGTTCTTTTAAAATTATCTAGATGTAAGAATCGGTTTTAATCTGACTTTCTCATTTGTGTATTTTTCTCGTGTTCTTGTTTTTTTTATTTGTAATTAGTAAAGCAGATAGATTCGTTAGACCAGTCATTCTTTTCTTTTAATTTGTGAGAAAGAGCACTACTTGTCAGGCTCCGTGTATGTGTTGAAAGAAGTGAGTGAATGATACACTTCGCGGTGTCGTGACAGCAACTAGTATCAGCAATGCTGTGGTCAGCCATGATTAAACCAGCACTGAAGTCACAAGAGGACAGGGGATCGGAGATTTGAACAGGTGAGGAAATCGTTTTTATTTAATTTCTCGAAATTCGTGTTTCTCTTTGCGATTTCATGTTCGATGCATTAATGGGGGTGTGAAAGGAGTCTTTTGAACGTGATATGTGTCACCAAGTGGGTAGGTCTTTAACCAGTCAGTAAACGTAAACATAAAAAGGTGTGAGGGAGAGTGTTACTGGCTGGACTGACAGATACAGTATATTGTTGATGTCGAGGATGGGTGGGAAAACTGCTTCATCAATCAGGCGATCCCGTGCTAATCTTCCACAGTTCACAGTACGAAAGCTAGCACACTTTACTGAAATAATCTTTTATAGAGAGTTCGTTTCTCATCCAAACACAAACTGGGTTTTATCCTTTATACAGTCTTTTTATAGAATATGTTAATGTGTATGTAAAGTGGTGTTCTCTTGTCCACCTTGGCAGACAAAACAATTTGATTAACAGGATTAATAAAGATATTCTGTATTTGTACTGTATGGTGGTGACACAGAACTCTCGATGATAGTGTGTTTTTAATTAGCACCTAGTGCGTTCCAGGTTTAAGGATTTTTGAGGGCCTGGCGAGTGAACAGAACTGCGCCCCTGGACACCAGCACTTACAATATTTAATCGTTTTGCTCACTTTGTTTGCGACGCAAATCTGTGCCGTTATGAAATTCATTACCATTTGCCTAAAGCCATATTGTTTAAAGACAACTCCAAAGAGGGCTTGAAAGGTTTAACCAAATAACTGCTGTTAACTTGAACATCAACGTTAGAGAAAATGAAAATATGAAAGTTCTGAATAATTAAATAACACTAAGAAGTGTTTAATAAAAATATCATTTGCAGTAAATCAGTAAAAATAAGCAAAGTTTTTTTCACATATTTATTTAATGCTGTTGTAGAGAACAAGAGTTTTGAATACCTCTCAAGCTGTAACTGCCTAGATCTGAACTAATTTCAATAGAAGAATTAGTCAAATCCCTCTAAACCGTTGTAAACACACAGTAACACATGAGAAAAGTGAGATAAGCATGCTTACAAAATAGTGTACAAAACATGGAAGCTAAACACTACTACGATTCAAAGTGTCAAGATGTATTCTCAGCTTTTCTAACGCCTCTCTATCAAATAATTATGTGCATAAATTTAAGAATAATTACTGATAACGTCATCTTCGATGGATTCTGTGATGCTCGCATGTACAATACAAAGAACTTGGAAGTTGATTGTGTGTGACTAAAACGTTCACACGTAAGACAGACTATAGCTAGTGCTGCTCCACTGGGCGTTCACACTGACGGTCGTCGCGAGAGGGTCAAGCGATCTTTAAAACCCACGCTTGTTCGACAGGGACCTGGAGTCAAGTAGAGTTTCATCCGGCAGTCTGACTCACTTACCACTACACCGGTAGACTGTGGTTCTAGGTAAAATGCACAGTCTCGCGCCCTCGGCTGTAACAGCGCTGCATCACTCCATGGTAGCTCGGTATGGAGCAAGGGGTGACGACTCTGCCGATACCGGAAGTGGCCACGAAGGGAAAGAACTGCACGTGTTACGTGTGCAAGCTCACATTTCGATCAATTCATTATTCATGTTCCAGTTTTTCCATAGGACAGGATACCTAAAGGTCTAGCGGAATGCGAAACTTTTCAAAGGACGGTAAAAGTTAAGCGCAATACTATTTCCCAAAATCTGGGTGAACACTTCACTTCCTTTTTCGAGACACCTTCAAAAATCACCGTGCACCTCACTACGTCACTGGTGTACTCAGATATCCTACACAATGTCGTCCCAGCTCTCCCATTGGCTGAGTCGTTGACAACGTAAATATATCTACGTGCAGTCTGACGTCCGTTTTGGACCACTTTCAGCGCGTGGTGATGTTTGTAAGTGTGTATCTCAAGATTAGCGTGACGTGGGGAAAGGTATTTATCAGATCTGGGGAATAAGTATTATGCACTGAGCTTTACCCAGTTATCAGAAGCAAATTTACATTCTACTACTAACAAGGGGTAAAACCGCTTTGGGTTGGTCAGTTGTTAAGACTGGAAGCGGATCAGTTGACCGTTCTATATGATCATCATTGTTCGCTATGAGAACTGCCAAATACGTCAAAAAGGAAGTTTGAATAATTTGGACACAAAGTCAGTGCGCAAAATGTAACAAAACTACAATTGTTATCGACCATTGAACTAGCTGGTGAACTTTCAAACGTTTTCCGTGTGCTTTCATGCATGTCCACGAATTACGAGCACGACGAACCCCTCCCCTAGAAAAATACTTTCATATTCTAGGTAAAAAGGACTTTCTGAAAACATTTAACCATAATTGTTCACTTTGAAACTTTGGTTCGCTCAACTATGTGGTAAACACAACTTCTGCAGATATGTGTCATTTGTCTTGAACAATAGTCGCTGATCCGTTACTTCAATGTTCGTCTGTTTTGATACATTTAATATTTTAAAAAATATTTAATATTTAAAAACATAACACCACGTTTAAATAATTCAGAAACGTGACAGACTGCGCAAAACTTAAGGTCTGTTTTCGGACATTAAAATGACTTGAAAACATTATGCCTTAACATTTGCGTCTGGACACATAACTGGGTATGCGACAAAAAAAATCTGTATTAAAATGTTGAAAACCACTCTGTGAAACTGCAAGGTGAATTCCGTAGACGAACTGATGACACTTTCTGAACAGTGAAACTGAAGATTGTTCTTGCCGGATACTGTAAAAGCATACAACTTGCTTTATCACGTTCATGTATTTAAAAAAGGTTAGCATTTAATTCTAAATCAGTAATTGGAAAAAACTCTTTAATTTTCACAAAAGTTTATGTCAAGGAATCAAGCCGACGTTAAGCTGTGTATTATGTTAACCCTCATGTGTTTTAAAAACTGTGAACTGCTGTTTCTGTGGGCGTCAACTCTTTCAACAATATTTTGGGTTTACGGGGAAAGGTTACAACTGATATCATGATATGCTCTTAAGGATTAAAAACATTTCTTACTATTGTTGGTAAGCTAACTTGTTATGCTAGAGATAGTTTATCATGATTGTTGAAAATCCCACCCTTTGTCTTTGTGCTTTTTGTCTGTTCGCCTTTCTCTAGCAAAAAGGATTTTTGACCTTCGATCGTTTGATGTCCTCATAAAAACAACAGCTGGAAATCCAACCGCGATACTGCGTATTACCAAAATGAGTATTCACCTCTTGAAGTTTTCAAGTACTATCCTTATGATTAATTTACCATAATATATAGAGGAATATGCACGAATGAAGAAGACAGGATGAAATACCTGGCAAATGACTACTCTATCTCCCCAGTACCCAGTAACTTGAGGTGACTGTTGGGGCACTTGTCCTTTCAGAGTGTGATGGGTGAGAACGGGAATGCCGTTGGTGGGGGCATGTTCCCCAAAGCCCCGCGGACTCCGATCTTGACTTTGGTGTCTAGCGGTGTGATGGCGGTGGTGAGAAGGAAGTCCCAGTCAACAACTTGTGTCGTTACACAAGCCCCATTGCGACACACGCCATTTTCTCTCTTTCAGCCGGAGGTCAGTGCTTTCAAATTACTTCCCGTTTTCATCTAGAGCGTGAACAAATCCACTTAAGCCTCAAAGGAAAGAGAAAGACACATATATCTATCCATACATAAATAAATATTCATGTAACCCCTCAAGGATTCATGTATATTCTTTAAACGAACACACGCTTGCGTATATTTTAATAAATAACTAACGGAGGCAGCTCTGGGCTGCTCGTGCAGTGAGATGGAAGAGAGAGAGAGAGGAGGGGGGGATCACTGTCATGACATGCCTTACTGCATTACACGATGCGACTACTCCATCTTCTTTGTTACGGATGAAAACGGGAGGAAAACGATCATTAAATAATGAAATATTACGTAACACGTCTTCAAGGTAAAGATGCGCGCATATACTCCCTCCATTCTTTTTTCACGCTCTGTCTCTCCCCAGTGTCAGCATGTTAATCCTGCTGGTTAGTTTGATGAATTTTTGTTTTATGTCTAACTGCTAAACCTTTGGCACTTACAGATTGGGAAATAATGATACCTTTACGTTAACAAACTCCTTTGATCAACGGAAATGTCCCAAAACAGTAAAGAATTATTCAAATTTTACACAATTGATATGGGAGATTTCCTTTATCTCTACTTTCCTGCACAGACCCGACGTCAACGCTGCTTGCTGTGAATCACAGACATCAAATAAACAGATCCTGTTGAACCTACTGCGTCCAGCTGTTTTCAGCACACTCTAAAATTGAAATATGTTGACGTATCATTGCTGATATCTTTATCCAGCAGATCCTTTACGAAATATACCATAACATCATTATTGACCTAATTGCACCGTCAACCGTAAAAGCTTGGCACCAGTGGTGAAACAGAAAACCGTGGAGAATCCCAAAATGCTAAAGGAACTTTTGCTCCAGTATTTTTTGGTAAAATTGGTAAAACCGATTGGCAAACACCGATTGGTCTTATAAAGCCGACGGAAAACATGCAGCGCACACATACTTATCGATCATCAAACGTTATTTTGATAAGAAGAGAAAGAGTTGAGAGCACCTGTAGTTGACTTCGGCAAGCGTACTCAAGCACATCAAAGTAAAGCCATGGAGTTTGGTGAGTGACATTTTCCTTGTAGGCTGTTATTGAAAACCAGATAACAATACAATTAAATAATCTCTTATATTTGAGGCTTATTCTGTATTATCTTCGTGTAAATGCGTGCGGAGTAGTGTCTTGGAGATTTTAGACTTGCT
Source organism: Marisa cornuarietis (assembly GCA_004794655.1). Lineage (NCBI taxonomy): Eukaryota > Metazoa > Mollusca > Gastropoda > Architaenioglossa > Ampullariidae > Marisa > Marisa cornuarietis. Next base: position 1,596,691 of record SMMW01000066.1, read on the forward strand.
TCAGGGTTCTTCCTACTTCTTCTCATCCATAACGACGCCAAGGTTGAGGAAATTTTCGGGTCGAAAACACTTTTTAAAAGGGAAGAAAACATAGCACAGGGAATAACTTTTATTTATTTTGTTTTAATGTGTATGATATGCTTTTAAAGTAATTTTCTAACATTCTGATTACTCCCCCTCCATGTGATTTTAGAATTTAAAAAGTTGGTTTTGTATATTGGGAAATAAAGATATGATTTTACATTGCCTCTATTTTGTAACCTCTTTGTAAATGTACTTCAAGCCATTGCACTTTTACAAGATTTTCTTAATTCTGAAATGTCGCTGTCTTTTTAAAAAAAACACATTAAAGATATGTATTAACATAATTCGACATGTTGGTTCAATTTAAGATGAATGAACTCATCGCTTATGATCTTCATGTTCGGCGAAAAGAAACTCGTTTCCCATTTTAATGCTTGTACTTCTTGATGCCTCAGATGTACTTCACCCTTAATCCATCCACTCCAACAGCGAATAGATAAGGCAAAAAAAGAATCAAGCTTCACTGAGACCCATTTTAGAGGTTATAGACTAGTATCTGTTAATATTATTTTTCAAACATTAGCATTAGAAAACACGTCAGACAACCCTGATCGTGAACTAGAAGAAAACTAGGAAAGTGTCGGAACAGGTTAATCTGTTGTGAAGGTTTGAATCTTAATTGCAAAGTTTTGTCTCCAACGGCTAGATCGTATCGCCAAGGAAAGCATCAGGCAAATAATTTAGACCTCTCCTCCGGCCAAATATGCAGAATTGGGTGTCATTTATGAATCACAACTATAGAACTGGCAAAGATAACCCAGAAAGTTAAAGATGCAGATAACAGAAGATATTGGCAGATACGAGTAGATAAGTCCCGCACAATGTCAAAAAACCGTAAGAGAGGACTAGTGTCGGTAGTACAAGATATATATATATATGAGACATATATGAGACATATAAGCACAAAACGATATTTGTTGCTAAAAGAAATTATACTCCTGTCTGTCTGTCTGTCTGTCTGTCTGTCTGCATGAGGACACTGGCAATGAAGATATCTGTCTCTTTTCAGGTCAATCAGTGCAATTCCTGGTCATCTGGTTAGTTATCGCCGTGATCATCACGGTGAATAGTAACCCTGTAAATCCGGAAAATTCCGTAATGACGAGCTGCAGCTGCGGACCAGGGGAAACGTCCTTGGAAATGCAAGTCTGCATGATACAAAACTTGAATAAGTCTGCACAAGATGCCCTGCGCTTTTACCAGGTCAGATGATGGACGTCAAGCAGCGGTACCAACACAAACACGCACGCACGCACACACACACACACAATTGGAGGCATTATACACTGTAGCCCACACGCAAAATCTTTCTCTCTCACACACACACACACAGAGTAGGCGCTCACATACACAAACGCATATATAGAACACCAACATGAAACGCACACACTTAGATGTCGTGAGAGATATACAGTAAACACTACATCCACATATTCTAGCAGTTTGACTGACATACTGCAGCAATCTAGGCTGACAGTGAGTGGTGTTCTTCACTCACGGCACTTGTCCAAGACGATGACTTATTAAAACTCTCTTTTCTATTTTCAGGAATCAAATTTTCTCAGCTCTAGGACTTACAGAAACTTTGTAAATAAAAGGACAGTCGTGCTGAGATTGCCTGAGGCTGGAACTGCTGCTGATCTGGGGGTAGGTTGTAGTTTAAATACCTGAATATAACTGCGTTGGACATTACGAAGACCACTAGTGTTATTGTCGTACATTAAAAAGACGTGCGCTGTTGTTTTTGCAATCATCTTAAGGATAACGCATGTTGCAATCTGAACGCACTTTTTTTTAGTCATTTGTAACAATTGCTTTTGTCAGGCCATGCAAGACACGAACATCGACTGCCTGACTAAAGTGATGCAGATAGTGGCTCTGATGGACAACGAAGTAAACGAAAACTTCTCCGACATCCGAAACCGAGAGGAGCTCCGACAAAAGTTGCAAAGAATTCGCAGCAGGACTTGCGACTCCTATTGCCGACTGACTGGTTCCCGGACAAGCTCCTCGGCTCCTCCCATGGCGTGCATACTGTCCTTGGAAGGGTGTAGCGGAAAACACTGCACTGATATTATCCGACTTCGTGATATCAGCAAGATTGCCTTTGAAATGAAGCAGCGCTACGAGTCTTTGGGGGTCAGGAACTGTTCCAACTAGTGATCTCATTGACATAATTTTCGATTCAGTTAAGTCAAAAAACAACGACTACGGCCTAAGAATAACACCAACATTTTTTTTTCCATTCATTTTGTCTTCCTTTTTCGTCCTACTGAGACAGTTCTGCTATGAGATTCGAGAGATTATAGCAGGACTACTCACTTATCATTCACTGGTTCGCTAACACTTGTCAAGATGCAACCGCTGATTTACGGACAGAAAAAGTTGAGGATTAATAAGTTGCACTACACAAAACTTTTTGTCGAAAAGGAACCATAAGATTAATTTGTGTTAATACATAATGATTCAATTTGACTGAGTATTAAAACTTGAATTCTAAAGGCTGAATTAAATGCACAGCATCCAAATATGAAAGTTAGTCTTGAAATTCATTGTTTTACTAGTCTACTATTTTCTATTCTGAAAATACCTTTATTAGCCTCGTGTAAATTTTCAGACTGTGATGATCTCCTGTTTCTGTTTGTAGCTGTAAAAGTTATTTCCCGCCTCTATGAAAATCATGGAAATTATTTCTTCGCCATGCGAATTTATAAAAAGGTTCACCTTTAACAATTTTATCACTGCATCGTGTATGCATATTTTTTAAACACACACACACACACACACACACACACACACACACACACACACACACACACAATGCTTATCTGAATATAATATACATGTTTATGTCTGTATGTGTGTCTGTGTGTTTATGTGTGTGTGAGGGGAAAGGTAATGTCTATGCGTGGATTTATGGACAAGGATTGATAGTGTGTTTATACTTTTCGGGAACTTCAGACACTGAACTGTTAAAGAGTAAACGTATATTTTGTACTATTAAATTGCATTATGTGAGTACGTGAATTAACATGTCTTTCTTTGTGTGTGTGTGTGTGTGTGTGTGTGTGTGTGTGTGTGTGTGTGCGTGCGTGTGCGTGCGTGAGAGAGTAGGGAGAAAGAAAGAAACAGAGAGAAAGAAGGCATTAAGCTTGGTCAATGTTTACTTCCTATGTGAGCGGGTGTCGTACCAAGCGCCATTGGTCTTAGTAATGTCGTCGCATCACGTGACACTTTTCATCGTGCAATCACAAAAGACAGATCTCAGTGATTATAACGTGAACGAAACTTCGTCTTTTTTTTTTTTTTTTTTTTTTTTGCAAAATATCTTTTCTTAAGTTATTTAATCTAGATTTTGGGAGTGAGCGGCTCATGCCGACCATACGGCTTTAAAGTGAAACAGTCATTAACTGGCGCATGTTAAAAACTATGGTGGACTATGACACCAGACTTTAGAGAAAACAGTGGCTTTCTTAGAAATTTAACCAATAGACTAGTTTTAATTTCTAAAAATGTTAAAATTATTCCTCTGCGCGGAAGAAAAAAAGACATAACTGATCACATTTTATTGAACCTTGCAAAGGACTGTGAAAATCAACTTAAATAGTAACCTCTTCTCAGAGCTGTCGCCCAAACCTGCAGTCGGCATAATTTAGTCTGTTTGTAATTTAGCACCAGAAGCTGCGAACTTTATTACTCTATTTAAAAGAAAAATTAATTATGCGTATTTAACAGAAATTTCTCAAATAAAGGACAATTTAATTTCAAACATTTGATAGTCAACACACAAACATATATACACAAATTCCTAGAGGAGAGTTCCGATATAATAAATGCCGTAGGTAACTCCTATGATTGGCCTAGATGCTTTTTTGCAAGGTAGTCGAATGGCCCAACAATTAAAATTACTGGAAATAATATTATATGAACAAAGTATGTGCACATATATTCTCTTGCCAACCCAAACAAACAAAAAGTAAAATGCCTTGGTTCTTAAGAGACATGTTTCAACTTAGACTAACGGGCAAACCAACGCAATCTTTGAATGTAACGACAACGGCTATGAAAGTGGCCGTATTCGTGATGATTCATAAACAGCAGCAAAATGATGATGATAATGATGACGACGACGACGACAACGACGACGACGACGATGATGATGATGATGAAGCAAAAAAAAAAAGTTGAACTGTTATCACCAGGAGAAGCATAATGCAGAGAAACTATAATTTGAAAACTAATAATTGCTTCCTTTCTTTACAAAACACTAGAAATAAGGAAAAGCAATAACAACAGTGAAATACATGTGTATATCTATATATATATATATATAAATTGAAGACATTTACATTAGGATACCCATATTTCAAATATTTTATCTTCAGGATACCCATATTACAAAAAACTCTTTAGTTTACTTGATTGTATGGAGACTAATGTTTGAACACATCCTTCAATGAAAGTTTAGTGAACATGCTCATTTTTAAATAATTTGAATTATCATGTTGTACTCCATTTGAAAATGGGTCAGAAGCCTGGATAATATCGTATGGTATGAATATATATATATATAACACAGAAATCTACGCACAAAGATGAACGAAAGCAACTTTTTCTAGATTTTATTTTTGTTTTTGACGAAACAAAATACTTGTCAAATATGCATCTACTGCAGCGTACTCACATTGTCGCTTATTGCGGTGACTCACAAAGTTTGATTACTGAGACCCTTTACTTTGTTTTCAGTGGAAGCAGGAACTTGTTGAACAACTGCATTCCTTCCCAAACTTCCTCGCTTTGAGTGGAGATGAGAGGGTAATGGCCGACACGGAAGTTTAGGCGCCTGCCGTTAGGTGCCGCGACCTTTGATCTTCCGATTCGCACCGCAGTATGCGCTCTGTTTATGTAGGAACTTGCACGTGGTAAGCAGCACGCCGAACCACGAAACTAAAGAGACGATTTCCAGTAATGAAATGTTGGTCAAGATTCCATTATGGGATTGAGAGTGCTGTCCCAGGTGAGGAACTTCGATCTACAGTGTTATTTAGAAGACAGTGCAAGTAAAATGTTCATTGCTTGTTTCCTACGAAATATCATTAGAACATGCACTTAAGGCTGAAAAATTCCAAACGAATATGTTTATAAATATATGCTTTTCTGTTGAGCACTGACACTCACACTGTCATCTGTGTGAAATGCCAGAAAACAAGGCAATAAGCATTCAGTAGAAAAAAACACATTGCGATTCAGTAAACTGTACATCTAATACAGACCAAATTAATATAGTTCTCAGATATATGCTGAGCTGTAAAGACAGAAGAAACTAGTATTTACAATCCTGCAAACTTAAATAATGATTTTGATTATTTATCTGGTTATTGATTTGATTATTTATTTGGCTACTGGTTTGATTTTTTTTATTTGATTTATGATTATTTATTTGATTATCTATTTGATTTTTTGGTATAATGTTAAAAGACGTTGAAGTAATACTAAAAGTAAAAGGATCCATTGCTAATTGGTCGGCGGTAATTGGTTCGTCGGGAGATATGAAGGGCAGAGTCTTATCTGTCTTCCACTTCTTTGCTCCTTTAAGTTTGAACAATTATCTATTTGCTTATGCCCCTTACTCAAAAGCACTTTACTTCCAAGATTGCGAATCTTCCTTTAATAAAAAGTTTAATAAATAAAATTACTCTGTAGACATTTCATTTTATATGTGAACTTTTTAAAACGAAGTAACTGTAAACTACATGTACAATTATATTTATAAACAGGTTAATATGATAGAACAAATTGAAGCCATCTTCTATTACACAAGAAAAGCCTCTAAAGTTTGTCTAAACCTTCTCGACGCCTCCAAAAGTACAGAATGATAAAATTTTAGATCCATTTCTTGAAAAGAGAGAAAGACTTTCTTGAATTTGTTTATATAAATATATAAATATTTAATATAAATAATTTAATATAAATAATATAATTTTTTAACATTTGGTAAAATGTTCCTTTTGGCTTTTAAAGCCACACATCTAACCTAAGGTTTGACACATTCTTCTAAAATAAGCTAAGGTCATCCCCATTCATAAATCAGGCGACGTATAAAATCCTACTATCTACCAGAATTCCTTCATCCCTCTCCGAACGTTTAAAAACACATCTATACCCATCTCAAAAATCACCTAATAAAACAAAGCGTCTCCACACTAATCGATCAGGATTTAGACCCAAACACTCTTGTCACACAGAACTAACATCTCTAACAGAACAGTGATTAATCAATATAAATGACAATCATTATACTCCAGTCGTCTTCGTAGACTTTGCGAAAGCTTTTGACATCATTGATCATAATCTGCTCATAAAATATTAGAACTTTACAAGCTTAGTTAACTGCTTCATCCATTTTCTTTAATGTTTTCTCTAGAACAGAACAAAGTCGCAGTTTAAAAAAAAACAAATATCGGATCCTACTGAAGTAAAATTTCGCGTCCCACAAGGATCAGGCTTTGGTCTTCTGTTTTCTACATAAACGACCTTCCCCTTCATATTTCCAAATCATGCGAAATATTTGCCAACGACATAGTAATACATGCATGTCACAAGCAAACTGAGCCACTGCAGGGGGCTCGTCTATAACACAGTGCTGATGAGCTTCGGTCCTGGATGAAACTAAGCCACATGGCACTCAACCCTCTCAATACAGAAGTTATGCTTATAACAACACGACAGAAGAGACAGAACCTCACTGCCCCATTTCCTAAAATCCATCTAAGTACCCAACAAGTATCAGAAGTACATGGCTGTAAAATTCTAGGTGTTACTATTGATACAACTTGTCTTGGTGCCAATATATCCTAGCCATCAACAAAGTTATAACACAGAAAACCTTTCGCCTCTTGAAAATTAAACACTTTTTAACGCCTTTTAAATCTTCACTGTAGGAAACTGTTATACACAGCCTATATCCAGTCGACCATTGATTACGCTTCCACCCTATGGGACTCAGCTAGCGATGCTTCGATGAGGTCTCTTGTCACCGTTCAAAGAAGAGCTATCAAATTGGTGTTTATCAAACCAAAACTACAGTCTCATGATTTCCTGTCTAGGGGTTCTACCACTACTAACCAGATTAAAATTCAACAAAAGTATGCTCATCTTTAAAATACTAACAGGCAAAATGTCCCACGACTTTCTACGATCTTCTCTATCAAATTAAAAAGAGCGTCCCTCAAGCTCAATATTCCCATACCGAGCCTGAAATATTCTGGAAGTGTTCTTTGGAACAGCCTTCCCTCGGATATCACCAAAAAGGAATCCAGTCTGTACAAGTTCAAAGTGGGACTCGTACAACACCTTTTCCAAACCCTTTGATTACCTACAGAGGCTTTCTATCCAGTTTAATCATCTATTGTCACTGTCACTGTCAGTTGTTCCCATGACACTTATCGACGGATTAGTAAAGCTGACCGTCAGCCGGTATGATACCAAGATGACACGTAGAATAAACCATAAAGGGTTACTTAACAGGACAAGTTTCATTAGGGTCACATTTCCACATTCCCATATATGTTTCCCAAGAAATTTTATTACTGTGACAGTCACATAGAACTGTACCAGACAATTTTTAATTCTAAATTTCAGGTTTGGTAATAACATCAAGTGGATGACTTCGTAAAAGTCTGAAACGAAACGGCAGAACACACGTTTTCTGCTAGCCCATGAACCCTCGTCTTCTTCTGGGTTGAATAACTCCATTGCGACCGTATTACTCATTGTGCTCTTGCTCACCCAAGGACGCTCACAGGATGTAGATATGTAAGTTCATTCAAGAGCGATCTAGAGTAAATACACAGACAAATTCCACAATGAACCCGTGTTTTGTAGCTTGCCCACTGCACTACTGTCGAGCTGTGTGACAGATGTCCGGCAGTCTGACTCACGCATTCCACAAGTCACTTCACCGGTAAGCAGAGGTTTTAGGTAAAATGCATGTGTCAATGTCGATAGGTAGTTTTAAGACAAAAAAAACCCACCTTCTAGACCGTTTAGTTGTCTTACTGGAAACAAATCGACTTAATGGTCTACATCAGTCTGTGTCCAAGGTGAACACCGCCAAAATCACTGAAAGAAAACATGGTTTTCCGGCACCAGCACTTACACGCAGTTTGAGTAAATAGGACATAAGAAATGATGCGCTGAAAGTAACAAGGAGCGTGGTTGTCTGTGATTATTGAATCCACTGGCAAAAATTTATCTTTCACAAGTGTGCGTGGACAGTGACATGCGTAACGAAATCGAAAACATCTAAAACGTTAGTAACAGACGTACATTTGTTAACGATCGCAGTCTTTGGTAAAAGTGTCTTTTCGAAAAACACAATCTGTTGTGGATTTTTTCACGTTCAAATATCGTTGCAGGCCAGTGTAGGGAAAACAAGAATTCCGCTAATGAACTGGTGCTACTTTTGGCACAGTCAAAACTGTGAGAATGAAAACATTTCTTCTAGAAAGCAGTCAAAAGTTAGCCTTTACAGAACGTGAACATGAAATTTATATGCAGCTTGAATAAATCAGATGTGTGAGTCTGGGCAAAATTATACATATTGGGACAAATAAAAAATGGTTAGTGACTTTAGAAGAAATCATTCACCTGTCCCTGACCTAATTACAGTGTAGGACGGCAGCACTGAGTTCAGCCTGTGAAAGCAGGAGACTTGTTGATGAACAGGCAGCGAGAAAAGGAAATTGTTGTCATAGCATACATAGCTGCACAATACTTTTACTCATGTTTTTCTAATTACAGAAGGAAACATTGTTCAGTAATAAAAGGTTAATTAATGAACAACATCGGATGCATGGGGCATTGGAGCGGGAGAAAACAAATTACAGATGGATGAAGACAAAACTGGGGTTCTTCTAACCGCCTCTGACTGATCTTGATGGAAGCTTCATGCTACATCACCTTTCACCTCTTACATTCTCTTGTGTAAGTATTCCACTCCCCTCGACGATGATAAATCATAGCGTGACCATTGACACACCGCTGTCAGTAGAGAATCAAAATAAAAGCGGTTTGCAAGTTATTGTTTCTAGAGTTTCGCAGAATTAGCCATGTAAGACCTTTACTAACAGTTTCTTCTACCAAGAAAATTATGTCTGCATTTGTGGTGACCCAGGTGGACTATTCTAACTCGCTGCTTGTTGAGCTTCCTCACAGCCTGCTCAACTAGCTTCAGAGAACTCAAAACCAGAACGCCTGCACTGACTTACGTCATCACAAATCTGATCGTGTGACACCACACTTCGGTGAGTTGCTCTGTCTGCCTGTGCCCACATTGACTTCGAAGTGAGTTCACTCTGCTACCGTTGTTTCCGCACCCTTGACCCAGAATATCTCATGAAGTTATTAACACCTTATCACCTCACTCGGTCTCTCTCGTGCCTGCCTCCTACACGTGAGGAGATAAGCCCGGTCGTCGCTCTCTTTCTTTCTCTGGCCCTAGTGTGTGGAAAGCTTTGCCACCATCACCTCACACAAGTACCAGCTTTGACGCTTTCAGGTCTGACCTTATCATCTGCACAAATCCGCGATTAACGCAACTTACTACTTTGAGAATAATGAGGTAAGCGGTGAACCTCGTTAACATTCAGAGGTTAGTTATAAAGTGAGGGCAAGTCCTTGCCCTGGGACCACACGGGGAACTAAAGGACAAGCGTGCTTCAGTTAGAATGCGGTGTCCAGACCCCAGAGATGTTTTACCCCTGAAGCTGTAGTTAAAAAGCGGCGGCAAAAGTGTCCTGGGATAAAGAAACACGAAGCATTGTCTGAGGGATCTGGAGACCACTTTATAACTTCGTAAACACGACGCTTGTCCTTGAGTTTCCGATTTTGTCCTGGGGAAACGACTTACTCTCACGTCATAGCTACTGTCCCAGTGGGTAGCATTGGTCACGTTAGCTTCCACTAGAATGCAGCAGTATGGTAGCTGTACAGTCATTCATCATCATCTTTACTAGCCTCTAAACAGAATTATACAATTGTGACGTGTCAATACAGATTTTATGAAAATGATGGTTATTTTTAGATGATAATTCGAGAAATACAGACAACACAATTACAGATGACGGTTTTGGCTCACACTGTTGTGAAGTTCGTAAAAGCTTTTTCAGAAGTACAGGAAATTCCAAAATGCCAATGGAATGTTCGGTGAGGCAGTTTGGGATAGGGTGAATAGGCAATACAGAAAAATCTGTGTTTAAGGTAGCAACTATCGAACTGAGACCTGAGAGAATATTTAAGAGACATACGATGGGACAAAAGGTTTCTTCGTCACATTTTTATCGAACTTTATTTCGACCAAAGGAGCGAGAACTTCAAGCGCCTTCAGTTGACTCCGCCAGGGATGTTCAAGTATAGCTTAGCAAAGCTATGGTGTTTGGTAAGTAAAATTTATCTTTAGAGACATTTACACAGAACAGATTAAACTATAATTGAGGCAGTTTTAGATTCAAAGCTCACTTGGAATCCTCTAAGCGTTAGCAAGTGCAACCTCGGAGGCAAACCCAGAGATTTGTGGGTGCTGTAATTGTGTTAACCCCTGCTCCCACTGGGGTCAAAGCAGATACCGGGATTAAAGCAAATGAATGTGATTGTTTGATCTTCCATCCTAGCTAAGCAAATGGTAGGGTTCTTGCCGAATAGCCTATAAACTATATTTTATTTGTTTTGATATCTATAAATATTTCTCTTTTAATCAGCAGATGTGCATCGTTCATCAATACTGTCATGCGTTTTTGCATTTGAATATATTGTTTTCTTTGATAATGAATGAGAAGGAAAATCACTGATCTTTCTTAAAATAGTGTGTCCTTTATGATTATGTAGCACAGACTAGTGCCGTTTTGCAAGGTTGTTTTGCAATTATGCTTGGGTTTTGTTTTTGTTTTTTTTTGTGGGGGGTTGCCTTATTTCCTTCGATTGAAAACAAACTGTGATTAGACAAAAAAGAATTTTTAAGACCTGTCCTCATTACTTAAGACCGTCATGTTACAACAACAATCTTCCAGAAACGAAAACCAAATCGTTATTTTAAAAATTAAATATCACCTCCTATGTTAAAAGAAGTAGATGTTCGTAGCATTTTCTTAAAGCCTTTTAGAGGTAAGCTTCAGGTATCTGTTATTATTACCTCATGACTATCGGCATTACCAGTGTCAACAAACTACCCTTAAGGTGAACTAGAGAAAAAGCAGGAAGGTACAAGGCAAACACCAAATACAGTTTAAAAAGCTGTGAAGCATTGAGTCTAATAGCCCCAGAGGCTTGCCCCAAAGTCTAATAGCCCCAGAGTTCAAATGGCTTCACTGAGCTCTTTATTATCTTTTACTCAGATTGTATTATTGCGAAAAAAACGGGTAAATAAATAGGCCATACGAAGATCTTTCTATCACAATAGAAGAAGCGGACGAAATGAAGTATTATGCGGGCATCGCAGAACAAGCAGAACGAGCAAAAGCAGTCGAGTGAAGAAGAACAAAAAGAAGATAAGAGAGAAATAATGAGTTGGCGATACAATAGTCAGGATCCCTTGTCTTAGCCTTTATCGGGGATGCATCCTAGAAAACGACGCCGATGCAGAGAAATATTATACGTCTGTCTGTCTGTCTGTCTGTCTGTCTGTCTGTCTGTCTGTCTGTCTGTCTGTCTGTCTAAAAGCATGAAATGCGTACGCATCTTTCCAGATCAGTCAGCACGTGTTAGTTATCGCTGTGGTCTTTGTCACTGTGACGAGTAATCCTTTGAATCCTATAAATCCTGTGATGACGAACTGTATTTGCGAATCGGGGGACACGTCCTTGCAAGATCAAGTGGACAAGATACGAAACGTGAAAAAATCTGCACAAGACGCCCTCAGTTTTTACCAGGTCAGTCGATGGACACCATTCAGTTTTAACAAAACAAACACTAACACACATGCACGCATAATTCAGCATCATACACACAAGCAACTTCAACACACGCACAGACACTAAGAAAAGGTGACAGACATCATACAGCGCTAACAGCTCGTCAAGTCGCGTACTCCGGCACACATCCACACAAGCATACGACATAGCAACAAACTTACTGACAAGGTGGCAGGCATGCAGACAACAGGTCTCAGAAAAGTGGAAAGACATTATGTAACAGAATGCTTAACAACAAAACTCACGTTGGGACATGATGACAGCATAACAAACCACGCCCACGTTCAGGTAAATTGGCAGATACATATTTAAACACATAGACAAGCTAACGGATACGACACATTCTGACACAAAAACCACACGATTTGACAGTTTGACAAAAGTAATACTGTGGTAGCTCATGTGAGAGAGACAAGGAGAGAACTTGAACTCTTTATTGACATCTGGCCATTACTGCCAATATCACGAAGTGAGTCTCGTTTCTTTGTATTCAAACATACTTATACTCTCATTCACGTGCAGGCATAAACATTCATATATATATATATAGCTGTACAATTAAAGACCAACCTGAATGTTTTGGCCCCCGTGGGACCCCGGGGTATGCTTGCCAAGCGAGCATTGTAAGAATAGGGTCCCTGCTGTCCAGCCAGGCATGTCGTAAGAGGCGACTAAGGTGAACACTTCACCTAGAAGTAAATTAGGTTGTGGTAGGGCTAACAACCCCACCATATAAAAAAATGCACGTTACAGAAACCAACACTAGAGCACTCGTTACGGATGGCGAAGGTAATGAAACACACCAGGGAACTGGACTTATGACGGACGACAGTCAAACCCGAAAGGGAGCTGGCGCCCCGATGGTGGGTTTACTGAAGCCGAAGCAAAAGTTGAGGGTGGGGTGCTGAAACGTCCAGACCTTGTATCAGACTGGCAGGTTGCCCCAACTAGACAAGGAGTTTGATAATTACAACTTGGACATCTTGGGAGTCAGCGAGGTCAGATTGACCGGCACGGGAAAGAGGAGACTAGCATCAGGACATACTATCTTGTTCTCAGGAAGATCAGACGAGCAACACTCTGAAGGAGTAGCACTATTCCTCAATAGGAAAACTGAAAAGACACTGGTGGAATGGAAGACTTATGGACCCAGGCTGCTGAGAGCAAGATTCCATTCAAAGTACACCAAGCTGACAGTGCTAGTTTGCTATGCACCAACAGAAGACTCCAAGGCAGAAGACAAGGATGCTTTTTACGATCAGCTTCAGGCAGCCACGGATAGCGTCCGAGCTCATGATATGTTGCTCATCACTGGCGACCTCAATGCCAAGGTGGGAAGTGACAACACCTGCAGGGTGCATATCATGGGCAAGCATGGAATTGGAACCATCAATGACAACAGAGAGAGACTGGCAGACTTTTGTGAAGAAAACAATCTACTAATTGGAGGCACACTCTTCCAACACAAAGACATCCACAAGGCAACGTGGACATCACCAGACAGGATCACAAAGAACCAGATAGACCATGTCATCATCAACCGAAGATGGAGGAGCTCACTTCAAGATGTTAGAGCCTACAGAGGAGCAGACGTTGCCAGCGACCACACAATTGTGATAGCTGCAGTTTCTCTGAAGCTACGTCGATCGCGAGGAAAACAGGCATGTCAGCAGAGAGTGGACTCAGGCAGACTGAAAGACCCAGCCACCAAACGGGCCTTTATAGTGGAAGTTAAGAACAGGTTCCAGGCACTAGGGGGACCAACAGGAGATGACCTTAGAGGACTTCAATCGAATCTTATAGGAAACAGGAGAGAAAATACTGGGCTTCCAACGAAAAAAGAAAGAACAGTGGATCAGAGAAGAGACATGGAAAAAGGATAGACGAGGAAAAGTCAGACAAGCAGAAAATCAACAACCCCAGGTCTGAACGTCTGAAGGAACAACACAGACAAAGATATACAGAAATAAACAAAGCGGTAAAGAGGATGACCAAAACCGACAAAAGGGACTACATAGAGAAACTTGCAGATGAAGCAGCAGGAAAACAATGACCCGAAGACACTGTATAAAATCAACAAACAGCTAAACAATAGGTTCAAAAACAGTGAAGGGCCAGTGAAAGGCATGAATGAAATGTTGTCCAGGGAGAGGCAGAAAAACTACAGCGCTGGAGGGAGCATTTTGATTCAGTTCTAAACAGACCAGACCCCCCTCAGCTCGCAGACATCCAGCCAGCAGATACAGACCTTGACATCTGCACAGACCCGCCAAGCCTGAAAGAAGTGAAAGCAGCAATCAAGGCAATGCAAAGAGGCAAAGCACCAGGGGCAGATGGAATAACAACAGAGATGTTGAAAGCAGATGTGAATGTGACAGCTCCCACGTTGACTGAAATCTTCAGGCAAGTTTGAGAATCAGGACAGATCCCCGATGCGAGGAAGACAGGGCTCATTTTTAAGTTACAAAAGAGAGGAGATCTTGGAGGCCTGCAATAACTGGAGGGGTATAACACTTCTTTCACTCACCAGCAAGGTCTTCAGCAAGATTGTTTTGTCAAGACTGTCGGCAACCATTGAGAAAGACCTCCGGCCTCAGCAAGCAGGATTTCGCCGTGGGCGATCCTGCTATGAACTCATTTTCACTCTGCGTCAGATTCTGGAGCAGAGCAACGAGTGGAACACACCGCTGTACATCAGCTTCATCGACCTGGAGAAGGCTTTTGACAGCATCCACCGCGAGTCCTTATGGAAGATCCTGAGGCATTACGGAGTCCCTGCGAAACTTGTCCAGGTCGTTGCAATGCTGTACAGCGATTTCAAATCTCAGGTGGTCTGTGACACGGAGCTCACAGCCCCCTTCAACGTCAGTACTGGGGTGAAGCAGGGCTGCATTCTGTCGCCGTTCCTCTTCATTCTAGCCATGGAATGGATCTTGAATTCCACCAACAGAGAGAGGAGAGGAATTAAATGGACCATGGCTATGAAAGCAACAACAATGTTGGAAGACTTGGACTTTGCTGATGACATTGCCCTGTTGTCACACCGCCACCAAGACATGCAGGAGAAAACAAATGCCTTCTCAGAAACAGCTGGAAACCTTGGCTTGAAGGTAAGCGCAAAGAAAACAAAAAGTATGAGAGTGAACGCCAGAGTCCAAGAAAACATCAAACTAAATGGAGAAGAGATTGAGGAAGTTGACAGTTTTACCTATCTTGGGTCCAAGATGTCAAACACCGGGTATGCGGAGGTGGAGATTCGAGCCCGACTGGCGAAAGCCAGCCAGGTCTTCGCCTGACTCAGGAGCACATGGAAGGCAAAAAACATCAGCCAGAAGACCAAGCTGAGAATCTTCAAGTCAAATGTGATCAGCACCCTCCTTTATAAATCAGAATCATGGAAGATGACCAAAAACCAAGCTTGACGTCTTCCAAAACAGATCCCTCAGGCGCATACTTAACATCTTTTGGCCAAACACCATCACGAATGAAGAACTCCAACCAAGAACTGAAAACGAGTCCATCACCACGCAGGTTCAACGAAGGCATTGGCGATGGATTGGACATGTGCTCCGCCAGCAGACAGCAGACCTCTCCAGAATCGCCCTACGATGGACTCCAAAAGGAAACCTGGAAAAGAACAGTGGAAAGGGAGATGAAAGGAAAGGGCTGGACATGGGGTCGCCTGGAGCGGTTTCAGCCGATCGACATCAGTGGCGGGCTCTGGTTAAGGCCTTATGTGCAACTAGCACGAAGAGGATTGATTGATTGATTGATTGATTGATTGATTGATTGATTGATTGATTGATTGATTTGCGTTTTTTGCAGATATCGATAGATATAGGCGCTATAAACCTAACCTGTAAATTGCAGCCTCCAAAACGCATCCTCTTATTAATTATTCGCTAGCAAAGTACGCGATTCACACCTGCGATCAACGAGCGGCGTTAACAGTGTACTACGTCACACTAGTGCACCATTCACAACATTGACAGCCGTCAACACCAAACAGAGAGAGAGAGAAGGAGGGACAGCTGGGATTATTCGGACGTTAAGGTCTGTATTTGTCGTGCTCAAGTAGCAGTTTTTTCAGAACCACGAGAATGGTCCGCTAGTGTGACGTAGATAATTAATTAATGGATGGGTTTTGGATGCTAAAATTTACAGGTGAGTTTTATATCGCCTGTATCTACCGATATATGAAAACAACGAAAACCATTCAAGTGGGTCTTTAAGAGAAAGCGTTGTAATGGGGTTCTAAACGTATTCCATAGAGTGACATGCTTCATATCTCAATAGTCGTTTTAACACTTCGTAAACTGAAATACTTGAATAAGAACCAAACTAATTCCTTGATATTGTTTACATTTTTACATGTCAGAATTTCAGTAAGCAGTTTGTTTTCGTTATATGGTGGAACATTTTGAAGGAACCTAGGACGGATGTGATTATACTGTGGGCAGTGAAACAAAAGGTGGGTTTCATCCTCTGTGGATCCTACACAAAATGGACAGTCATTTATATTATGAACGTTCTGGTTTTGAATAAAGCTGTTCTTGTGAATATTGATATCACTGACTCCCAATAAACATTTAACATTTACATATTGAAAATACAGTTCTGGTACGAGGACATTTTAAAAAAACACCTCACATATGAAAACGATCACTCTGCCTCATGCGAACAATCCATTCTTGGTGACCAACGTTAGTTATTCATAGTTGAAGCCCATAGATACCAGCATTATTGGGACTTTTGTAACCCAGTTCTTTACCTTGAACATGATCTACACTGTACAGTAGCATTTATGCTTGTGTGGGTATACGGTCTATATTCATCAGTGTGAGGCAGAGCCAGAATGTAATAGTTTTTATGCAGCAGTTAACCAAGAGGGGGTAGCGCCCGAGTTCTCCATAAAGAGGTTCACTTTTTCAACTGGGCTATCATCCTGTGAAAGCCCCATGTTTCAGCAGCATATAGGTTGAACAATGGAGTCAAATAGTTTTAAAAAGGTTTGTCTTGTCATATTATTAATCCTTTCCAATGCTTTTACTATATCCACCGTAGCTCTCTTCGCTTTGATTACTGTTTCGCTCCCTGATAGGAACTCATCGTTGTAGTAAAGGTGAGTCCCCAAAATACACATAGCTGTTAACCACCTCCAGCAGTTTCTCCCTAGTAGACCACTTTTCCTTTCGCCCTAAAAAAACCACCCTTTCTAAAGACCATATGGGGCCAGTTGCACAACACATTTCTAATTTTAAACACTTTTAGGCCTTAAATCTTTTGAGATAATCAGTTTAAAGTGCGCACCACATTTTTAGAATTGTTAAAACTCAAACTGCTTTAAGTAAGATAAAGTTGTTTAAGTCTGACTTTCCGTCCTGTCAGTACAATTTTTGTATGTTCTTTGGCAATACATCTAAATGGCAGAGAAGAGATTTAGCTTCTTTATAACAGTTTTAAGGTTTAGAAACGTGTTGTGCAACTGGCCCCATGACTTTAGTTTTATCACAAAGAATTTCTATTCCAAGCTGTTGTCATACCATCACAAGACATTTTATCTGTTTTTGAAGGCCCGTGGGTGTAATTGATAATAGAACTAGAGATCATCAGCAAACATGAGGATAAACAATATTATCAGATCTGGACAAAGCTGACCACCATGTTTGCCGTTGCTAGATATTTTCTCAGCTATTTCGTTCATAATAAGTGAAAATAATGTTGGACTGACTATACATCTTGAGACAAGGAGAGAGAGGGGGGGCGTTCTAGCATTTTACCAAACAATGATGTACTAAAACTTTTCTTTTCAGAAATTAAAATATTTCAGTCCTCGAGCTTATAGAAGCTTTGCAAGAAACAGGAAAGTAGCGCTGAGCCTGCCAGAGGCAGAATCTGCTGATGATTTGATGGTAAGTTGGAGTTTAAATCCCTGAGGAAAACTATGTAGAAAATTATAATGGCCGGTAAGGATACGTACTATTGTTGTACATTTTAAAAAGATTTATTGAGAATCACAAGGATAATACAAGAACAATTTAGGTGCTTTTGAAGAATTTTTGTACATATTTATTTTGCTGAGGAAGCGTCTGTTCTAATTGCCGTCTATCGTTTGTCATATGTTCAGATTGGGTTTTACAAGGCGTTAGAAAATTTATATCGCAAAATTAAAAAAGAATGAATGATGCGTAACCCGTGATTATCGCAGGCCATGCACATCACGAACATCGACTGCCTGACTAAAGTACTCCAGATTATTACTTTGATAGACAGCGACCCAGAAACAAACTTCTTCAATATCACCGTGCAGGAGGAACTAGACGAGAAGCTGTCGAGATTTCGCAGCAGGACATGTGATGCTTATTGCCGACTGCGTGGTTCTTGGACAAGACCTTCCACCTCTTCAATGGGCTGTGTATTGTCATTGGAGCGGTGTGACTGTCGGCACTGCACTACAATTATTAGACTCCGTGATATAAGTAATGTTGCCTCTGATATGGTTCAACGTTACGAGTCACTGAGTGTCGCTAACTTTCCCAACACATAATCCTGACCAAGTAACCTGACCCACTAATCTATAATCGCCACAAGAAAAACGATTCTCAATGTGCAACAAGATACTGCCTAAGCATGCCAAATGTGTGTATATATATATATATTGTGTGTATATGTGTGTGTGTGTGTGTGTGTGTGTGTGTGTGTGTGTGTGTGTGTGCTGCTCTTATTTGACGCAAGAAGTCATGGCACGAGTGAAAATTCTAGAAGTAGGGCAAATAAATGGTCATAATTTGTCGTATTGTATTCTCGTGTGTGTCTATGCGCATGTGCTTGCATTAATGTGGGTATTTCTTTTGTCTCTTTGTGCGTGTGTGCGTGTGAGTGAGTAAGGATGAGAATGGTATCTGTGTGTGTGTGTGTGTAAAAGAGAAAAGACAAGTGTGTGAGGCAAACATTCCTTCACACCCTCCCCTCCATGTGGACGGGTGTCGCACCAAGCGGTGTGTGTAAATATAGGAAACATCTCGATGACTTTGCTGTGTCACGTGAAACATTTCATCATACAGTCACGGGTTAGACCGTATTGTTTATAACCTGGATGACGATTAATCGTAAAGTGTCTTTTCTTACCTTCTATTTGCTTTCCTCCTTCTCAAGGAACTGCAACTCTAAAAGAAGCATTTATGACCCGTGTAACCTTTCACTGTCTTCCTCCTCTCGCCCTGTTATAGCCTTAGCTGCTGGCACGGCATAAAACTCCAACAACCACCCACTTTGATGAGCTAGAGAGCAAACCCTTCTTACTGAAGGTTTTTGAAGAAACCAGTTTTCCATTAACACATTTGCGTTGAAC
Organism: Marisa cornuarietis; assembly: GCA_004794655.1. Taxonomy (NCBI): domain Eukaryota; kingdom Metazoa; phylum Mollusca; class Gastropoda; order Architaenioglossa; family Ampullariidae; genus Marisa; species Marisa cornuarietis. Next base: position 1,616,092 of record SMMW01000066.1, read on the forward strand.
TTGTCGCCCCTTACGACAGCTCTTAAGGAATTAATTTTCTACAGTTTTCCTGTTGTAAACTGTTGTAATACCTTTCTGCCTCGCTTTGAGTGGAGGGGAAAGGGCCCTCAGTCACGAAACTGCACTGTATTTGACCAGTAAGACAAATGCGCATTAAAGTTAATCTGTCGTCGATTTTATTAAGCATTTTGAACACGAACCGATGAATTAGTTGTAGTGTGTTCCTTATGCATGGTCGCCACCTATAGTGGCCTCGGCAGGGAAGAGAGCATCCCCCGAGTCCGTCACTAATATCACCTCAACAAAACAAGCCGCTTGTCATGATCTTTGAGTCGCAAGTCAGCAAACTTTAATTGCTGTCTGGTTTGAGCTGAAGCGTGAATAACTTCACTTGAGCCTCATATGAAGTTTCAAGACAAACATATCCACCCAATTGCTTTGTAGATCTATTTGTTATATATGTAATTATTTATATCGCCCCTCAAGCATGTAAGCAGACGATCACACACACACACACACACACACACACACACACACACACACACACACACACACACACACACACATATTTCGGATAACCGGAAACTGTACCGACGTCTCCTAGTGTATATTCGTACTTACACTTCACCTCGGAAACATCGTAAATCACTATGAGATAAACGGGAAGTCAAGTGTCGCGTGAAGGGTGTTTGGGTGCATCGATTGGTTACGATTTGTAAACACAAACGTAAGGAATTTTCAAAATGCCAATTTTATCTGGAGCATTTTTAAGAACTTTCAAAATGTGTAACATGCCGATTATAATCCAGCAGTGGTATATAGGTATACCAAAGGTCTACTTTCTTAGCGGTCAAACAGAGATCTAAAGAAATACGTTCAGGGCATTCTTTCGAAAAGACGATTTGCCTCGCATCCAAGTTTTGCATCCAACTCTGCTTTCGCTTGAGAAGCAAGAATTTGATAGCTCTGACTGTCCCAGACCATATCCATTATTTCTTTAATACTTGTTATCCTTCCGTGATTGGACCACCCGCTTTACTTCTTCAATAGTACTTGGATTATTTAATTCTATGCCACCATTATCATCTGCATGTGTCCCTTCTCTCTGCACTTTTCATGCGTCTGCTTGTAAGGAATGTTCGGAGAGCTTTGCTTGCGTGTGACCTTCACCTCAACTATGGATCTTAGCTCTTCCAGCTTTGATGAAGGCTCATCGCCACGTTTGCTGTATCTGAGAAACGTCTGTGCTTACTATGAAATAAATTGTCGTCAAAAATTATTAGCAAGCTACCTCAGTTTCACGAACTCAACCTTTTTCATGTGGATTTGCTCTATAGAACAAATGAACATACTGTGACTAATGTGGATGTATAAATCTCCCAGAGGCGTTTGTAAAAGTACGTAAGTAAATGGACAAATATAAATTTTCAGCTTATATAATTTGACGAGCATCAGCGATGCTTACCATGTGGTATTGTGAAGTCGTTCTTCGTCGTCTGCTGCCTGAGGCTATTGTATTTGTGGTGTTGAACCTTAACAATCCTGTTCCAACATGTAAGGTTTAATAGCTTCAAGGTTAGAGAACCTCGATTCACACTCGTCTTGGTTACTAAAGCACGATAAATGAAGATCATCTGATGAATCTAATGTATTGCTCCAACTTCTGGCCCTTTTATCCTTACCAAGATTTCAGATTCAAGGTTCTTTATTCTGTCACCCTTTAAGGGGTATTGAGATATTAAAAAGATATCCAAACATATTCACACACATTTCTATCTTGACATAAAGTATCTTTCACTCACATGCAACACACTCACTGGTCGGTTTATGACAGACAATATAAAAAAACAAGAAAACTAACAAAAGCAACAAAAAACTCCCAGAGTGTCTCGGCACCTACGTGTTTCCTCGGAAAGTGAACGACTGGCCACCCGTTTACAAAATATATAGTACTCATTCCTCCTTCCAGAAACGTTTAATCACTCACGCAACCACGCCCTCATTCCCATTCTCACGTGCCGCACACTTTGTTCGCCATTACAAGGTGAGCAGTGACACTGTAATCAGGCCACAGCCTTGACAATAACATAGAGCAAGTTAGGGTTAAGCCAAAAAAGATACTAAAAGCGACCACTTAAGCGGAAAGTGAAGCCGCGCTGACCCGTATGCGACCGCGACCACTCCCTCCTGTTACAAGTATCGGTGTTCATGCGAGGAGGCCGGGTGATACATGGTGCGCTGCGCCGAGTTGTCAAAACTCTCGAACTAAAGGTTTTCGATTGTTCTCTTTTCTGAAAGATGAAGAGATGTGAGTTACTTGCAGTTACTTTCTTTAGTAGCTTTAACAAGTCGCATTTATCTTCGGTTTTGCCACATATGCTGCTGCTTAGTATTAAATTTCACTGGTCTTGTGTTGTCATTTCCATAGATGTAGGAAGTGGGTGCAGAAGTGCCGGCTGATCTGGTGTGCAGTTCCGACCATCTTTAATGTACCGAATCCACGGATTTTTTTCAGGATGGATGGCAAGGACTGTATCCGAATGCCCCCAAGCCTCCGAAAATCACCTAAAGTTACAAGGTTTTTCAGTCCTTTGGGTAAAGTTTGCCTCTCAGGTTCTGTCGCACAGCGTTGCAGCTGGCATATCAACGATGGCAGCTTTAGGAGTGTTATTATCAGAAGAGGCTTCTGAGACTGCTTTCTTTGTTGAACCCATTGATCAACTGTTTAATACAGTCATCAGACTTAGCAAGTCTAGCAGCCAAACGATGCGTGATGCCATCTCGGAAAAGTCATGGCTGTCGACACTTAAATGCAATTCATCCAGTATGATTGGATGGAAAATGGATATTCAAAGCCTGCTTCAACTCTGGGACGATCTTCACAAAACGAAAGAGGTTAAATTCTTCCACAATAGCAGACTAAACAAAGACTGCGTAAAAAACCTCTTTTTCTCTAATACGAGGAAAAGGACATGAGATAATCCAAGCCCCCGGCAATTTCGTTTCTTTCAGTGCCAGGTAATGGTGGTTGGTCTCATTATGCAGTGAAAGAAGCATCTACAATGAAGACAGAGATGACTTTCTCTTGACGCTGAGCAGCATCAGCACTCAGCGCACTCCAGCGATTTCTGGTGCAAGATGTGAGCTAAACAGAAGATGTGAAATCCCCCAGTATGTTTTTACCAACTCTGCCGAGGAACTAGCGATTACTGAGGACAATATTTTAACTTACATTGCTGGTTTCATTGCCAAAAAGGTACAAAGGAAATTATGTCCAGACTGTAAAGAAATTATTACGGGAAACCAAGAAAGAAATGTACAGGAGACGCAGTTGTCAATTAAGCAAGTACCTCATTCTAACGATAGGCTGTTCGTCGTAACATCTCAGCTGGTAACCTTGGTGGAGGAACTTATATTCAGAAAATCTGAACATCTCCTCCACGTGGACCGAGTGAGAGCTCGATTTCTGGAATGGTTTGAACAGAAATTGAGTTTGCTCATATCTTCTTCCATCAAATGCAATCCATGCAGTCTTGTTGTTCTATTTAGCTATGTGACTCTCTAAACGACGACACTATCTGTAATTGCCTGCATCATATTAGACCGATTGTCATTCTGCTAGTTTACTTATGTCTAGTAATCTTAGGTTCCACTTCTTACTATGGACTTGATCTCTAGATTTCTTTGGCCCACAATATTGACACTCATACTCTCTTTCAGCCCTGAGATCTGACTCACAAACATACCTCTTCCTAGAGTACTACTTTTAAATGTGGAACAGTTTACTATGTCTTAATGCCTAAGTAACGATGTCTTTGTGTTGTGGCTGTAAGGGGAGATGTTTGTTGCATTTTCTAAACGGTGTAAAAGTGTGCATCTAGTATCTACATTATATTTTTCATGCTGATCTCCACCTGGGTTGATCTTACTGCATTCTTCCTAAGTGAAACTGGCTATCGCCACATTATGAGCTGTTGTGTCACATCACCACTTTTTCTTTGTGTTTTGTTTCTTCATTGAACTGTTATATTTGATCTTCCTGTGCAGTGCACTGAACTTGTTTTTTCAACAGTGAAGCACGGTAGACCAGTGCACTGTTATTACTGTAGAGCGCTTTGAGTATTGCTACTGCTGGAGAAAGACTCGATACGTCTGATGATTATTATTATTGCCTAGAGAATACCACTATACAGGCTCATTATTATTATTTTTATATGGTGCACATAATCTTAAAGTGATCTCAACTAAAGCCAGTGCATATTTCTATTCTGTGCACACACCTATGTTTTTTGAGTGAAGGATACAGACTGAGATAAGCAAAAAATGTTTGAAAGAGTTTTGTATTTTGATATGATAATGAATATTTGTTGGGTAAGTGACATAGATACCTATGTTTTGAGTCTGAACACAACAAAATTTCTTGGTATATAATCACAACAGTGTATTTTTTCAGTTAAATGTGAGCTGCTGTAAGGTTTCACTTACATTACAGTGTTGATTAATACATGTATGACTGATATATGCAAGAGTAAGTCACAATAATAACTTGTATGCAGGGCAGCATAGAAAAAAGTTTGGTAGCTTGATAAAGAATTGGGTGCCACAAATGTTACCACTGTGCCCGGTGTTGAGATCTTGAAGGCTCTAATTTTTTTTCATTCAAAGTGGTTTACCTGTCACTGATGTATGCTGTTTAGTGTAAATTGCATGTCAGCGTGACAAGACTGTTTTATTTAGATGGTTTAATATGTGTATGTAACTTAATAATCATACACTTACCCTGTAAACCAAGAACAGTTGTACATTGTAAAGCTTTTGTAATGGTACATGTGGACACTTTCTTCTTGTCTCTCTCTCCCTCTCACTTTTCTTTGTTTTAAGTATGGGCACTCAACAATTGTGTTCTGTGAAACTGTACTTACCAAATAAAGAAATTGGGAAAAAATAGGGCTGCATTAAGCACTGAAAGAAAAAAAAGACACTTTTCTGCAGCGTCTGCAAGGAAAAATAGAAAAACGTTAAAACTGAAACATCTGTAAATATACGTGTACGTATTTCATATTTTTGCAAAGGCACTGGGTGTGAAGACGTTCGACATCTCTTCGTGTGAAAAAAACTGTCCAGTTAGAGTTACTTGCAATACCAATGCTAATGTAGACTTGAAACGTTTCTTCTTTTTTTATCTCAATTATAAAACACTGCCCTTTTGAAATATATTTTCAAGTTCTATTTCCGAAAAGTATGAAAGCATGCGCGCCTTTGTGTGTGCTCGACCAGTGGCCTTGACCCCTATTCTTGCTAAGTGCATGGAGAGAGTTGTTTACAACCAATTAGTCACTGCCATTGCTGATCAACTAGACCCTTACCAGTTTGCATACAAAGCGAAAAGAGGAGTGGATGATGCCTGTTTGACACTCTACAACCTGGTATCAAACCATCTGGATGGCACTGGTACATACGCCCGTATCCTATTCATGGACTTTTCATCTGCATTTAATACCAGTCAGCCACACCTGCTCTTACAACGTCTCCTAGCACTAAACCTTAACTCAACCCTAGTGCTCTGCATGAGGGAGTTTCTCCGGGACCGGCCACAACGGGTCAGCATGGGAGGCACAGTCTCGACCACTCTGATCATAAATACCGGAGGCCCACAGGGGTGTGTTTTGTCCCCGATACTGTTCTGTTTATACTAGTGAAGTCCGGACGGAATTCTCACATTGTGCCCTATCATTGATTAAGTTTGCAGACGATATGGCATTTGTTCCTCGGCTCAAGGACGAGAAGTCACTTGCAAGCTATTTCCTCCAGGTTCAGAAATTACACTCATGGTTTGAAGAAAACTTTTTGGTGCTCAATGTCTCTAAAACTAAAGAAGTGGTCCTTGACAGAAGAAAACATCAACCTGCCCACACCCCTATAATTATTGATAATGAGATAATAGAACAGGTGTAAAGTTTTAGGTACCTCGGCACAGTGCTAGACAGCAAACTATCCTTTCAGGAAAACACCAGCATTGTTTCCAGGAAAACACATCAGCGCCTGGTCCTGCTGAGGCAACTGAGGAATTTCGGTGTCAGCGGCCCTGTCCTTGAGTCAGTATATCGCAGCCTAATCGAAAGCATCTTAACATTCAATATGTCAGTGTGATTTGGCATTCTCTCTGTCAAAGATAAAGCTTGTTTAACGAGAGTGGTCAAGAGTGCCAGCAAGATCATTGGTTCTCTACAAAGACCTTTAGGTGATCTATACATCAAGGCTGTGAGGTTAAAAGCTGTCAGCATCATCACAGACCCCTCTCACCCACTACATCGCCACTTCCAAATGTTACCCTCCGGCCGTAGATGGAAGCAAGTGGTCGCCAGGAAGAGTGCCTTTGCCAAGTCATTCTTACCAACCGCAATAGCACTCTTGAACAGGACTAACAAACGTACCTAGCCTGAATGTGTGTGGGTGTGTAAGAGAGGAAGAGAATGTGCATCTGCTAACTGTCATATGTGTGAGAGGGTTAAGCATGAGTGTAACTGCACGAGTGTATGAGGTGTGATCGTAATCTCTTCAGTTTACTATGTATCCTTTTCTTCAGTTAATTGTGGGAGCTCCCAGCAACAAAGGAAAATTTCTGTCTCTGTTGTGACCAGACATAGACAATAAAGATGTATTGTCTATGTCTGGTGTTTGTGTGCGTGCGTGCGTGCGTGCGCGCGCGTGTGTGTGTGATTTTGCGTGTGTTGCCAGTACTAATGGTCAGAACAAAGGCGCGAAAGGGGCCGTGACCGCCGCCTGACTTCAAGCTCTCATATAACAGTGGTGGCTCTTGGTTTCCTCTTTTCCGTACTTTAGCAGACAGTACCGTTTCTGTTTTGTAATCCGCAAGCTGAAGGAGTGACAACTAAAAAATTTTTATTGACGAGGGTAAAAGAATAAGCAAAGGTTATGCTCTACATCTAGCCCTCGGTCTAGGCAGCAGAAATAAAAACACTATATTAATTTAAAACAAGCCAATAAAAAAATGCAGAGGCCCTTTGAGAACGCTTGTCGCTTCTTAATCAAACTTGCAGTCTGTTCCATAGAAGAAGAGACCAAATTTTATTGCCATTCGCAGACGACGAGCTAAGAGAAGCAGTGAGGTACCCACGCGTTGAGATATGAAACATGTCACTCTATGTAATACGTATAGAACCCCATTGCAACGCTTTCTCTTAAGTGTACAGATATATATATATATATATATATGAATGTTTATGCCTGCACGTGAATGAGAGTATAAGTATGTGTGAATGCATTTGTAACCTGCATCGTCACCACTATCGTTCCTTGCTGTCAGCAAGCGCTTTGAGACAGCGGCTGGTGACACACCATCGTCAGGACTGCTGCACTTCTTGTCGTCTGGGGTGATGTGAGGCAGCTATCGTCGAATAATCCTGGTCATCACCGCTGTGTCAGGGGCTGAACTGTGCTTTACGTCCCCGGGAAATAGACGATGACTGGAAGACCTTTAATTAATAATGCAGCAGCGGGAGAGTTATGTTTGTTTTAAAACGGCAATCGACTGTATTACACAGCCAGGGGAAAAATGCTTGTCACCTTGATTTTCATGGGTGCTGTGATTTCTTTGATAAAAGCCCCATCTTGTAACTGTGGACCAGAAGACCTGACGGTGAAAATATTAGAAACTAAACTGAGAACTTTGCAAAAATCCGCTTCAGCTTTTGTAGAGTTTTATAAGGTGAGTTTTCTAAGCTGTTCTTGTATGCGAGTAAATGAAAAAGAAAGATCTATATATATATATAAGAGAGAGAGAGAGATCGCCACACTAACCTTTGTGATCGATGCACTTTTCTTTATGTTTCAATGCAAATATTAAAGCATAAACTAGAACAATAATATATTCGATTACGACGAGAGCTATTTCTACGGACAGCGAGGTACACAGGTAAAAAGAATGCCATTCCTTAGCATGTATTACATTTCAAGCTGCTTTTTTCCTTCTCTCGATAGGGTCGACGATCTTCTAAGAGATTACAACAGAACTGCAAGCATCTCGATAAAAGAAAACCCATACTGGAGAGTCAAGCTTGTGCAGCATCATTCTCAAACGTGAGTACAGCCTCCACCGTGAGGGGCAGCGGACAAGAAGTACAGGCACCTTCTCCCGCCCCATCTCTATCTTCCATCGTACTTTTTTGTCGCTAGAAATTAATAAAATGGCTGCCATAGCTAGCTCTTTTGTAAATATCTTACTTAAGGCAGTTAAAAGAGCGAGTGTCGAAAGTTTTATTATGAAGATGTTCAGTATTTCATTTCTAAACCTCAGTGATTTTTTAGTCTTAAAGGGACATTTTGTTATTGTCTTCCATTGATATGATTCAACCTATTTATTATCTCTGTGGTTGAATGGTTTGGATCGTAAAGTTTCAGTTGGGATAGAACTGATTCGTTTTTTTTTTCGACTTTACTTTCGCATAAGGAATGGTTTGAATCGTTTAAAGGGGTAACACAAAACAAAAAGACAAAAACATTCGATAGCGTTCTCCGTCTCCAAATCTATAGATGCAGCATTTTTTGAATGATATTAATTCCTTAAAACGAATGCAAAAATATATAATAACATATAGCTAACTACAGGATGATATATAATATATATAACACTTTTATGTCTATATTCTCTTGTTTGTGCCAGGTGGGTTGTACTGTACTTGAGATGGACTTTGACCTTCTGTCATGTGCTCAGGATCTTTTTGGTCACATTCTTCAGCTCGAGAATTCATCGACCAATCCCATCAGCGATGACCATCGTCAGCAGGCGTTGCATCACATCGGAAATGTCAAACAGAGCGCGTACATTGCAATGTCTCGTGTGCAAGATGCTCTTGTGGCTAGCAACACGACCCTGACACGAGAGAATCTCTTTGAGCGGACGACAGCGAAGCTTCCTGGGACCCTTAAGGATAAGTTTACACGCTCGTCAGAACTTAGTTCAGCTGATCGGTGGCAACTGGACGTCCAAGCCGCATGCGAAGTCATCCTTTGCACAATGGCAATAGCGGACCGCTACACGTGCCACAGTTAAAACTAACTTGAAACATCTCAGGCAAGGTGGTGTAAGAACATGCGGCTAAACAGTGACTTGTAAAAGTCAAAATATTTATTATAAGGGCAGCATTTAATAAAGTTTATTTATATAGCGCCATATCTCAGCCTTATGCTATAAATTCATGGTGGTTAAATAATAATAACAAACAAATAATCATGTTTGGGAGAAATAACTGAACCCAACAAAAAGAACATGAAAGGAAAAGGGATACAGAGTGGAACAGGAGAAAAAATGCGGTGCTGTCTGATTAACAACTAATCGAACAGATCGAACACAGTCTTTCATTACCCAACTTGTCTATGAAATCAAAATAATTTTGAAAAAAATGTATATTACGCTGTGGAAAAAGTTCTTGTAGACAGAAGTAAAGAGGGGACCAGCGCAGCCTGATTTCACTTTGCACCGTCTCATATTTACAGTTTAGATTGGCAGTCGTTAATCTCTTAATGTCATCGGGGAAGTCATTAGACAGAATAGATCAATAATACTCAGAACAAGCCTTTCCGTGGGTCAAACCAACTTTAGTCATCAAGCACTTTCGCCGCATTGCTCAAAGTTCATCTCGCTGTCGATGAGCACAAAGCAGAACGTACTGGACTGAGATGAAAATGGTATTGTCGAAGAAAAAAGCTAGTGAATGGATCGACGAGCTATAACCGTAAAAGTGAAACAAAATGTCACGGTCTCAGTCACAAAATACAGTCCACATCAAACATGGGGATCACAAAAGGTCAAACAACGGACTCCGAACTCAAACTTTGCTAAGAAAAAATGTCAAAATCTAAAGAAATCGCGAGACCCACTCCCCTCGAGCCATGAAGACGAAATGACATCATGACATCACTCATCCTGAATTTTGCACAGAATGACAGAACTGGACATTATAATTCTTGCAAGATGCTTCTTGCCTGTGGTTTTGCAGAACGAATTTTGGAGGAATAGCCAGTCAGCACTTATCCTCGTGTGTTGGGATTATATTTACCTTCACATTTCGTTACTGTTATTTTTTTACCAGGTCCTATAGCAGTTTTGCATTTTAAAAACTGCTTTCATGTTATTAGCAACTGACCTTATATTAGCAACGTTACCGGGCTTTGCCCTGGTTGATTTTTTCCGTATACTGAAAGCTGCAAATGTGATGTCAGCTTGCTTTTGATCTTTATTTCATTCAAGCTAGTTCAGTAATTAGTTAGCGAGGCTTCAGTGTAGCAAAATTGTGAAACAATTGTAAAATTGCATCCACCAGCCGCGCGTTTGATATTCCTTCCCTAACTTTTTAAGACTTACAACTCATTTTTGCTTTTTTTCCCTCTCTCTCTCTTTCTCTTACATAGGGCGGTCCGGTGCCGCAACGGTTAGCACCTGTCACCAATACAGTGAAGATTGATTGTCCTCGGTTCAGCTCTCGTCTCGGGCACGCTGTTCTTTCTCTGCATGTGGCATCTGTTTACATGGCTGGGTGTCTTAAAGTGATATAGCCTTATAGTTGCTGGCTCAGCGTAAAACACTCATATTTTTCCCCCATCCACCTCTCTTGGTAACATTTTTCAAAACGGGTAAAATAAATATTTGTCTAAAGGATCGATGCTCATGAGCAAAATGCATAAATCAAACATACTTTGTAATATCGCCGTAGACAAAAGAAACAGTGATGCTAAGTGATGACTGGACAAAAGGAAAGTGCGGGTTGATTTTTCTAGTGCCCGACTTCGCCGCCTACCATCTTGTTGCCTGCGGTTGTGACCAAAGGCATTGCCGTCATTCGGGAATTACCGTTATGACAGTTAGCCAGTTACGCTCATATGATGCGATTATATTTATCTACACTTTTCTCTCTCTCTCTCTCTCTCACACACACGCACACAAAAAGATAAATAATTTGTGAATAATAGCGAGTCATGTTTCTCATCCGAATGTACATTTTTAAAGTTGGGGGGGGGGGGTAGGAGAAGAGCCTGAGGTATTTATGACTTTCGAAATTGACCATTTCATATTTTATGTGAGTTGGTCCATATGAACCTCAATAGTTAAGTACAACTTGCTGATAAACTATGGGTTTTCTCTATTGTTTGACCCGTTTTATATTATATGATACGTTTTTATACATTGAACTTTTTTTATTGGTATTATTGTTCTATCGGGAGCTAAAGTAAATTTACAGTTTTAACACTGTTTTTGTATTAGAACTACTAGTTTCTTTCTCCACTAACTCTTTCAAACTGCGATTGCCTTGTCAAAGTTTGATCTACCTCTCAATTTTAGTCAAGCGTATTAAATTTATGTGAGTCACCAGTGTAAAGAAATTGTTGTGCTTTTGCTTGCACTTGCTGTACTTTTTGATGTCCCTTCTGTAACTTGCTGAGGTTTACAGCTCATTTTCGATTTGCCTTTATCGCTGATTCTCTCGCTCTCTCGCACGTCAACTCGCGTACTGTTAGTACTCATACATACTCTCTAGAACAATTATCATTTACGCATGAGCACTTACACACACAGACAAAATAACATTCATAGGCCCCCATCTCTACCACATTCTAGAGCTGTAGAGATGGCCGGCGCTCACTGCGCTGTTGGACCAGATCAAAGGGCGGCGGCTGGGGGCAACGCAGTTTGCAGTGGGCAATGATGACCCCACAGCTATATCTTTCTTTTGAGTCTCTCTTTCTTTTATATGCTACTCTGAAATGATGTCAAATTTTGTACTGTGTAGTACTAACATTAGCAGTGTTTCCATAATGCGTCCCCAAAACGGGTAAAACTAACATTACAATAAAGATGCTTCAGAGCAAAAAAACATGAATCAGAACACAGTTCGTGCCATTCCTGTAGAAAAATAAGCGCAGTTGTGCAAAGGTTTGGACCGGATTGGACAAACGGTGGGGATTGATTTGCATAGTGCTCGAAGCCAAACCTCACCTAGCCACCACCCCCTCACTTCCCCCAAATACGCAGTCGCAACCCACTCCTACATTTTACAATGATTTTCTATGTAAATTGTAGTGAAGTCTCATGCTTTATAGAGCAGCTGCTACAGGTAAAACTGGAGCCTACCTGCCCAAATATGATTAATGTCTTGCTAAAGTTCCCGCAGTATAATAGAGAAATATGAAAATCTGGTATTCTCATCCTTGGCTTAACATAAATAATAAGTCTCTCTTGAAGTTCTCTGTCATATAAGGTTTTTCCGAAAAGATGTGAGTCAGAAAAGACAACTCTTTCAAGGTACATTTACCCACTTTGTCATCATACGAATATAAATTTAATGAAAACAGTAAAACCTTTATGCATAAACAGGAGTGATAAATTTTTAAACTATTTTAATGTATGTTGGAATAGATGTTAGATTTAAAACAAGATAGGTCAAGAGCTATGAATATCCTGTTTGTTAATAAGCACCAATTATAGTTCTGGTGGTCATAGACCTTTGTTCAGTACAGTTGCTGAGCAGTTTGGCATATTGAAACAAGAGTGGCGTAAGGCGGAGAGATTGGCGAAAGAAAATTTTTTTTGAAGATGCTAAGCCCAAGATAACAAAGAGTGCAAAGACTGCATTCATTTCTGCTCATTTCATTTGCCACCAAATCACAGTTTTGGGCGTAGCCATTCTTCAGCTGTAGCCTCTTCATTCATGATACAACACTATAGGGCTCTTCTCTTGAAGAGGTCACACCTGTGTCTGAGGAATTTGTGTTCCAGATATTGAAAAACGTTGAGAGACAATTACATCCAAGAGGTTTTGTTTGAGGTCTTGTCCAGTACAGTCAAACCTCGGTCTTCGTTGACTTCGGTTATCGTCGATTTTTTCCCGCGAAAATTTTGTCTCGTTGCTAATACTACAATTACATGTACCGTAAATTTCGGCCTACTGAGCGCACGTGTTAATAAGCTGCACCCACTATATTTTTTTTAATCTTTATTTTTTCACAAATAAGCCGCACTGGTTTAAAAGTCGCAAATATATACAACATGAAAGCTGCATCGTAGACATTAAATTCGTCTCGTTTTCGGCATGATGAGGGTGTGTGCTTCAGCGACTGATCTGCATGCTTCAGCTGTATGCGGCTTTGATTTAAAAATGTGAACAGCTAACACTTTAACATGGAACTCATCGAAAATTTCATCGGAATCGGAAAAATCCGCAAACAAGCCGCATCAAGGTGCCACAGGGCTTAAGGCTGGGGACAGAAGTCGCGGCTTATAGTCCGACATTTATGGCAAGTGATTACTGCGTATACAGTCTTCGGTCTAATTAATGTGTTTATTTTGCGTTTTTCAGTTTCAAAATGAACGTAACGCATGTAAGATAAAAATCACGTGCTCAAATGTCATTGCCCTTGTTAACGTGTTTCCCTTTTTGCTAATAAGTTAACCTTTTCTTACAGCTCTATCATGTGACCAAAGACAGTTTCCAGAGCCAGCAGCTCGATCTTTATATTAGTCTTTTATATTCATTTCTTTATTGTTTTTAGTATTAAACACTATATTTCTTCTCTATAAAATGTGTTTTTGTATGTTTTTTGGATTGTCTATAGAAAGAATTAATTGGATTTACATTGATTCATATGGAAATAATTAATAATTGTCCTGGTTTTCGTCGGTTTTGGATTTCGCCGATTGTCTTGGAACGGATATACTGACAAAGCCGAGGTTTGACTCTATATATCATAGTCCACTTACGTGTACACTATAATAATGAAATGTTTAAGTATGCACATCTTTGAATTGTTTCTTGTGCGTGTTGTTAGTGCACTAATTTTCATAACAATTTTAGGTACTTACAGAGACAGATGGCAAAAAAACAATCATTCAGACATCACACTGATGGCTCTTTTTATACCTTATAGGCCAAACACAACAAATATCAGTAAAAAAAAATTCGAAAAGATTAAGTGCAAGAAGGCTTTTTAAAAAAATCACTAAGTGATGGCTAGTGTTTAGACAAAATATGTGAAAATATATCATAGATATCTTTTTGGGAGTATGTCTTGTTGACGTGACTGGTGATGGTGGGTTGGTAAACTAATGGCAGCACATCAAATCTTTATTCTTCTAAAATATGCATCAGTGAGTTGCGAGTTCTTGAAATGATCACAACACAGGTAATATTTAACGGCAGTCCTCTTCTTGCATCTATTGGTAACATTTAAACGCATAAACATGCCATGAAAAAGTCTTATAGCATCAATATTCTTCAGAAACAATAATTATGTCCATCAAGTAAGTATTGTGAAAATAATCAAGAACTGACTTTGCTTTAGCAGCCATCATCGAGTTTACTCTGGAACGCTCGCTTTGCTGTCACCGCGAAAATTAACTGAAGACGCAGCTTAATTGTAGTTTTTAGTAGTTTGAAAATCGACCAACTACCAACTCTTCATTCTTTCAGGGGACTGTATTCAGAACAAAACCGGAAAGAATAGTTTTACACTCTTCTTGAAAGAAAAGCTCCAGCAGACGATGTCCGTATTATGTTTACAACATGTTTAGCACCAAGAAAACAGTTTTGGCTTCTATCTCATACAGACTTGTTCAAGTACGTGATACCTTTTGCTTATGATTTAAAATTGACAGTTTCTGTAGGTACGTGTCTGAGTGCGCGCGCGCGTATGTTTAATAAAACTTTTGTTATGAAGTTCAAGTATATGTATTTGTCACTGTACATTGTAATATGAATAAAGGCGAGAGCACTTGTACCTTGCGGATGTCGACTTCTTCACCGATTGCCTATTGACAAGGACTGGAAGAAAGGGGCTGCAAAAGAACTGAAAGGCAAAGATGTGGAGAACACTTTGACATGGAGAACAGCTGAGGTAAATCAGAGTGTAAACATATATATCTGCTTTACCTTTCCCGTTTCTCTTTCTTTGTGTGTGTGTGTTCTGAAAATTGGTCACAGTTTCTCAGACATGTATAAACACATAAACAAGCATTTGTATATATAAAACTTTTCTTATCATTATATGTGATTACTGGTGGGATCCAAAGGAATGAAAAAATAAAGGGAATAGAGACAGACAGTAGAAACTAAGTCTTTGTTCATTGGTGTAACATATATCAATCAAAACATGAAATTTTTCAAAGGTTTTTTTAGAAATCTAAGTTTTAAGTTCTTCTCGTCATTAGTTCAGAAAGCATGCAGCATGAAACCAAATTGATGAAATGACTGCAAGCATAATGAGTCATTGATTTAATTTTTGGTAAATAAATAAAAAAGACTGTACTCATTAAAAAAATTGAATTGATGTATAATGAATGGATGTTGTGAGTGCATATAAAGAGTTTATATTGAAAAGTTATGATTTGTTTGCATCTAGGGCATTGAGATCAAACCTGTTTACACTAAGGATGATGTGGTACATGTTGCCAAGGAAATACCTGGGGAATTTCCTTACACCCGAGGACCATATTCAACCATGTACACACACCGGCCATGGACAATTAGACAGGTGTTATTTCTTTAACTCATTCCCTGCGGCAGTTCTACTTATGGAACACATTTAGGGATCACACAGATAAGTGGCAAAGCATAGGGAAAGTGCTATACATTGTACTTTATTTAAACATTGATGGTAATATCAGTGATGGGGTTAAAATTTGGAAATGATAGTTAAGAAAAGTCATACATGTGTGTAGTTTTTGTTGTTGAGTTTTTGTTCCTGTGTGGTTTTACATTATCTTTATATGTTTTATACTTTTAACTAGAGTGAAAGTAACTTTGAAAAATGCCTTATATAAGTTTATCAAAAAGCTGCAGTTCATGGCTTAAAATAAAGATGAGACTATACAAACTGTTGCCTCCTTTCTGTTATAGTATGCAGGTTTCAGTACAGTTGAAGAAAGCAACAAATTTTATCGAGACAACATTGCTGCTGGCCAACAAGGACTCAGTGTGGCATTTGATCTTCCTACACATAGAGGGTAATTATATAACATATATGCTAGCATAGAACAAGAGGGGAGCAGTAGGATGTTTTCCATGGACTTAAAAAGGCAAAAAAAGTTGAGCAGTTGAGTGTCTCTAAGAGCAAATGGTTCATTTTAAACCTGATTGTATTTGGTTTATGTCATTATCTGCATCAATAGTTATATAAGGCAGGTAAAGAGTAAGTCAAACTCTTATAACTGTTTGCAGATATGACTCTGACAATCCTCGAGTGACAGGTGATGTAGGAATGGCAGGTGTTGCTATTGACTCTGTGGAGGACACTAAGCTCCTGTTTGATGGCATTCCTTTAAATAAAATCTCCACTTCTATGACTATGAATGGTGCTGTACTACCTATCATGGCAATGTATGTGGTGGCTGCTGAGGAGCAGGTAAAGAGAACTAGTCTTCATGAATTTTAAGATTGTTACGTCTTTTGTGTAGCAGTGAAAAAAAAACATACGAGGAGAATATCTGTTCTGTTGCACTGGATTATAATACAGTGCAAAAATGGGTTTGGAATTTTTTTGGCACACTGGATTATAACAGAACAAAAATGCTTGTAGTCAGTAGTGAGGTAAAATTATGTATGTGTTTATGTTCTGTGGATGTATATAAATTCAGGTTTGTGAAGTGTAATGTCTTTCATATCAGCAGAGATTTAGATTGATTTATACTGTATGATGAAGCCCAAAAAAGTACTTTTGATGTCACCCAAGAATTATATGTACATATTTTAATTCTGTGCATTTTTGGTGGGGTCACATTCTGCTTTCCATAATGTCCAGGGGGCTAAACAAGAAGAGTTGTCTGGTACTATACAAAATGATATTCTGAAGGAATTTATGGTACGCAACACTTACATCTTTCCTCCTGAGCCATCAATGCGGATCATAGGAGACATCTTTGAATACACATCAAAGGTAAATATGCCAAAGTCTCTTTCATGAACAACAAATCTTTCTGCCTTGTACAGGCCACTGGCATACCAATGTAG
Organism: Marisa cornuarietis; assembly: GCA_004794655.1. Classification (NCBI taxonomy): domain Eukaryota; kingdom Metazoa; phylum Mollusca; class Gastropoda; order Architaenioglossa; family Ampullariidae; genus Marisa; species Marisa cornuarietis. The sequence goes on from SMMW01000066.1 coordinate 1,633,110, forward strand.
TTATGTCTCAGTGGTCGCCTCGAGTCTCATGATTGTCATACTTTGCAGTCCCATTTGTGTGTTTCGTTTTTGTTTATTTTTCTATAATTTGAAGAATCATATAAAAGATCTTAATTTTCTAATGAGTTTGTTATTCGCATTGTTTAAGCTCAGTTTCAGTGAGCTCTTTTGTCTTTCTCAAACCATGGGGCACAAACAGCACTGTCATACCCAGGATTTCATATACTGTGAGGATATTTTCTGTGATCAGCACCCTCCTTTATGGATCAGAAACATGGAAGATGACCAAAAACATCGGTAACAGGCTTGACGTCTTCCAAAACAGATGCCTCAGGCGCATACTTAACATCTTTTGGCCAAACACCATCACCAATGAAGAACTCCACCAAAGAACTGAAACCGAGTCCATCACCCAATCTGTGGATTGGACATGTGCTCCGCCAGCAGACAGCAGACCTCTCCAGAATCGCCCTACAATGGACTCCAGACGGCCGAAGAAAACGAGGCCGCCCAAGGGAAACCTGGAGAAGAACAGTGGAAAGGGAGATGAAAGGAAAGGGCTGGACATGGGGTCGCCTAGAGCGGGTTTCAGCCGATCGACATCAGTGGAGGGCTCTGGTTGAGGCCTTATGTGCAAATAGCACGAAGAGGATTGATTGATTGATTGATTGATTGATTGATTGATTGATTGATTGATTGAGGATATTTTCTAAATGACTTCTGGTTCAAATTGTTGTTGTTGCAGTTCATGCCAAAATTCAACTCCATCTCCATCTCTGGATATCACCTACAGGAGGCTGGAGCAGACACAGCTCTTGAGCTAGCTTTCACACTGGCAGATGGCTTGGAATATGTGAGAACAGGTCTATTATAAATTTAATACTTTTGCCTAATTTTTGTTGTGGGTCCTTGAAGACTGTATTTATCATTGTCATCATCTCATAGTACTCTTCTGAAGTATGAACATGGCTTCAGGCTACGAATTATCTGTCAAAGAATAAGGCGTAGAAATTAATTAAAATATTGCATAACCTAAAATAAATTCTATCAATGCAGAAGGCTTTGCTAATTCTTTACAGCTAGGGCCTCTGTGGGGTTAACTAATATGGCAACATGCCATGTGGTTTGTGCAAAGTGCATATAAAGTTCAAGCATCTGTACCTACAAACCAGCAATAGAAACCATAAAAATTTTCGGAAAATTTAGAAGAGCATTTCTTAAACTATAAAAGGTATCACTCAAGATGGAGCTTTTATTTTTATATATGTGCATGTTGTCTTCCTCACTGTTTGTAATTTATTCAACACGAGCAGCCAATGCGTCGAAATTCAACTCCCTTATTTCCCACATTTTAATTTTAAATAGGATATGCACATGAGCAGATGCCAAGAAAAAGTTGTCACAAGGAAAGAATTCATAGAGGGCAATAACTTTTAAATATGATTTTCGTTACCTGATCAAAAATATTCTCTTCAGTGCAATCCCTTGAAAATAAAAGGTGACCAGGCCACGTTTTACCAAGTAGCACATCAAGAGCTCTACTGAAGGCAGTCAGGTGTTTAATAACATGAGTATGAAATTTTAAGATGTTTTCACTTATATTTTGAGCTGCAACAGCTCTGTAAACAGAAGTACCCTTGTGTCTTAACCTGTAATAAATCATTAATGATTAAATGTCAATATAAAATTTTTAAGTATCCAACATTCATCATCATTTAAGAGAATTAATATTAATCCTCTTGGTTCAAGATTAAAATGAACATTACAATGACTGGCTTATAACTGAAGATTGCGAAGACGACAGTGGGTGAAGTTTGTTTTTTATTATTGCTGCTCTGAGATAAACATTAGACCAAAAAACCTAGACATTTTTGGAAAAGAGAAAACTTGCTTTGCAATAAAAAGTAATGAAAATCGCCTTGCTACCCCAGCAAGGCCACGATCGTGGTTTGTCGAACCAAGAGGTTTAATAAATAATTCTCTACAAAATGTTGATAAACATGTCAGCAAGTACAGTTTCGTTATTTAAATGTAAAGGTCATAGCCTTAATGCTATTGGGGTAGTTATATAATAATGGGTTTACAATATCTAAGAAATAATGTGTGGAATGCAGAGCCTAATTCTTACCTTTCACCACCTTTGACCTTCCATATACATTATGTATATGTGAAAAGGATGACCATGCATCATGTGTGTGTGTGTGTGTGTCCATTCATTGCTGGGTGGACAAAGCAAACTCCAGCCACCCACCTAAGCAAGCTTTGTATAAAGTTGAGTGACTTAACCATGCAGGTAAAAGCTGATGGTCACAACTGTATCCCAAGTTCAATGTTAATGTTGATATTTTTTGTCATAGTTAATGCAGAATAATATGAAGGAAAAAGACACCTCCAGCTTACTAAAATGCTTTGTATTCTTACATCCACTCACGATATCTCCCGACAGGCGTAAATCGAGGACTTGATGTTGATGACTTTGCTCCACGGCTTTCCTTTTTCTGGGGCATTGGCATGAACTTTTATCTGGTAAGATTGCTAGGGCATAACCTAACCCACCTATAAGCGCAAGTTGTAAATTGTTTATAATCTGACTGATTTAACAATATAACCTTTATGTTTTATTATAAATCATTGGTTCAGAATTATGTTTTTTAATTTGATGAATTAACAGTTAAGTTCTTAGTGTAAACCCTGATTTTTTTGGAATATAAACTATAAAACTGAGTTGTGTAGCAGCTGGCTTTTCTTTCATGTATGCTAGGAAATAGCCAAACTGCGGGCAGCACGTCGTTTGTGGGCATACCTGTTGAAAGAGCATTTCAAGCCCAAGCTGAGCAAGTCACTTCTTCTGCGCTGCCACTGCCAGACTTCAGGATGGTCTTTGACAGAACAAGTATGAGAAAATACCTGTATTGGTTTGTCTTTTATGTTCTTGTGTGTATATGCATATGTACATGTGAAAAAGTAGTGCATGCAGCATTGTCTGTGTATGTGTGTGTGTGCGCGCGCGCGTGTGAGCGTCTCTCCTCTGTCTACATGTGCATGTCTATGTATTTGAAAATGCATAGTTAGAAGAGTCTGTGCCTTACCAAAAGAAGAAGGAAGGATGCATGTGTAGAAGTGAAGATGAAGGTCAAAGGAAAAACAAAATATTATGTGATCTACATCATCAGAATTTTATATGATGATGATGTCCATTTGTAATGCGCAGGTATCCATTCAGAAGAATGCTCATTGCGCAGAAAAAACAAAATAAATAAAAAATAAGAAAAAAAATAAAGTAAATAAATAGATAAAACACCAGGAAAGTAAAAAATAAAGACAGAAGTGTTGCTTGGTTGTTTAAGTCCGTCTTAAATAAACAGATGGGTCTTCAGTCTTTTTCGAAACGTGGTTGGTGAGGTGATGGTGGACAATGATGATGGCAGAGCATTCCACAGCTTAGGTGCCGCGTTTTTGAAGGCCCTGGCTCCACTGCGCTTCTTGTTTGTGTCTTCCACTGCAGGGAGACAGAAGCGTGACTGGGAGCCAGAGGGCAGGCAAATATGACAAATATATTATTCTCCATCTCTTTCTTTTTTTGATCATTCTGTACCATTTTGCCATCATGCTTTGGGTTTTCAGGACCCATACAACAACATAGTGAGAACAGCTATAGAAGCTATGGCAGCAGTGTTTGGAGGTACCCAGTCCCTTCACACAAACTCTTTTGATGAAGCCTTGGGACTTCCAACACCATTCAGTGCACGTATTGCCCGCAACACGCAGATCATTCTCCAGGAAGAGAGTGGGATTCCTAAGGTTTGTGTAAAAGACATTTCAAAATCTGTGTTTGATGCATATTTTTTACCAGTAGAAAATGTTGACTCTTAGAGTTGATTTCTTAGTGATGAGTTAACTGTTACAGAAATAGATTCATTGTCATTTTATAAAAAAAAGTTATGTTGCAAAATTTTTAGGAGAGAGCATGTGTCTGTGTGCATTTTATTAAAAAACCGAGACAATATGCCATAAAATAACAGTAATATGGTTATTTGTTGATTAGTAAATCTGATTCATTTTTGAGGTCGCTGATCCCTGGGGAGGCTCCTATATGATGGAATGCCTGACAGAAGAAATATATGAGGCTGCTTTAAAAATAGTCAACGAGGTACTATATTTGTCAGTCATTTAATTTCCCTGAACTGATAGTACTGTCCTAAAAATTTTACAGATAAATCATTTACAGATAAATTTATTTACCGATAAATAATTAATGTTATCTACTTATAAAACCATCAATGCATGTGAATTCTGCTACTGAAAAATGAGCTTTATGTCCCAAACTAATAGAGCAGCAAGATGTTACAGAGTCTTATAACACTTTTTGACTGAGAGGAAAAAAAAAGAAGGAAGTTTAATGTCACATAGTATATATGGTTTCAGAATATTATCTTGTGCATTCATAGGATGACTAAATGAATGCCATAACATCAAATATCAAATGATGTATGAGGATGTTGCTGATTAGCTGAAATGGTCAATGTAGGTGGAGAGTCTTGGAGGCATGGCAAAGGCTGTAGCATCAGGAATGCCCAAGCTGAGAATTGAGGAATGTGCTGCTAAACGTCAAGCTCGTATTGATACAAGTCAAGGTGGTGGAAAACTAAAAGGCTCTGAGATTTTGTTGTTGTTGTGCAGATGTGCATGCATGATCCTGACTTTAGCACTTTCAAGTAATCAGAAGATAATAACAATGAACCAGACAATTAGTGACAGACTAGGAAACTGCTTAAAGTGGTTTTCAGCTCCCCATCATTCCAGAATGACAGTTGATTAGAGAATATTGTGGAGCTTATTCCTTTTATCCTGTCAATATTCACAGAGGTAATAGTTGGTGTTAACAAGTACCGTTTGGCTGAAGAACAGAGAGTAGATGTACTGTCTATAGACAACACCATTGTTCGCCAGAAGCAGATTGCTCGTCTCAAGAAAGTCCGGGAAACAAGAGATTCTCAGAAGGTAGAACCAGGTTCTAATTTTATTTTTTGTGAGCTCATCACTTTCCAAAACTTTTTATTTTTGCATCCTTTTGATACCATCACTTAGGCCAGCGTTTCTCAACCTTTTACTTCTGATGCTCCCCCAGATGAAAAAAGGTATGTCCACATGCCCCTCAGATTGAGAACCCCAGACTTAGATCAATGGTCACATATCTAAATAATCTGAATACCAGACATCAACCCCATGCTATGCAGATTATTTGTTAAGGCCCAGTAGTGTCTACAGTAATTCAGATAATCAAAATGCTTGGTACATGTTACAATACTTTCATGTACCGATTTAAAGGTAAACTGTGCAGGTCATTCACATTAAAATAAATCTTGTGCTCTTTTTCTGAGCTTTAACAGTAAGAAGTGGTGTTGTTATGGTAGTGATGTTGATTTTTGAGAGAATGGTATAAATTATAACATTGTTTTATGGAAATATAGTCCTACCGTATGTTCTCGTAATTGGAAATGTTTTGATATAATCTGAAGGAATGTTATTTCAAATTCCCAGTGATTATATGATGAATTTTTATTATTCTACAGATTATTTATTCTATAGGCATTTAATATTCTGTTTTATTCATAAAAGGGATTTTATTTCCATCAAAGGTTCAGGCTGCATTGAAGGCAATCACTGAATGTTGTCGCAGTGGGGATGGAAATTTGCTAGCATTAAGTATTGAGGCTGCTCGAAAACGTGCCTCTGTTGGAGAGATAACTGACGCTATGGAGGAGGTGAGCAGTCTTGCTTTTTTGTAGCTTTGATACATTATTTAAAAAAAAAAAAAAGTAAAAATTTCAAAAAGGCAAGTATTAGATGCCAGCTCACTGGGCAGTGTAAGAGAAAGGTAACCCAATATTAAGGATTATGCTGCAAATCAGATCAGCAGTGTTTCAGAAAAGGCTGGCTCAGGATCCTGTTTGAAATGTGAAAAATCTGTTTTAGCATTGAGGACTAAAACAATCATATAAAAACCCTGTAGGTTTTTGGACGCCATGTGGCCTTTGATCGCTTGGTGAGTGGAGCATACAAGTCAGAGTTTGGTGAAGAAGATGAGATCACCCGAGTTATGAAGAAAGTAGAGGTATGTCTTGAACCTTTCATGCAACCTTGTTTCAAATATGTTGAAATACTGCATGTTGTGGTGAATTTGAGTCTAATGTGTAGCTTACCATGGTCTGGATGATGCAGAATTTATGAAATGGCTAGCCTGAAAGGAACACTTAGTGCAAGGAGAGTAATGGACATTTTGCCTGATCACATCACTTTCTGCTAAGGTTCCCGGTAAATTACCTTTTTGACATGCTCCTGTTTAAACTTGTATTCAAGGCTTTCCATGAACGTGAGGGTAGACGTCCCAGAATTCTTGTGGCAAAGGTTGGACAAGATGGGCACGACCGTGGTGGCAAGGTCATAGCCACAGGGTTTGCTGACCTTGGATTTGATGTTGACATTGGACCTCTCTTTGCAGTAAGAACTTACAGATATCATTGTGGTGTTAAGTGCAAAACTGAGCTGTGCTCAATAAAATATAGGTCATGTGTACATCAGTGTATATACATATATGTAAAAAAATTACATTTTTATCCTACTTTTGCATCACTGTGATATCTAAAGCAAGTAGATAACAGTGCATGCTGTAATGATGCTGCCCTCCATTATCAGACGCCTGCAGAGGCAGCACAGCAGGCTATCGATGCAGATGTTCATGTTGTTGGAGTGAGCTCCCTTGCTGCTGGACACAGAACTCTTATTCCTCAACTGATTGAGGAGCTCCAAAACATGGGGAGAGCGTAAGTCAGTTTGTCATTTTTGTACATCAAAGTGTTAACATTTTTCTTTTTAGTTAAACTCTTCCTTATGAGCAAGAATCAAGTAGAACAGTCTGAAAAGTTATGAAGCTAGCTTCAGCAAGACAGTATTTTCTGAGTAGTGACTTGGCACAAAGAACTTGATTGTGAACATGGTATATATATATATATATACACATTTATATATTTTTGAGATTTGGCACTTAATACGTCCTATTTTCTAGTTGAACTGTGAACTCAGCTCATTATAGCCCATGGATAGTTTTCTACCCAATGCTTGGTACTAGGAAGGTTCAATCAAAACAAAGATAAAAATACTGACACTCTGAATGTGTATATGTGTATGTGAGTGAATAAAATTTATGTGGAAGAAGACTAGATAAATCTAGTAAACCAGCCTCTTTATTCGAGTATTTTTATGCTTAATTCTGAGGGTGAATGGGTCATGGAAGTGTTGGCTAAGTGTAGACTGTTCTTGTGGCAAAGGGACATCATTGTAATCGCTGGCGGAGTCATCCCACCCCAGGATTATGAGGACCTGTACAAAGCAGGTTGTGCTGCTATTTTTGGACCTGGTAAGCATACTTCCTCATTACTATCAGTCTGTGAAAACTGTTTAGTTTGGCATCCATGTAGTCATTATACTAGAACATCTTCCTTTTCTCACTCAACCCACACACAGCAATCAAATAACAATCCTCTTTAGCTCTGAAGCCTAATTCTATGCAATTACTACTTATGCTGACACAGACAATACTATTTATTTTATGTTATAGGTACCAGAATTCCAGATGCTGCATACAGAGTTGTTGAACTGATAGAGGGCAAATTCAATAATGAAAGAAAACAAGAAACTGCTTGAAAGGAAGACTGAAAGACAAGTTTGCTGCTTTTAATTTGAAATCATGCTTCTGTGAATGTTCGCTCATCGCCGAAGTTAAATTTTTTTAAATCATAAAGTATTTGGAACCTGTTATTATAGATGAAGAGTTAACGATCCTTGTTTGCTACCAAGATTATGATGTAAATACCAAGGCAATTTTGTTTTCAAAATGTTTTTAGATGTGTTTGAGAGAAATCAAACTGTTATAACACTGAACACTGGATTTGATATAAAAAGTGGTTATGCAGAGATTAGCTAAAACTACACTGGATATGCAAGAGTTCTCCTTGTTAACAATGAAAGTACCAGTAGGAGCCATTCCTATGAAATGTGCACAAGACTAAGATCACTGGGTTCTTGCATTGTTCTTTTATTATTGCACAGTTGTGATAGCTTAAATACACTTTGACATAATCTGTGTTTATGTTACACGATTGAATATGGAAATATAAAGTGGCAATATATCTTGCTGTTTCACGACAAAATGATGAAATGCCCAACTAAATTATTTTTATGGTACTAGTGTTGTGAATTCTCTGAGTATGGTAAGAGGTCAGAAACAGATACTGTCCAAATCATGAGTGCCCACACACACAATTTTATTCTTTTTGTATAGATCTCTTTAAACAAAATTATGCTGACAGTTTTCCACCAGTTCTCTCTAACACCTGAAGAATGTCAAGCGCCTCACCTGCAACAAAATATTTTCTTTGGTGAAACAACAAATGCTAACATCTCATCAAACAACTTTCTGTAATTATTGACACATTATATCAGCCCAACTTTACTTAATATCTCCTGACACATATCTGTCATGAACATCAACATGAATATGCACAATACTTTTTGTAATTTGAGTGAGCATATCAATTTGTCTCTACTAAAGCAGTTTAAAAGGGATGTAAATCTCTGAAGAAATCAAAATAGAAAAATAGAAATTGTAAGTGAAAATATAAACAGAGAGAGGAACATGGGTACTATTACCTTTGGGAATGCCATAGCCTTCAGCCAGCCCATGTGGGTTTGAGGGTGTCTTGCAGTCCATTGTCACCTCTTTCCGTAGACACACATCAATGTCCACAGCACTGAAGAATGCAACCGACTGGAAATCAAAGGCAAAGTACTGATGTCATATGATGATATATTCTGAAGAAGTTCAAAAAGATTCATTAAATTGCACCCTTGCAGGATCACTAAAATAGGCATCAGAATTTCCTAGTTTCCATGGCTTACTTACATGTCCTGTTGCCTGCAAGTAAAGATTTGTGGATGACAGTTGACCGTTATCTCAAGAAATTTTACTTCAAAATGCACTTTACAGTACTGGTGTGTCATCCATTTCTTCACGTTTTACCTTCTTTGATCCAACCAGGTGGTTGCCATTTTTAACATTTTTGCCAAGTCTTCGCCTATATCATAGCTGTTATTGCAGAAAGCCAACCCTTAATTTTGAGAACCAACCCTTAATTTTGAGAACAGCTTATATGGATTACTGAAGTCAAAGATGAGCCAGGATAAAAAGAGCAAAATGTTAAATAATAAACCTGGATAACTTTTATGCTGGTGTTTTTGGAGAACATGATGTGGAAGAGGTCTTTTCATAACTCGTGAAGGCATAAAATGTATTTTTGAGGGTAAGATAACCCATGTAAGCCATGAAGGTAAAAATTCTCACCTGAGGCAGGTCATGCATTTTAAGACGGAAGGCAAACATGGTGCGAGTCAGAAGGTTGGTGATGTGCAACGCAAGGGCTGCTCTGTGTCGGTCAGGAGATGCCACAAGATAACGAACCTCATCATGGATGCTGATGCAGAAGCGACCATTCATGGCATACAAGTCCATCAGCCATCTCATACACACCAACATGAGGTGCAGGTAGTCAACTGCTGAACTTTGCACCACCCAGTTCACCCGACTGGTAAGAAACTAAGCAAAGAGAGACCACACAGACCACTAGTTCTTTCGTGTGTCACCAGTATTGATGGATAATGTGACAATGTTTGATCATCAATTATTTCTTTCACACTAATGCCGAGACTAGATTCCCTAGGACATGTTAGAAAGTTGATGATTTGAAGTGCAAGGCCTGCTCTGTATCATGACTTACATCATCAAGAACAAATTTGGGCTCCAAGGCTTTACTGATGTGACAGCCCAGAACAGGAGTAGTTGGGTGAGGTGAGTTTGCTATCTGTTCAAGGGCATTGAACATGTAGCTTTCACTGCAGCATAAAACAGATTTGAGAAAATTGCAGTTCACATAGTTTTCTTTTCTTCAAAAATGAACCCATATCCAGCATCAACAGTGTTCCTTTGTCTTCAAGCAGGAAAATTTTTATCAAGATATTTTTCCATGAAAAGTTATTAAATTTTTTTTACGTTATGAAAATATAGAAGATACATGCTTACCTTCCACCTGTCCACAGCCCTTCATTGCTGCAAAAGATAAATAAATTTGGTAGACAAGGCAGCCTGATGTCTAGGCACACATGCTAATGATTGTCATGACAAAGCAGTCACTAGAATGATATACTAAGCATCACCTTTGCTGCAAATGATACACACCAATATTTTTCATTTAGGACTGCTGAAATATAGCTGCCTTTTTTCTCTCTCTTATTGAAACCGTCCTTTCACGGAGCAACTTGTTAGGCCAGCTGTGTGGTCTAAATATAGAGGTCAAATTTATTAACCTGTTCCTTCACACATCCTTACCAGAAAATATGTAATTTGACAATCTCCGCAATGGTTTAAAGTACCATGTAAGGGTGAGATGACTTGTTCTGCACAACAGATTCTTCTTTGACCTTACTAGATGACATGACCACAGGAGATACCAGACTACATTTGCTCTTTAACCTTCAATAGTCGAAGCCCTGCCAGTCTGCAAGTGGCTGATGTGCTTGCTGGGGGGAGCTTGTTGTATTACAAGATCTGAACCCAGGACAGCCAATCCTCACTGTATCGGTGACAGGCACTAAATGTTGTGCTACCAGACCACCTGTGGTGTGCAGGCCCTTCGTTACTCTGCTGAGCAACAGCCCTCAGACAGCTATTAAGATGACAGCAAAGCCAATACAACGGTTTTTAATAGTTATAGTGGTACATCTGTTGTCTCGGTGGGTATTCTGACTCTTCTCACTTGGAAGGCGAGTGACCTTTTCATGCACACTGTTCCTCTGGCACTTCTGGGCCCAATCTTGGCAGCGCAACATGCCACAACTTGATACGAAGAGAGGGTTTCAATTTCTGTTCTCCTGTGGTCACGTCATCTGGCGAGGTCAAAGAAGAATCAAAATTGTTAAGGTAATCTCTTTCTTCAAGAGCTGCCAATAAAAATTTCATTTCTCTATTGACATCATCTATTTTCTCTTTCCATACTTGCGTTCGCCCTTGGTTTTTCGGAACATGTCCTTTGCTGTGATCCGTGCCTGTTGTGGTGTTATGCTTGGGTTGAACTGCATCAGCAGCTGCTCAGCAAAAGTCTGTCCAGCTCCATAGATTCTCCCATAGTTCAAAATCTGCAGGCATCAAAAAGCAAATCTTCAGATATAAGCAATTTATGATTTTGTCACAAGCACTCTCAAAGAACTGTTGAAGATCACATTCTCAAGGAGCTTTTATATCTAGGAGGAATAACAAGTGGACTAGGTGAACTCAAGAAGAATCATTTACCAAAAGATTTGGAACTACAGGTTTTAAAACTTTTGATAAGTGGTTTCTACCAGTAACTCAATAAAAAGCATGATTTTTTTTTTCTTCAACACTCACTTCACCATTTTCACCTAGTCAGGGACCTTATAGTGCTCTCTGTAAGCACCAACTAAAGCCTGGATTACTAGTTCTTTAGTTGTGTCCGCAGACATTTTGTGCAACCTTTAAATACAAAATCATGTGTTGAAGTCATACTACCTTTGCCTGGTCACGGCTGACACGGGCCAGCTCAGCAGTCTTGCTGTGCAAATCCGTTTTATCTGCTTTGTTTCCTTGCAGCGTCATCCATCCCAAGGCAGTACACCCTAACATGTGCACTCAAGCGGTCAGAAAAGGTCAGGTCTGCTGAATTTCACATTTTTTGACACTCCAAATGCATTGTCACATTCATTCTACATGCACTTACTGTTTTCTACATACCTTTAGTTTACACATATTCATTAAGATATTGGAATAAAAAGAAAAAAACCCACAGTGTAGGCAATCAAAATTGTTCTGTCATGCTTGTAGACCTTGTACTACAAGCCTATGCCAGAATACTTATCTTTTTCATACAGAAGTAGATTTCAAACATGCCTTTTTTTGTATTTGATTTTACTGCTCATGAAAAATGTCACATACCATGGATCTTCATAAAAAAGGCATCCCCCAAAACTGCCGCAATCCACAGCTCCTGTGAATCCACATCAGCACCCACAAAGTGGTAACCTGGAGGGGTGTGTATCATGGCTTTCAGTTCACTTCCAATGCGATCAGGCTGTACACAACAAACAGCATGAAAACGACACCACTCTTCCCACACCAGTAACTGATATGAATGTAATACTTCTTACATGAATTCAATATTTTTTTACTCAAAATAATGCATCAATTTGATAGCAAACTTTAATCATCAGCATGAATGCTATCCATGTTCCCTAAAAGTTCTTGTGATAATGTTACCCTAGATTTCTTGCAAGAAATGTTGAACATTTGTCATTTACACAAATGCAGTGAGAAGACCACCATTTATGCCTAAGATTTTCTTAATATCCTCAATAAACAGCAACCTAATAAAGTCAACAGAAAGACCGAATAAAATATCTTGAAATGAAAAATCTGGAAGGCAGAAAAATAAACTAGCATGGAATCAAGGTGGAGACTCACATAGGCATTGCTAGCTGTAAGCCATGTTGGTTCAACAGCTCGTCGTGTTATGGTTCCTGACACAACAAGTCGAGGAACAATTGCCCCATACCGCTCATATTCTTCGTAGTCATGATGTCTGTAGGTAGTTGCATAAGAGATTTGTAAACAGACAGATCCATGCTTCTTATTTGTAAACAGACAGATCCATGCTTCTTATTTGTAAATAGATCCATGCTTCTTTTTATAAAACTATGTTTCCCTTTGAGAAAGAATAAGGAAACATGGTGGTCTTCATGAACCACATCTAAAAACCACAAAGGTTTAACTCATTTTATCCCCCAAATAGTATATTATTAAAGACCACAATAATATATTAAAATCACTTGCACAAAGTTACATAGATACAATTATATATACATAGATAATGATTATTACTGTATTACTATTTTGATTATGATAGAAAAAGGTTAGATAAAGGCAATATTAATCGGTAAATCAGATGTTGAAAGCAGAAAAATAGTATGAAAAGGGATAAAGATGTAAATGGAAAAATATTTGATCTTACTTTGTGACATACTTCGGCAGCTCTTCTTTTTGTAGCCAAACTGCCATCTGTCCTCTGTTAACAAGCAAATGGCACACTTCAGCAAAACAAAAGTGGAAGGTTCAAAAACTAAGAGGAAATCAGACTGGTTAAGTTTATACTATGCTAAATGATTCCTGGATGTCAAGCTGCCAGCTAGTATCATGTCTCAGAAGGACATAACCATGCTGTATTTTCTCCAGCTTTCAGTTTCGTCTATTGCCGATTCTAAACCTTCACAACCACAAGTTCCATCATCATCCCTGACCTCTAGCTACTGTCATTCAAAGTGTCTATGCAAAATGTCCGACGTCTGTGACAACTGCACCTTTTACCTGGAGTGATGCAATTCTGATAATATCCTGCTGATTAAGGAAACGGTGACCGGACACTTAATCCCCGGACACTTAATCCCCGACACTTCATCCCCTAGACACTTAATCCCCAGACACTTCATCCCCAGACACTTCATCCCCAAATCGCAACACAACACTCAAAACTGCTATTTTGTGAACTTGAAATATTATAAGAGAAATGTGTCGCGTGGTAACTCTGGGTAACTCTGGTAAGACTGGGTTGCGCTGGGTTTACAATTATGTGCGCCGGGAGAGAGAAACGTCCAAAGAAGAAGTAGGCTGAATTGGCCATGAGAATCAGCAACATTGTACAGCGATATGAGGCAATGGATAGTCTTCTGTACCTTCGATCATTAGCTTACCTGTCATATTGATTAACAACACTTTTCATATCTTAATGTTGAAGAACATTGACTTTAATAGCTCACATGAACTGTAACTAATGTTATAAATGTTGAAATTAAGTATTATTTTAATTGTCAAACTTATTTTGATGTTTACATGAAATAATTATTTGAATTTGAATTAAATTTTTCATTCACTTCATAATTTTTTTAGTTGAAATTTCATTTTGAGGATGAAGTGTCTGGGGATGAAGTGTCTGGGGATTAAGTGTCTGGGATTCGCGGAAACATACCTATGTATGGGTATAAATTATTTTCCCAGCCATAAAGCATTCTCTACGGATACCTTCTGTAGATAAAATTAGACTGTAAAAAAACCATGTCTGGCTAATTGCAGAGTGACAATTGCCTTCTAGCCACCTGGCCTATCACAAAGAAAGGCAGGCAAGTCTTACTCAATCCTCTCCTGATTGTTTTTCCAATAGGAGCAGATTTTGCTGAGGAGAAGTGCACGGTTTGCATGATCACCTGTCTCTGCCCGTAGCGTACCATCCTCTACCCTGTGTAGGTAATCTTTGGCTAGGGGATTGCCCACACGCTTCTTGTCACCATCCTAACAAGGACAATGAGCATTGTAAGGTGTTAAAAACATCTATGGGGAAAAGCATGTTTATTTTATTTAAATTTCACACTATTCTCTGACTGCAAAAAAAGAAGCAGTGATCATTGGAGGGCAACTCCATGCATTTCAAATTGGACATTAGTTCACAGTCACTTAAATGAGTAAAACTCATCCACATACCCCATAACCCCCTCCCCACTAAACGTACCCATGTTTCCATACCTTGTGTGGAATCCTGTAAAATAAGCAGCAAGGTAAACCAATGTCATAAGGTCCATCCCCTAAATTGCCATTAGACTTCTGGCATCAGAAAAAAAGAGAGAGAAAAGAGAACAATTGCCTTGATCAAACATTACTCATAGTCTTCACAGATTTATTTTTTTTACGTTTCCAGTTCATTGCCATTTAGACAAGCTCAAGTTATGACACTCTTTGGTTCTATGCACCTGCTAGTTAACAATGGTACAGCTTAGACTTCTTTGAAATTTTAAATTAAAGGTTAACATTGACTGTTTGCACAGTCAAAATTAAATGATATTAATTTTTCAATTTTTGAATCAACTCTCATATACATGGTCAAAATACAAAAAATAAGTGCTAGGACTAACTGCAACTGAAAAATAGTTCCCATTTAATTAGTCACTGAATTTTGTTACCTTAAAATTAATAAATTTATGTAGGCAGGATGCCCAACTAAATTTTATTGTAATAATAAGCTCATGCCTTGTCTTTAGGCTGATCTCTAGCAGCATCCCAATGCAGAATGACTTCCTGTGGCTCCATTGCCTGCTGGTCAAAATCTCGGCCCAGGAAATGGTTCAAATCAGCTGGCATCTCCTTATCTTTGAATAAGTGTGGTTTGCTTTTTTTCATAAACTCTAGAAATGCCCTGGGACAAAAAGGCAACAGCAGTAGCAGAAAAAATACCATATTTGGTGGTAAAATTTCTTTCTTTGAGTACTTTCCAGATGGCATGACTATATGGAGATCACCCTCTAGCTACATCAAATGTTGGTAAATCTGGAATGTGAAGGGACCACTTTAGTGGAAAATGTCCCATTCTGCTCAAGGCCTCGGCAATAACAATGATGTTTCCAGGACAGCTGAGTTAGCAGTTTGATGTTGAAATTGTGACACCACCTGAGTTGCTTCCACAGTATGAGGCACGGCTTAGGTAAGGGGCACTCCCCTGTTGACATAAGTAGGTCACTGCAGTGGAGCTATCAGTCAAAAGTGTACTGCTTAAACCAGAAGCCAGGAAGCAGAAACTCCAGAGCCATCGGCAAAGTGGAGGTAAAAAACGGATGAAACTCGGTGACACCCGCTGCTGCTTAACCTACAGTGTAGGTCTTCCTTCACTAATCGATGGACTTGTATTGCTCCACTGGCAAGACACTTGCTTCTGCCACACTCAAAGACCCAATTAAGTTCTTTACCTACATTTAAGGGAGGTGACAAAGGCAACTACATATGCACACAGGGGAAGGAAACTGTTAAGGAACATTGCTTTGAAGTACATCAACCCCCCCACCACCCCCACCTTTGGTGGAGGTGTTGAGCCACAGCCACCGACTGCACCGCCCTGAATGGAACACCGTTCATGACAGAGACAGCATGCTATGCCAACTTGCATATGGTGTAGCACAGGTCAATACAGACAGCTTAATATGGTAAATACAACTCAGCTTATAAGCAACATAACATTTCTTATCGACACGTTTCATATCAAAACAGATTATGCCTACAAGCAAGGGTAACCTTAGACACCACAAAGCCCTGTAGACATTGGCGGTGGTGGCGGCACAGGGCACATGCTCTTACATGGCAATCCCGCCTGGACCCTTTTCTACTTCTCTCTCTAAAGAAAAACATAGCGGTGTCGTGTCACCAATTCACTCAGGATGACACGGTACTTTATTAGCTATCTAGCCTTACCTTATGTCGCTCTAAAGATAAGAGCCGAAGCATAAAACTTCCCGCAGCAGTTTGTCTCTGACCACCTGCATGCAACCTTATCCTCGGTTAGAAGCGGAAAACTTAACAAGGAAAAGAAGAGGTATCCAGGGCAGTTGGTACTGCGAACAAAATAGACAGCAGGACACAACATCGCACTTTACAGGCCTCACATTGTATACCCAGAAGAAACGATGCAGCTGACACACATCTTAACTGTGCCAAGCCGGCCAAAAAACAAAAAGGCTCACTGGTGTACAGGTGGGGTAGGAGAGGGCTGAGTTGAATTCAGGTCCTACCATGTTGCACGGATTTGGACAGTTGGATTTGAGGTAGCTAGAGGGTAATCTCCATATAGTCATGTCATCTGGTACAGCGCAAAGAAGACACCAAGACATGGTTACTCTAGTGCAGTAAAACAATCATCATGATACAGCATAGAAAGAGATAGTGAAAGAAAGCTGGAAGAGAGTGAGAAAATTCTTGCTCATGAATTCTGTTGCTTTTTACCTAACAGGGAAGTTACTGGTGGTTTCTCCCTTATCCTGTTGGGCTAGTTCTTTCTCTGTCTCCGAAAGCTCCTTGAGGGACGGAACAAGATAGCCCCAACCAAACGTCAGGTCAAAGTGAACAGGGTATCCATCCCA
This sequence comes from Marisa cornuarietis, assembly GCA_004794655.1. NCBI lineage: Eukaryota > Metazoa > Mollusca > Gastropoda > Architaenioglossa > Ampullariidae > Marisa > Marisa cornuarietis. Next base: position 1,650,183 of record SMMW01000066.1, read on the forward strand.
GGTCAAGCGCATAAGCTTTGGTGTAACACGGCACTGAGTGCTAATGTTTGAAGGCCCTGGATACCAGTCTTCATCGTTTGGACGAGGACACAGCTCACGATACCAGCTAAACAGCAAAAAAAGAGGGCTTTTGACTTTAGTTCTCCATGTGACTTTTTGTACACAAGACAAAAAAACCAAACAGGCATGCACAGAGCTTCACAAAGGTACAACTTTCATTAATAACACAAATTTGTCCCCAAAATTTGCCTTTCCTAAACTATAGTAACAAAGTTTTTTTTAATTATTTTTCTTTTTTTTTATTGAATTTGTAAAGTGCTTTTTATTGTGTGGGTGCAAGCTCAGCGCACTGCACATGAAAATCTACAAACCACTGACAGTTAACCATAGGGGCTGTGGGATTGTGGGACTGAATATACAATGTGATTAGCCCTCTAAGGAACAATGTATTTCACTCCTTTAATTTATTATAAATGTCGATATCATCATAAAGAATTCAGATAATTACATACGCAGGATAGCCAGCCATAAAAGTGGGATTCTTCGGAACTCTGCTGGCTGTTGAACACACTTGCTCTAAAATGTCTCTCCTTTCCTTCCGTGTTTCATCATCCTAGTGTTATAAAAGAGGTTAAATAAGGGTACACGTTTTTGATTTCCCATGCTTTTATATAATAAAATACACACACACATAGGGGAAAAAATCTTAATCAGTCTACCTTTATGCTGTTTTAGTATTATATTAGAAAGTCAATCATACTTCTAGAAACATGAGAAAGTCCATGTCCTCCTCTCGTTCTCTGTCCATGCTACTAGTTGTACTGGTTGTTATTTTTCGTTTGGTCTGCAATGCTTCCCGTGATCCAGATGCTCCATTTTTCTTCATTTTAAATTGTGATATTGACCAATCTAGATCCCACAGCCATGGATCATTTTTGTACCTGGCCAGAATTACAATACATAACAAGATTATATGACATACAAGTTTAAGCAGTAAATAAAGCACAGTGCAATGTGTATATCTGTGTGGTTTTGGTTGATAATCATGCAGAAATACACCTTTTGTCCAAACTTAACCAAAGTTAGCAGGAATATTCCTGCTGTCTATGGGAAGATCACTATCTCTGGTTGGTATACTTTTCTCCGGAGCATGTTTATTTCCTTCACTTTGTTACTGGTGGTTCCAAAGCAGTACTATGTGGAATAAATTTTGATGTTTGTCTACTACACAGCACAAATCTTGACATCGTAATTTGAGAGAGCAAGAGAGGGGAGAAGGGAGTGAATGAGCAAATTGGGTGGCAGCTTTTCTGGAAATGTGAATTGTCAGCCTGTCGAGTTCAGAAAGGGTCATCAAGAGCACATGTTTTACTATTTTGCTACATTATCACCACACATGAATGAGCTTGACTCAAATGAAGTGATAAAAAAAGTTGTGTATATTTTGTATAAACAAATATAATTCTGTCAAGTAGTAGAAGGAAATATTTCTTTTGAAGAACCACATTCTGAGAAAAATAGTTTTGAAAAGGCCACTGTATGTATGCAGTTATATTATTAAATGTTCAAACAATGCTTTATCTGATCATGAACAAGCATTACCTGAATTCCTACCTGAAATATGATTTACATGAAAAGCTTGAAAACAATATATAAACAATATAAACTAAATTGGCTATGTTTTAAGCAAAGAAGAAAATGGCAATAAATGATAAAATGTTACATATTTCATTTCTAAGGAATTGGGTTTGCATATGTTCTACAAAAATATTTTGTTTTAAAAGATCAACTTAACATTTAAGATACAGAAAACAAGTTATAAAGGCCAGTCAATATACCTACTGTTCATCCTCTAGTAGGTGACAAGCCTCGTCAGCGAGAGAGATCAGCAGTTTGCGCAGCTCTCTCTGCAATTCTATATAGGTTGCATTGGCATGCTCTAAATAGCGTGGCCATATACTGTTGACTGGTAGATATGCTGATCCCATTTCCAGAATGCCACCAAGTGTCACGGGATGAGGAAACCTTTAACCAGGTGAAAAAGCTATGTGATATTTCAGTTTTTAAGATTTGAAACTCTCTACTTTAATATTTAAGAAGAAACATGCAGCATCAGAGACACATACGCTACACCATATGCAAGTTGGCATAGCATGCTGTCTTGTAATGAATGGGAGAGCAGATGGAATCAAAGAAAGAGTGTTTAGGGGTGTAAGCATGTTCATGCAGCCATACAAGCAGATGCATATGTTTGTGTGAATGTGTGTGCTTTATTACACCCATGTGCATTTTCTGATAATTGACATTTAATAGAATTTCTTTTATTCAGCTTATACTTCAATTCCAATATGCATCATCAGTTTCTTGAATATTAAAGTATATGTTTACATAACGCATACAGTAGAAAAAATAATAATACTCTAATTTATATAGCTGTACATGTGTCACCAACATTATTTTGGTCAGAAGTGTCACATTTAGATGATGTTCTACAAATTTATGAATGGATATTTAACCCTGAATGATCACTACAATATGGCATTCCCACCACAGTGTTTAAAACTTCCTCCTGACAAGTGAATTCATTTGCAGATAAACTTTAAAATAAGATACCTCACAAAAAATTCTGGCCAGAGTTTAGCAAAAACTGAATGTGTTGCCAAGACATCTTTGGCACAATAAGTCATCAGTGCCTGTCAAATCAGAGTAAACATACATTAATAACAATAATAATAGGATTTATATAATGCATTTCCCCATGTGGAGGCAAGCTCAACAGCCTTTACAAGAGATAAGGAGCAGTACATCATGATGCCGTATGTGATAGGTTAACATGCATACATACACATAAACTGTGAACATTGCCTGGAGCATGAAGGAATGCAGAGAGCAGAAGATGGAGAAAAGAACAGTCAGGGCAGACCAATTTGAGTATTTCTAAGCAGTTCAAGAAAAATGGACTCGCAGACCAAGTTAACATGATTGCCGAAAGACAATGTGTCAAAAATTACTCCAAGATTCCTGACAGACTGGGAAAGAGTAACAGAAGATTCAAAGAAGTGAGTGTTGATTGAGATATTTGTTTAAGCATATATGCTTCTAATAATAATAATATAGTTCTGTTGCTTTGGTCAATAAATATATCCTCTTTCCTTTGAACCACCCTCCCACCTCTCACTCTTATGCGAGCAAGAATTCCTAGATTTTGGAACATTCTGCTATCTTCTGAGCATCAGAGAGGTTTAAAGAAATAACCCTCTGCTTGTTAGCCTGCGCTCATGTCTTCCATAATATAAGCATTATACATTAGTAAACATGGTACTAAATTTTTACTTGGAAATCTTGACGAACATCTTCCATAGAACCCTCTACAAAAATGTTGCGCTTCTCTTTGTCAAGTAGCTTGCCATTGCAGTGAAGCTGGTACACAGCACTTAGATTGTTCATCCCACCAACTTTCTTCCATTCATCAGACTGGATAGCAGAAAATAAATGCACTGGTTATCTTGTACAGTAGGATTGCTCACAAGATTACATAAGACACAATTTTCTTTGCATTAAAATGACAAATCAATTGACTTTCATATCCTTTTATATGTTTGTTGTATTTGTGTGCGTGTGTGTGTATGTCTTTGTAAAGAGACATAATAAGAAAAAGAGCTTTTTGTGAGTTATAATATAGCTGTCACTATTATCACGGACCCCTCTCACCCACTGCATCACCATTTCCAAATGCCTCTGGCTGTAGATGGAAACAACTGGTCAACAAGAAGAGTGCTCTGGTCAAATCCTTAATACCATCTGCAATATCACTCATAAACAGGACTAACGAATGTACCTTGTGTGTGTGTGGACGTATGTGTATTTGTGTGCAACAGCCTCTGATAATTATTGCTAGGAGTAGGGGGAGAGGGTGTTTAGGAGTGTAGTCGCTGTATGGGTGTGTGTAATGCGACAGCACATTGTTTATTGCTTATGCAAGCTCCCAACAAAGAAAAATTTATATCTCGTTTGCACGGAAATAAAAAAAAGAGGTATTGTTTTGTATAACAATTTGCTTAATTAATTAATAAAAAAACTTAAAAGCAGACTGAAAAAAAAACAAAAATAAAAAATGTTTGTTCAGATAACAAAAACATACTTACAGCTGCCATGTTAAACATCTTCTGCCGCTCTGTGTGCTCCCGAACCTCTTTGCGTGATGAGTCACTCATAGAGGATTGATACAATATGCGTTGAAAACTTGTCAGACCACATATGGCTATGTGCAAAGACATTGTGTCCAAGAAGCGTGTTTTTGTCCCCTTGCAAACATAAACATTTATTAAAAAAAAAATAAGTCAAAAATGCTTTAAGACTTTATTAACAAAAGATCTACAATTTTTCATTTTGCAAACGTCAAAAGAAATCAAAAACTATATTTCTTGCAAATAACATCACTTAAAAATGTTCTTTCAAACAGTGTGTCAGTGATAGTTGTCTTTATTCTTTATTGTAGGTTAATAGGAGTAAATCTTGGAACACATGGTACTTCTGGTTCTAAGCAATAAATCTTTTTGCTTTTGTCTGTATGGAATAAGTTAAAAGTATATTGATATATATTTACACACGTCTTTATATGAGTGTGTGTATCTCTAATGCTATCTAGTCTATTTCTTACCTGAATTAGATATTGCTCTTTAACGAATGAGCGGTCAAAACCAACATTGTGACCAATGACCAGACGCTTCTTCCATTGACCACGTGGGGCTGAGAAAGATTTCTGCTTGGTCTCAAGAGGAATCAGGTCAGAGATCTGAGGTTCTTTGGTCCAGTGCAGCCTGTCTTGCAGTACAAAGTCACTGGTCCAAGAATACCTGTTCAGAATTAAATCATGCACAATTTATGGCAAATAGTTTGTATGGCATAGTCTCAGATTTACTTCAAATCTTGTGACTTTACTCATTATGGATACCCTTCAAGCACATTTTGATGATTTTCGTTTATGTACGTGACTTCTGTACCACAATAATGTTTTAAAACTGCTTATTTTTGACTGTGACCCAACCTCAGTAATATTTGCAAAAATCAGTTTCAGGCAATTTTTGGGCAGATTTGCATTTCTCTTAATCTTATGCAATTTGGGCATGTTTTAATGTTTCTAGTTATTATGTACAACTGCATACTTTTAGGTACTGTCTGCTTACCAATGTGAAGCTGACAGTGCAGTCGCAATGGTTGGGAAATTTCCTTCCTTAACCAAACTTTCAATATCAAACACAATTGCATCTTCAGTGGGGAAAGGTACATTTTCAGTTCTGCCATCCATAAAATATTTTGTCCATCCCTTTTGGTTTACCCAAACATCCGGCATAGGGGGTGGGTTTGACTGTGCCACGGTGTCTGCCAATAATTTGTAGTCCTTGGTCTGCTCATTGGCAATATACCTGAAGTGCTCATCAATGTTGCAGCCATGCAGTTTTGGCAGCTCCAGATCAACGTCTGCAGTGCTAGCGACACTGCTCTTGAGGAGTCCAAACTTCAATAAGTGTGCTTGGATTTTTTTAAGATCTGCATCATTTGTGACTTCAGGATTTGTTGATGACTTTTCTGAAGCAACGTTTTGTCTTCCAAATATCTGCTTGTGAAGAGCCTCTGTAAGCATCTGAATATTCAAGGCATTAAAACGCTGAAGATATAGCCTATTACACCGAAGTTGTCGTCTTTGGCACCAAGTAACTTTTGGCACATGGACTGCTGGTCGCGAAAGTTTTTGTAGGAAAGCCATGATCTCAGTATCAATATCTGAAAATTATATTTTTTAAGTAATAAAATTGTGATCATATCGCCCGTATTCGTTTGTTGTCACTGGAAAGTTTACAAACAAGCCGCGAGTACAGATATCAATGTAGAAAATAGTATTTATACAGATTTATACAGTGGAAAGCCGGCGGTAAATTATGGCAGATACGGGGTAAGACGTGACGTCATAGGTCGGTCTATGTTATTTTCTCAGAGGTTTGGGGTAGGGTTAGGATTTGGGGTAGGTTTAGGTTTAGTTTATTAGGTACATTTGGGCAATTGCGTGGAGCGAGCAGACGACAAATGTCACGAGCCATTTTTGTTATGGCCGTCGCGTCTTACCCCATATCAAAGTTGTACCTAAATTATTAAATTAAATGTTTCATAAATACTTGATGTTTTCATTATTTAACAATAACGGTGGGAAAAATGAAGAACAATATTTGAGTAAATACAATATCTCGACTACCTTCGCTAAGAATAACTAGGTATGTAACGCCTGTCATAGTCTTTGTCTAACTATTGAATTTAATTTTCATGCTGTAATGTTTCTTTCCTATACGAACACACACACACATAAGGTACACACACACACACGCAAAGTACTAGGATGAAAGCACCCTACGTATTTACTGATGCCGCCATTTGTCAGATTTTGAAGTTACCTCCCGTTTGGGCGGCCCGATGGCGCAACGGTTAGCCACTGTCCTTGATTCAGCTTGATTTCGTCTTAGGCACGCTGTTCTTTCTCTGCATTTGGTACCTGTTTACGGGGTTGGCTGCCTTGTCGTGATATAGCCTTAGTTGCTGGCTTGGCGTAAAACAAAAATTCCCCTCCCCCGTTTACCGTCCATTGACGCCATGGACCTGCATTTAACACTTTCAGGCCTTGATCTCTTAAAGACCAACCCGAATGGTTTGAATATGCACAGTTTTATTTGTGCAGTTTCCTCCGGTTCTGAAAAACTGCTACTATAGCACGATAAATGCAGACTTTCAGCGTCCAAATAATCTGAAATGTCGCTCATTTTCTCTCTCTCAGTTTGATGTTGACTGCTGGCAATGTTGTGATTGGTGTCCTCACGTGACGTCGTACAAGTGCGAATCGCGTACTTTGTTACCGGATAATTACTTAACGGATGGGTTTTGAAGGCTGAAATTTACAGGTTGTTAGTTTTACATCGCCAATATATCTATCGATAACTGTAAAAAATGCAAACCATTTTATATGGTTGGTCTTATAATTGCAGCAGCCTTTTGCACAGTTGTCACAAAATTGCAGCTGATTAGAAATTGTATAAAGTAATTAATACTGTAGCCGAATAGTAAAAAGTGTGAGAGGTGGGTGAAATCACAAACACCTTTTTTATTGTAAGGCGGGCTCTGTGAAAATTGTGCCAGTTGGTCTTTTTAAGGTACGCATGCTTGCGCAGGATATAATTATTTATAAGTTGATAAACTTTTCCAAAGAAAAAAAAACAAAAGGTTTGAAAACTTCTTGCTGACACGAGGGATCGCTTGCACTGTTTTAGCGATGATGAGAGTGGTAGTGGCGGTGGTGCTGGATGGGAGAATGAATGAAAGCGTATGTCTGAACAACTGCATTCTTGCAAAACGTATATTTAATTATTGCAAAGTTAATTACTCTAGAGGGTGAATGCTTTCACAACACAAATTCAGTTCTATGATTTGGACGCAAACAAATAATATGTTTTGTATGCAACCCTAATACAAAAATATATTCATCAGAATAAAGCTCACACTGCTCTGTTACTTTTCAGTTTATTTGACAAAACAATGAACAAACAATATATAATAAGACTGCAGCTAACCTAATTAAGCTTTATGGAGATGGCACCGTGCATTAAGTTAGTGCCGATTTTCTCTAAAAAACTGAAAAAAGTTAAAAATACTAAACCTAAATTTTACTAAAGAAAGACACCACAGGTTCAAAAATTAACGCACGCTGCATGCCTCATAAAACAGGGATATAATAACTACAGAATGTATAAAAAAAATTTAAAAGGGTATAATTATCGAATCAAAGCTTAACTTCTTGCAACAGAAAGAAGCATATTTAATATTTGTTTTCCTAATATTAACATTAGACCAAACAAAGGTAATAGTTAAAAATATAACAAGAACGGAAAATATAGTTCACTAGCGTATAACCTAGACGTAGTAATGGAAGAAAATGCAAACGCGCAAGTGAATGGATGCCAACAGCACTAGGAAGTTATAGGCTGAAGACTTATGCTGCTACTTTGCTGAGTGTCTGCGTATACTTGTTCGCCAAAGCTATAGTCTGCAATAAGGGTATACAATTTTCAATACCCGTACGTCTCAGTTTAATACATCTAACGCTATAAACTCTCTTTGTGCGTCGAAGGAATATTGTGGGCAATTAGTGTGATTACATTATGGCCAGAGTCTATGTATGCACGCTGTAGCAGTCTGGAAGCCTTGAGTAGCAAGAAAAGTCGCATGTTCCTGTAGAAGTCTTCTCTGTTAAAGTACTATATGCTTCATGGTCTGACGAACGAGTTTCTTTTGAAAGAACTGATACATAAACGACTTCTGGCCATTTGTGATGAGGTAGTTCGTGGCACTCACAGCTTTGCTTTTGGAGTTAGCAAACTATCAAGAAAGTTGTACACTTCTTCTGTGTACTCCTCTGGGTGGAACCTAAAATGAGCTACGTGAGGCGAGTGTTCCCATTTCTTGACGCGTACGAAGAACCCTTTCCTGAACCAATCTGCCACCACCGCGTCCACCTTCGCCGCTGGAACAACGGCGTCCGTGGAAGAATAGAGGATCAGGATGGGGTAGCCTCTCTCGTTCTTTTCTGCCGCTTGCGCGCCTTGAAGGTAGTGGATCCCGACGGAAGCCGGAAAGGAGCGGATGTAGGCTGCTAGAAGCATGCGCAACAGGGCTCGAAAGACAGGTCGTGTCGTGACACTGTTGGGCATGCCCACTAGCATGGCCTCCATTGGCGTAGGGCTGTCCATGATGACGCCCAGGATGCGGCGGTGAACTTCGGCGAACTTGTTGTCCACAGTCGCCATCGTGCCGTCTTGTGCCCGCTCCTTCTCAAGGCCGGAGCGACAGGTTTCTGACGATTCGCTCTTAAGATGGTCACCAGAGCTGCATTTAGAGTTGCCGGACCTAGACAGTGCTTCGCCTGGATGGGGCGGCCCGATGCTCAGCAAGGAGCCGTTGTCTGTCGAGCTTCTTGTGTTTGTTGTTGCCGGAGCTGCTCCCTCCTCACCCCCGTGGTCGCCTTGCTGTGGTACATAATCGGGGTATTTCAAACCTTGACGCAGGTCATCGGCAAGCTTATCGCCGTGCGCGTCAGTGATGATAGCGATGTCGGGGCTCATCTCCAGTAGCAGTTGTCCCCAGACGAAAGCCCCGATGGAAAAGCCGTGGATGATAAGGGATCTCTTAGCTAGCGGGCCGTTTTCATCCTGAAACACACAGCGCACTGTTTTATGATTTGGAAGTTTCTCTTTCTGGGTTATTTTGCGCTGTCTTCTTCCGTCACCAATCCCCCTATCCGGGTGCCTCTCATCTATAATTATCATGTGTGTGTTGAGGGGTGGGTGTCTCTGTAACTATGTTTCTAGTCTTTCTTACCCACCATGCCCACGACCGAGGTGGCTCACCTGCTACTTTTCAATAAAAGTACCTTCGCAACTCCAGCGACATCAAAATCTTTGAACATTGTATCTATTGACGGATTTGAGAAAAATTGGCTTACATCAGACAGAAATTGCCTACATAGAAAACTTTTTGTCCGTTTTCAAATATTCTTAGACATAAGGGGTGTGAGTGATAACTACAGTACCGAAGTAATATCCCTGTTGGAGAGGCCTAGTAATGAAATAATCAAACCCCAAGAGGTAAGAAACAACAGTAGAAGATTTCGGACGGAAAAGAAGAAACTCGACGAAAATGATGTATCATCCTGGACAAAAATTTGGTGAAAAATTAAGAATGTGTGAACGAGCTCTGCATTTGTAGTCTATTAGGAGACTCCGAAGACCATTTGAAAGAAATATATATCCGCGATGACAGTGTGTGACCTTACAACACGGCACGTTTTTTTCCATTTTAACCTACTGCCCACCTGCAACAGCGACAGAAGTTCTTTGACGATTCTTTTTGTTCTTATCGGTCTGATTATCTGGCTAGGAGTCACTTGTACGACGAGCACGTCGAGGCCCTTCCTCAGATACAGTTGACTGTATTTGGACACGTGGTGTTGCTTGGCTCGAAGCCATGGAATGATTATCACTAGAGGGCGCTGATCACACTCCATTTCATCCTGACATTTCCCTGCTGCAGATTGCAAAACAAAACGCCCGATCGAACGCCTCGTGAGTCCAGGAAAATTTTCATTTTCTTGGGTTTGAGAGAAGTTTTGTGAACTGGATTCCTGCAACATCAACAGCAATAATAATAACAGAGCGCATTCATATAGCGCCTTTTCCCAACTTCTGTCAGGCTCAAAGCGCTCTGCATGCATACACGTGCACACGTAAATGCCTTTTTAGGGTAGGCATCAAATATGCACCTTCAGGAACACGCATACACACAACGCATTCCAGGATACACATATCCCACGACACAGAGATGCATAAAAGGCATCCCATTATTACACATTATTGTTAAACTGTGAATTGTTAAACTCGTACATCTTTCACAATTCTTAAATACACTGTCAGAACAATCTGTCTTTATCTTTTAGGTAGGAGAGCTCTTCATTTACATCTCCGACACTCTGCCTCTATCTCTCTTTCCGTCTCCGTTTTTTGTTTTGTTTTGTTTTGTTTTTCTAACAATTAGTGCTCTCACATGTGGATTCTTCTGACTGCTTTTGTGAATACTATGAACATTATGAAAACTCTCGTCATCGCGTTTGCTTTCATGCCCGTTTCTATCTCTCTTCAGGCGTGTGTCTACAGGATGCATGTACATCAGGTCCTAATCCTTTGATATCGTCCCAATCACCATTCAAAATCATACGATAGCCTACATTTAATGAAGCAATCAAAAATGCATGGTGTCTTGGTTTGAGGTCCACATTACAGAGATGTACAGTGGATATCAAATGCTTCTTTTCATCAGCATACTGTATCTGGTACACATTATAGCAGAATGCTATGTATGGCGAGAATGGTGTGTCGATATGGTTCTGATGTGTGCCGTCTCTCCTTTCACACAGTGATTCAGTACACTCCTGCTTGCCCAGCAGAGTTGGTCTAATTTCCCAAGTCACCAAAACACTTCACCACATACACATGTTTCAAAAAATGTTCCCTTGTACAATGAGAAGCGTACTCTCAAAGAACAGCTTGGAATCACTGCCTGTTTGAAGTGTAACGTTTTGGGTGAAGAGTGCACTTATAGATGGATGGGAGCGTGAGTGTACATCTACATGTAACTACGCTCGAGGCACTCTTCTTCCTTTTTCAGACAAAAAGGCCAGCCAACGATTTCTACATTTAATGTAAAAAAAAAAATAAAATGAATGAATGAAACGGGACTAACTCTGGATAATAAACGTTATGAGCTCTGCGGCAGTGCTACTTAACTGATGATGAGATAATTCAACACAGTCAACCAGGTAACTCGGTATCTATGATTCGAAGATGCGATGAACGGGTAAACAGATGAGTCGGTGATCGGGTAATCCAAACACGGGGGAACAGGTGACCCAGTATCCAATGCGAAACGATGACACAATAACTCGTCCAAATTGATGTTTATAAAGTTAGACGCATCCGTAGGTCGGAATATGGAGTTCAGCCCAGTTGGTCCTGTCTCTCAGCTCAACACCTGGCTCATAGGAACTACCCCTTGGGAGACAAGATGTTACTAGTTCACAGAGGAGTTTCTGCTGTCAACGTAAATTCTCTTCGATGACTCGCCACAGAATCTATCCTCGATAGTCGAGACACTGACGGTTTGCAATATATCCTCTTGCTAAAACCGTACCAGCCAGCTTTCTCCGCTTGCTTGTCGCAGAATCAATCTCTCAGAAGTGGAGTCAGCAACGGTTTGCAGTAAATGTCTGCCGTCTCAGTATAAGTCGCTGCTCTCTGATGTGTTACCTCATAATCTTCTCTCGGAAGTGGAGTCACTAACGGTTCGCAGTGAATGTCTGCCGTCCCCGTATAGCTCTGTTCTCTCTCTCGTGGTTGCCGCAGAATGCCCAAGGTATCGTTAGCCAGCCTAAACACCCTCTCTCTCAGGTTTTTTTTAGCCAATCAAGCCCCTAGCCGCTTGGTTAGAAGGAGAATCGTTTGGCGACTCAATCACTCCGTGGGATCCATGCCGACCGACTACATTAATTTCTGTACAATTGTAGCCGGCATAGATCGTCACGTTGATTAGTCCGTGTCGGCCATTATTACATCACACCATGATGCCTTCCACCAAGATTCATCTTTTCTTTCCAAAACCAAAATCTCCCATTTTTTCTTAGTTGCGTCAAAGTGTGATGTAATAGGCAGGTCTGCGTCACACGCTCACGAGACTATTCAGGAACGTGCCGCTGTTCCCCTTCCAAGGCCTTTGAACACTTACTAAAATGAATAATAATAATAATACTAATACTAATACTAATAATATATAATAATAATAATAAAAAAAAGGTTTGAGCCGTGAAACGTTACATGCAGACACCATTTTGCTGGGAGGAATGTTATGACCACCCATGTTATCATGCAATATAGAGTTGATGATGATGATGATGATGATGATGATGATGATGATGATGATGATGATGATGATGATGATGATGATGTCCATTTGTAATGCGCAGGTATCCATTCGGAAGAATGCTCATTGCGCAGCAAAAACAAAAATTAAGAACAACAACAAAAAAAAAACGTTTTGCCACAGCGACAAACCCTTTTGAAAAAAACGAATGTTTCAGATACTTTAAAAGTCAACCCAGCAAACTTCCAGCCAAACAAGCAAGCAAGCAGCCATTCAATAACAAAATTAGCCAATCCGTCTACATCTCGCTTACTACGGCTCACCTTGCTCATCTCTTCTTGAAAGTCCTTGACAGTGGGCTCTCGCCAATTTGTGACATTCGACAGATGCCTCCTGTGCAGGTTTTCTGCTGGAGCGACTCTGTTTCTGCGAAAGCAAGAAAAACACATGGTGACCCCCATTTTCGACATGGCCGTGGTGTACAAGATGCCGGTAGAGAATGCAAATGGCTGTCCTGTGCGAATGGCATACAAATGCCAGGCACGCAGCATTCGTGGATCTGATGCAAGCGACTGCAGGACGAGCAGGTTATAATAACATGCCAGGCTTTCACCAGCAAAACGTTATTTTTTCTGATGACGTCAACAGTACTGTGTCCTGATTAGCAGGTGTCTCGGTGGTTGTGTTGACATCTCGAATGTGGGTCTGCCACCTTTGTTATGACAAGACCGCCCAATTTTAACCTGTGAATGAAACTAGTGTTTTAAGGTTTTTAAGTCCACTATGTTCTCCAACAGATTTATGGGCGACAGCAAGGAAACTTTCAGAGGAAGTCTAAAAAGAGGATGGACGGAGATGGAAATAAAGTGAACTGGAGACATTTCTGTCTACATCCAACAGGCTTTATTTTTCGGATGGACTTAGGCCAAAGATTGCAAGTCAGAAGACAATACGATTTATTTATTTATTTATTTATTTTGTATTACCACCCACACACACGTTGAGAAATCTTTTACTGGATATAAAGATAATTACACCCTCCAAAAATCCATAAAGTCTCAAAAAGACTTCCACAACGTTACCGTCTTATAACTTTTTCTTCGATTGCAGGGTGTGCCGGCACACTTTTCATTAAGTAGACTGTAAGTATTTTAATGGCTAATGTTGACCCTTCTCAGATAAAAAAAATTTAACAGTGCCAGTCACAAGGCAACTTGAGCACTTTAAATTATTTTCCTGTAAATGGATACGATTTATTGCACGAGAAAGAAATATGAGCAAATATTTAGTTTGAAGATTTACAATCATTTGAGCATCAAAATTATTACTTGCTTTTTGAAATGGGATCAACAATCCTTGTTCTTGCATTGTAACGATAACTAGACTCCATGTCATGAGAAATCGTTAGTATATAATCTCACTATCTAGTTACTTCCTTTCAATGAGATCACAAATTTAAACGTAAGTCAAAACCCTTTCCAAAAGAGCAGCAACAACAACCTCCCCCCCCCGGTTTATACAAATATTAGCCGTTCGTTCTATAAGTCCCTGAGTAACTCAAAGCTTTTAAAAATGCCATGTTTGACTTGTGATCAATGTCTATTCAACAATCGTTGATTTATGCCTCTGTGCAGATGATGATGGTGGTAAACTTTGTAAAGATTAAAACAAAATATTTACAACGATTCCTTATAGTGATGGAGGCTGTGTACACTAATCATGACCTGTAACGTACGTGTAGCATAAACTAAATGAACAAACATAAGAAAATTTTAATTCTTTTATCTTACAGCTTAGCTCCGTTTTCCTTTCTTCGCTTCGTCAGTTCCATGTTTTCAACAAAATAGATTAGTTTAATGGTCCTTTAGGTGTATGCAAAAACAAGTAATTTCACAAGCTTAAAAAATAAGCGAATAGGCATTTGCTCAAACAGTCATGGCATACAATAAAATATTAAAAAGTAAATTAAATAAATTTCAATCAAATATAAAATAAATGTAAAGGTCTTATAGTTATTCAGCAAATGTTCTATGCGGGGAACAAAGCAAAACAAAAATAAAAAGATGAATTAAGCCGCCTCTTAAATTCTGACATTTGCGATGCTTGGTAATGTATACTACCTGTTCTTATTTCCGCAGCTGCAGCGAAGGCGACCGGTCTTTTATAATCAGTGACTGTTCCAGACTGGAATTATTCCTTCACCTTGATTCTCTCATAATGTTCTTCTTTGGGATCATTCGTTACGTTTAAACTCTTAGGATTCCCTTTAAGTTTGCTTTTATTTCCGAGATTATTTTATTTTCCCCGTCATGTGGGGATATCATGGGAGGAGATTCAGCTTCTACTCTATTAGTTTTTTTTTTAACCCAACATTAAGAATAAAAAATCAGTTTTATTTTTCTTCCGTTTATAAATATATATTTGTTGCTATGAATCAGTCATATTTTCTTCTAAGTTCCTTTGACATTAATTTCCGTTTTGTTCTGTAGTCTCGTCCCACACTGAAGTTTCTGCCATGACGTCACTTGTCGTCATTATACGTCGTGATTTGTGACTCTGGGTGACCTCATTTTACTCAATGACGTAAAACTTGTATGACGCTGTGCTGCAGATCTAACCTGCCTCGTGAGCCATCAAAATGTTGGCAAACTAAATGAAATCTGAATCCACGCCGTCACTCTGATCGAAATCCAGAATCGGCGAAAGTTATAACTATAACTGTAACGCAGCTGAAAGGTGCAACTTACCTTCATCCGTCCTTCCATCCATTGTGATCTGTGCTCTAAGTGAAAATATAAATCATGGTCACGGATAATATTTAAGAAAGAAACACTACTCTTATTAAGAAAATACTTATGCAAATATTTTCAGCTACCATTTAATTATTAATTGTTTCATCGAGCCGTCGTCGTTGAATACAAATAAAAAAATATCTTTATTAATTCTTTACAATAAATTGTTTTGTCTGCCAATAACAAGATCTTAACAAGATAATATCATTTTACAATCTGTCGTCATTCATTGAGATTATCTCCTAATTTTTGCTAACGGAAGATGACTATTTGACTGGCAAGCGCGCTATATACGAGCTCTTATTAATACTGTAAAGCGCTTTGAGTCCGGCTGATGCT
Source organism: Marisa cornuarietis (assembly GCA_004794655.1). NCBI lineage: Eukaryota > Metazoa > Mollusca > Gastropoda > Architaenioglossa > Ampullariidae > Marisa > Marisa cornuarietis. The sequence goes on from SMMW01000066.1 coordinate 1,665,821, forward strand.
GGAGAACGCGCTATATAAATCTGTTCATAATTATTATTAAATATTAAAAATCTGTACCCATCCATATTATCACTCAAAAATAGGAAAATAATATAACATTAAAAATATGTGGACACAAGGGGGCAAGCAGTTTGGTCATCTGCATCCATGTGTGTGTGTGTGTGTGTCCCCTATATCCAACAGGAGTCGATTGTATACCTTACATGTAGATCTTACATATTACATTAGCCGTCATCTATCAGCATGCAACTAGGAATCAGACCTTCTAAATAGCTTCTCTTCATATGAGGCACATCTACTGCAAAACAACACATGGTTATGCGGTAATGAAGAACATACTCGAAATATATCTGATCTGGTCCACGCACATAATCCAGCTGGAGGACGCAGTCTACTATCGCACTTTTTCGCACAAATGAGTCGCCAGATTCACTTGTGTCGATCGTTGCAATTCTAGGGCTAAAGATGCAATTGCTTTTTCCGTTAAGCGCATCAATAACCATGCACGAACGTGCAGTTTCTCAAATCCGAAGTGGTGATCGAAGACAATTAACTTATTAGCGTGAACACTACGGAAAATAAATAAAATCGTTTGTGAGAGCCATGCAGGCACAGTGTGAAACTAAGTATAAGTGTTAAATATTTAATAATAATAATAATAATAATAATAATAATAATAATAAACTTATAGAGAGCATGCTCTTAGCGCTTAAAACGAGGAAGAGACGTGGACTAAGTAGATACAGAACAAAGGGGACGAAAGAAAACGACAGTACTGACGAAACAGAAAACAAAAGGCATCAAGTAACAGGAACAGAGAAACATAGTGGTTCTGCGAGAAAGATGGGTAAAGTAGCAAGAGGGAAGGGGGCGGGGTTAAGAAGGACTAGCATTGTGTGGACTGTGTTAGGAGAAATGCTCAAAGAAGAGGTGCGTTTTCAGTGCAGATTTGAAAGATTCAGTTGTAGGAAGGTGGCGGATATGGAAAGGGAGAGAGTTCCATTGTTTTGCAGCACAGTAGCCAAAAGTCCTGTGACCATATGTTGTTGTTCTGGTGACAGGAACAGTTAGTATACGGTCGTCAGACGAAGAGCGGAGTTGTCTGGCCGGAGAGTAAGGGATGAGAAGTTCAGAGAAATAGTCAGGACAGGAGCCAGCAAAGAAATTAAAACACAGCACAGACAGTTTGTACTGAATGCGAGAACGGATGGGTAGCCAGTGTAGAAAACGAAGGAGCGGAGTAGCATGCTCCCTTTTCGTGGCTCTAAGCACCAGACGCGCAGCAGAGTTCTGTACTCTCTGGAGTCTCTGAATGGGGGATGAGGGGCAGCCTGCCAGCAAGGAGATGCAGTAGTCAAGTCGGGAAAGAACAAACGCACAGACAAGAGTGTTGGTAGCGCGTGTAGTGAGAAAGTGACGGATAGCACTGATCTTACGAATCTCATAATAGGCAGACTGACAGACAGCTGCTACATGTCTATCGAGTGTCATGTCATCAGTGACAATAAATCCCAGATTCCTAACGGATGACGTGAAGGTGATGTTGCTGTCGCCCACCTTGATGAGGGCTTCCGTTTTATCATCATTTAATTTTAAGCTTTTTTTTTTTTACCATCCAGCCTTTGACATCGCTGATACAAGCTTCTATAGAGCTAATAGCAGAGTGAGACTCAGCCGGCGGAGTGGAACAGTAAAGCTGCGTGTCATCAGCATAGGACTGATGAGACACCTGGTGAGACTGGATGCATGATGAAAGGGGCTTAGTATACAGGATGAACAGAACTGGGCCAAGTACTGAGCCTTGGGGAACACCACAGAAAAGTGAAGCAGGGCGAGATATCTGACCATCAACTAACACAGTCCTGGTCCTATCAGTGAGATAGGAGTTGAACCATGAGAGCGCAGGTCCAGAAATCCCGTAGAGGGTGTGGAGTCTGTGAAGAAGCAGAGAGTGGTCTATAGTGTCAAATGCAGCAGACAGGTCCAGTAGGGTTAATGGAGAGACATCACCACTGTCAAGGTGGGAAAACACCTGACGACAGGCTGACATTTACAATATTAGTGATGGCAGGAAGTAGAGTATCTAGGCACTCGAGCAGAAGGCTTGTGGGCATCGGAAGTTATACTCGCAAGTTATACATACACTTTCTCATACTTATCCACCCAGCTTACCACCGCCCACAAGAAATATAAATAATGCATTTATACTATCTCGCAGTGTTTAATAAGGCTACGAATCATTGGTAGTAAATTTTCTGTATGACCATGAGAACAAACACGCACATTGAGATGGAAAGAGATAGAGTCAACCCATTATGTTTTTTTTAAAGGGCTCATAATCAGCGGACAGGAAAAATAAAAACGATGACGATTTGAACAATTAATGTATACAATTCATTGTTCAAATCGTCATCGTTTTTATTTTTCCTGTAAAGACTTGAATCGTGAAAATCGGCGACTTTTTGTGTGTTATATGTATAGTTAAAGGAACGTCCACCATCGAAAGTCAAGTTGTCTAGATAGTACTTGAATCAATTAACTTCTTCTTGCTGGCTGTCCAAAATATCTCACTGATAATTAGCTTCAGAAAGTCTAAAACTGATCAGCTGCTCGTTTCATTTTCTGGACTCGCAATTTTAAATCTGAACATGTTACACCACTTCTTCACTCTCTTCAATGGCTACCAATTAAAGCTAGACTAGACTACAAGCTCTCAACTTTATGCTATGGATTCTTTGAAGGCTCCTTCCCCCCCCCCCACTATACTTTACTGAAATCTTGTCTGTCTACACCCCTGCCCGAAACCTTAATTCGCTCCTCATCAGACTTGCGCATTCTTTCCCTCCCTGCTCCCTCCCTCGATCATTACCAACCACAGTCACATGCAGACAACGGAGGTTCTCCCTCTGTGCTGCTAAGCAGTGGAACTCTTCCACAACACATTTGTTACTATCTGACTCGAAGGCTACATCAAACGCTATCTGAAAACATCTTTTCACATTAAAGTACTTTCGATCTTAATTATTCTTTACTCCAATTGCAATACTGCCTGTCATGCTAACCATCATGTAATGACTCCATCTCTCACTGTTTACAGTACCTATCCCTTCATAACTTCATCTACCATCTTTATAGGTTGTTTAGTGTGATTCTACATATATATATATATACGTATCTCACCGTCGACATATGTCTGTTATCTTTCATTTATCATGGTCTGCGCAGAGAGTGCGATCTATCTTGATCGTGATGTTGCGCGTTATAAGTTTACGTTATTATTATATGAGCGTGGACGGGCTGTCTTCAAGTGGTAGTCAAATATCATCATGGGGCGCCGTATATATAATTATATATATGATCGAAGCGATATAGTAAATCGATCGTTTCCTTACGGCAAAATGGGAAACTCAAGGAGAAACGTACGTCCTGCTTCCGAGGTGACCCGCGGACACTAATTGACGTTTCTTTATCATAGGACACCTTTAATTTGCCATCGCTTTATAACTATATACGGCTCCAATTAAGTGTAAAACATCTGCAGGGTCTATAAACAGCGTTTTAATTATGTATAACTTCGGAAACAATTTAAGACGCTTGTCGATTTGGTTCTTGGTCGAGTTCCCACCCTTCAGAAACCGCCGAGATTTGTATCCCAGTTATGAATATGGCGCCTAAAAAAGGCCGTCATTTATTTAAAAAAAACCATGGTCTTTTTTTGATAGTAATTCGATCTCCTCCCGTGTCATCATGGAAGCGTTTGCCCCAGTTGTCTCTGGTCAAAGGTTGTCGTCAACAGCAATCCCACAAAGCACTGCAACTTCCTTGGAGACATTCAATATGGCGGGATGTTGACATCCTATACAGCTTGGCTTAGAATGTGAAGTCTTACATTTTTCCAAGATTCTGTGTATTTAATAGCAAGAAGTATAAGTAGGTAACATACAGTCTGTTAAAACAAACGCAGTCATTTCCTTTCACAATGGCAGTTGCTACAGTTTCGCGAACAGATCCGCTGGGTCGTACAATCATGGCAGGCACACAACGAACGACCGACACAAGTCCCACCAAAATACCTCTCGTTGCACATATAATAACTGATGATGATCTTGGGATAATGCAGGTGAGAAATGTTTAAATTAACTGTATACGCTGAGAAAACGTCGAATCTATGCTTTTCCGAATACTTTCTTTGGTACTTAATTTCTGGATGGTGAGAGAAGTACATTAAAGTATATGAGTGCGTGTGTATATTGTGCTTATATGTGCATGCAGCACTACAAATGAAACGTTTATTTCATATGTGATGGATGACTAGTTTAAGAAAGATTAATTATCTCTACATCAATCTTTGCTCGAGACTGTATAGTATACCAAGTCAATTCTATTTCATTCACTTTTGGTACAATTATACTTAACAGGGCAGCAAGCTTCAACCGCTCAACTTAAAAAGAGTTATCAAGCTTTTCACAGATCCACACTCTGTAAGTAGTTTATTTTAAGTTAAATAAGTATTAAAAGCTTTAAGTACTGTATATTCTATGAATCAGTTAAATGATCGACACATACTTACCTGTTTTTTGTTTTTTGTATGGTATACCTGATCAAAGGCATGTCTGGAAGTCACCATTTACAACTTTACAAAATAGTATTAAATACAAATGTTTTTTTTTAATGCACTAAGTAAAATAAAATTTACATTTTTGTGGAATGAAAGATATTTCTATAGACATATAATTGCAGATGATGCTGTATGACAGACATGTGAATGCGCTACAGAGAATTTGCCGCCATTATCAGAAAGGATTTGTATCCTTTACAGTTTAAACTTTCATTTCACCTACATCTCTCAACCATATAACTTAAGTGCTAGGTTAATAGAATACAAGTAAAAAAAAAATCCTATGACCCTTTGATCATTGGAACCTGATCTAAGTGTTATAGGTTGCACCTACAACAAGCTTTGTGCTCTCCCTTGCCACCTTTCCATCCCCGACCCTCAGAAGAGTCAGAAACCAATTCAACAGCTGGGAGAAGTATACAATAACATTTGAGTATTGACTTAACTAGTGTGCTTGCCTCCAGCCCTGGAGACTACCACTCTAACCACAACACTATATGTGCTTCCAAAACAATACAATACATAATATAAAACAATATAGTACAGTATAGTACAACTTTGTTCCAAAGGGAACTAATCATCTCATGCAGCTATCAGCTAATAATATCTGCACAGACCGAAACCAGCTAGACAATCACACACTCATAACCCATTCTACAGATCAGCACCAACTCATAACTGATATAATCATAACTTAAGCACAAATAATCATAACTTCAGCCCTCAAGCAAAAATAGTATAAATCTTTATAGCCAGAAGAGTACACGTTGTAGTCAACAAATCACACAATATTTAAACTAGTCTGCTGTCTATTGATATCATTGTTAATCAGACTAGACTATGAATTTAGTCTCATAGCAAACTATGATATGTTATTCTCTTTGCTATTGTGTGTTTAAATGCTTGAGAGAGAGAGAGAGAGTGTGCATGTGCCCAATATATATATATATATATGTGTGTGTGTGCACATATGCATGCATGCACCCAAGAGTGAGTGAGAGTGTATGTGTGTGTGTGTGTCCAAGAGTAAGAGAGAGAAAGAGAGAAAACAAGGGTAAAGTGATTGATCTACTGCATGCTTCAGCTCATATTGCAGGTAACTTTTAGTTATTTTAGTTGTTTATTGCAAAATGACTCATGTATTAAAATACAGATTTAAAATATCATTGTTATCAAACTTTACAACATTTTAATTGAAAAATGAACATTTGAATGCAAACAAATTCTTTATTGTTGACTTAACTCTGTCTCAGCCAATGAAGGAACTGGTACAGGTGTTTAAAATACTTAATCTGTGTGCTGATCGGATGGACAGCCAGCTGCTCTATGAGCAGCCAGTAGTGGATATCCTTAAGCTCTGTGCTTTGCCCTATCTGAAGGAAAAATCCTCTGATGAGCTGATGTATGAACAAATTGTCATTGAGTCAGTTTCACAGCTTGGTGAGTATCTGTAAAAGCAAAATGAAACATTGAAGTAGAAAAACTTAAAAGTAGTTCGTAATTTTCAGGTGTTTGGCAGTTTTTCATTTGAGAAGATCTCTCTTTTGCATGTCATTGAACTTGCCTTGTTTGATAATTTTAGATATTTTTCCAAATCTTAGGCTACCTAATGAGAATTCCAAGTGACATCATTCGCAAACAGATCTGTGCAACACTCCGGGCTTTCTACAATGAATCTAGTACTGTGCAAGATGTACAGAGTAAGTTTTTGGGGTTTGTATCAGTCAGGTTTTCCAAGATAATTTATAGTAATTGTATGTTTTCTGTTAAAACGATCAGTATTATATGCCTAACTTGGAATTCCAAGTTGGTTTTGTTTGAACACGGAGTAAATACAACATTTTCTTCTGTGTTCTCCCTGTTTAAAGTTAAAGGGAATTCTAAATTTCTAAACCCAAGTAATTGTGTATTTACTGAACAAATCAAGTTTAAAAAAAATATTGATTCAAAATTTGTCAAAAGGTAGTCATTTTTAAGAACATATTAAAAGTTGTAAAGACATTCAGATAATCTTTGATTCCAGAACACCAGCCTTCCAGTTTATCATACAACAGAAGCATGGTTGAAATGAGTGACATATCAGAGACACTAGTGAAGGTGAGGCATAAAAGAAAGCTGTTTTTAACCTTCCACATGAAGGTATTTAATTAAAGAAAAAAACAACAGTTGTACATAACAGACATGAGCCAATACACGAGAAAAATCATATTTTTTATGTGACAGCTGTATTTTTTTTAACATTCATTGTATTCATTTTGCTTCTTTAGTCACTGGCACTGCTGGAAAAGAACCTGGACATTAAGCTCCAAGTACTGAGTGTCCTGCAAGACTTTTCCAGAAACTCAGGTTGTCTCCAAGCACTTATTATTTTTATTTTTAATGTTGTTTTTTCATGTATACTTCATGAGAGCACATTTTGTCAGTAATACATTTGAGCACTTTTAAACCACAATATCAATGCTTGAGAGCACAAGTTTCCTTGACAATAATCAAACTAGAAACCTTTTCAGAAAATTAATATTCCACATCACATGACATAAATATTATGCAACAAAAATTATTACATAATGTAATTATTGCGACATAAATCATTGCATGACATCATTATTATGCGTCTCAAAACATTATATGTGACACTTTTATAAATTGTTAATAATCCTTTTGAATCAACCTCTTCAGGGAAGAATTGTGAACAGATGCTAAGAGCAGAAGCAGCTAAGAGATTATGCTCACGGTTGATGGACCCAGATCCCAGTGGTCAGCTGTTATTTCGGTCTATTGAAATAATTTGGAACTTGCTGGAGTATGGTGACAAACATGTTGTAGCATCTCAGCTTAACAATCTCACATGTATCAGGTAAACTTGTTAAAAAATGCAATAATAGCATGATACAAATGAATAAGATCCTTCTGTAAATTAATAGGCATCCTTAAAAAAGTTTGAAGTAAAAGGGGAAGCCTTGAAGAGTGAAAATATTATGATCTTCTGTTCCAGTATATTCTGATGTTCTTACCATACCTAAGTGTTTATAGGTCTAATGGAATGCTAAATGATTAAGTAAAAGCTCAGTGAACTTTACCAAACCATTACTCAGAATAAAAGGGGGGCTTCATTAGAACTTTAACAACATCTTATGCATTGATTAATGTGGTTTGGTATTTTAAGATAACAGATATATCTTGCCACACTGTTAATATGTTTGCTGAAAAAAATGACCATGTGTACTTTTGTTTTTATTTTTCAGTCAGCTTCGAGACGCATTCATTTTTCAGATGACACAGGGCTACAGTCACTATGACAGACAATTGCGTAATGACTTGTTGGTCATTTCTACACTTGTTGCTGATAGCTGTCCTGATGCCCCATTTGTGGAAACTGGCTTTGTGAAGCAGCTTACTCTCTTTGCTACTTTTCAGGAGGGTATGTTGCTTGGAGTCTTATCTAGAAACACACAGTACAATGTAATCAAAACCACTCCGTGCAGGGTGTGAAACTTTTTTGGTACAGCTTAAAAATTGAGCATGCACTTATACAAATATGACAACAAATTTGACTTGAAGTATGGTTTCATGGGTTTTCTTTATTCTAATCTGTTTAGTTGGGAATTACTTGAAAAATACTGTATTTCTGCAGTGAAGAGTCACAACCCACTTGTGAAGCAGTTAAAGCTACAGACAAACCATGAAGATTTTGAACTGAGGAAGCTTCTTATGAATGTCCTTGTCCTGCTGAGCAGAGATCCGACTGTCATAGCTGTAAGTTGCAGATTAAATTTTTCACTTTCTTCTTTGGTTTTACCACTTATCTGTTACCCTGCAAAGAATTTTGGTTTGGAGGCAAATACCTACTTTCTTGTTGAAATGTGTCACAGTGTAAAAATTTCAAGAAAACAAAATCATATATTGTGTGGGATCCTCGTTGTTCAGCAAATATCATATATAAAATATACACGAAAGACTATAAAAAGGTGATGTATACCAATATATTAATTGCTGTTGGTAAGGTAGGCTGTATAGGTTGGTGACTTGTGCATTTGACTGTAGCGCAGAAGTTTGCTGAACTTAGGTCTGCTCAACCTGTGGCTGAAATACTACGCTTTCTAACCCAACAGAAATTGATACCTGTTGTACACACAGAAAATTAAGGTGGCGGAAGGAGAAGGTTGATCTCTGTCACCAATATGCATTGCTCTGGGCATGTTGAACATTTTTTATTCACTGCCCCTACAGCTGCTATGCTATTTATATCTTTAGCATGATGAGGACTGTGAGCTAGAACAGGAGAAGGAGAAAGAGAAAGAAGAAAGTTGTTAGAAGAAAGAAGACATAACTGAAACTCATTCCTCATATTTGCTGGTGACAGAAATCTGACTTTGCAATGTTTGCATGGCTTTCAGTTCAGGAATTTCAGCTCACTAGTGGAGCGGTCTAAAAAACAGTATGCTTTTGTGTTGCTTAGAATTTATATATTTTCATTTTCTCCAGATTCTCTCAGAGGGTCACCTTCTGTTGGCACTGTTCTCTTTTGTGCGGGCCAACGAGAAGCAGAGTGGACCATGTGAATGGTCTGTGGCGCAGTTTGAAGAGATGCAGCTGCAGGCCATGTCAGCCCTGTCTTCTCTGTGTCCTCTCATGCTGGAGGACTATATGACATGCCAGGGTAGCACTCGCCTTCTTTTGCTGCTCGAGTGGTGTGTCGGACCTGGTAAATAAGTAAATAAGGTTGCATGTATATATGTGTGTGTGCCTGCATGTATATGTGCTGGAGAGAGAAAGCATGTATGAGTGTGTGTGTGTCCATGCACAATTGCATGCATAAACAAGTGCGTGTATGTGTATGCTAATTTATGTCCATCATTTCAGATTCTCTGGTAGCAATTTCAGACTGATTTCGCTGATTTTGTAGTGAGTAATTTTGTTCTTATTCCTAAATTACTTGTCAGCATTTTTCTTACACCTGTGGTATGTACGCAAATATTCTCATACCATGAGATGATGTCTGAGAAAAAGTGTAGCCATTTAGTGAATGCTTGTTACAGACGCATTTGGTGGGCAAGGCAACAGTTTCCATGGTACATCAGGCCGAGGTAATAAAAAGGCACAGATGAGGCATTGCTTGCGATTGATGCGCAGTGTAGTATCCACAGAAGATGAGGTCATTCTGCAGGATTTGTCTGACCAAGGAGCAATCAACCAGCTTATTGGTTAGTTTCCCTCTTTTATTTTCTTTTTCTTTCTTTTTTTTATAGTTTTTCTTTTTATCATGTCTGACTGGCCTCCTAATGTGTGTCTTGGGTTTGTGGCGACAGTGAATGAGTGTGTTGTTCTACACATTTTGTGACACAAATTCATCTTGAGACCAAACATAGTCCAGCTTCACTTGCAGGTGTCCTCAGCACAGCTTTCACCAAGAGTGCAGACCAGTATGATGCTGTGGAGATAGAGATGCAGTCTGATGTCCTCTTCATTTTATCTTGTCTCTGTGACAGAGATATGCACAAGAAGGTAATGGACACCTTCTTAAAATGTAAAATATTGATAAAGGATTAGACAAAGGTATCATCATTATCAGTAACCAATAATAATAATAATAAATAGAACATTTGTATAGCGCCTTTTTCCAGCATCAGCCAGACTCAAGGTGCTTAAAATATAAACACACAGACATGAGAATAATAATGTTCTCAAAACAAAGAGTTCCTTATTGTGTTTTCAAAGTGAATGCCGTCTGCATAAATGCAGTCACAACAGCTCAGTTAAACTACCAGCTGCAGCTGAGATTTGTAGTCATAGTATCAGTGGAATAGTAGTAGTGGTGGAGGTGGCGGCACAAATAACATAAACAAAAAATTGTTCATTGTTAGCGCACATACAACTGTCACGGAGGTCACATCAACACAGCGGCAGTGAAGAAAATGGATGAAGCAGGAGGCAGGGTTGTAGACAAGAGATGAGACAATCAAGTCCATGCTTGTGACTCACGGAGATCCACAATCTAAAGCAGCGGAAAGAATGTTGCGAGGAAAATGTACCGAAGTAGAGCAGAAAGTGTTGAGCAGTCTGCAGGATGGTGATGATTTAAATCAACAAGCAAAAATCCAGGATTCAAGATGACGTAGATATGGCGTTCACGACCGTTAGACGATAAAGAAGACAAAAAAATGTGGCACAGGCTCAGAAAATAGTCCAGAACAGCGGCAGGTGAAACGCAGTGAAAAGCACAGATTAACAGTTGTCAGCAAACACCAAACATGATAAAAACCCAAAGGCACTACACGAAATAAAAGAAAAAGAGCAGAGAGAGCTCGTCCCCTCCAGCACTATCACAACTAAATGTACTTAAAGTGCTTTGCAAAAGGGTCACAGTGGTTAAAAATAAATATGTATGTGCACATTCTGTCACTTCAAAAGAAAGATGTAATGCTTTATTAAAAGCTTTGATGCATTTGTGTTAATTTATGAATGTGTACTTATAGGCATTATTTTATCAAAAGCTTTGTAGATGCATTTATGTTCATGTGTGGATGTGCACTTCTGTGTGTGTGTGTGTGCATGTATGTGTGTGTGTGTGTGTGTGTGTGTCCATTCACACACATATTTGCTTGATTTTTGCCAGGAACTATTTGGCACTCATGGTGTGGACACATTGCTGCGTTATCTACAAACAAATGTCAAATTGTTGAACTCTGGGCTCGGCCACCATAAGCTTCTCCTGGCTGCCATTGACTGTGTCTGGTAATTAGTTGACATAGAAGTATTCAAGACTGAAACTAAATCTCAGAAGATTGTCTTATGAAATATCCAGGTACCAATGTAAAACAGTGATACATTTGATCACGTACATTAAAAAAAAAAATTCTGCTCAGGTTGTGTAGTGCCACTTAGCCAAAAAAAAAAAATTGTCCTCATTTCCATACAGCTTGTGGCTGTAAATAACACGATGGCTCTGATGCAGGTGCTCCGTAGCGGGATGCTATATAACAGAAGACTACCTTCTAGAGAAAGAAGGCGTGTTTCTCTTGATTGATTTACTAGAGGTGAGAATTTCAGTAAATGACTGCTTATTATTTGACTTAATGTTAAAGTAAATGCATTTAACATTGTGGAATATCTCACACTCGCTTTTCTTTCCTTCCCTTCACCACCTTCTTATAGTACAAGCATATGAACATAAGAAGTAGACTTATTATTCATTTTATGACTGATTTTAAACATGTATTAAGCATTTAAATCAAAAGTTACTAAAAGTAGTATGACTGCAATAGTTCTTATATTAACTTACAGAATTGATTTGTGTAAATCTCTTTTGTTCAAGCAGATGTCTCCAAAGAACATGCACAATCTGATCGTTGGCTGTTTGCTGGATCTTTGTGAGAATCCCAAGACTGTCAACCATGTTCTCACATGGCGTGGCCAGAATGGTTCTACAGCTGCTCATCTCTTTTGTCAAATGTGGCGCAATGAGGAGGCGGAGATTGGTACCAGTCGGGATGAAAATGGAGCAATTACTGGTAGGGTTGAAGGAATGTGTGCAAAGTGTGCATCTGTGATGATAAAGATTGCAGCGTAGTTAACAGGTCTGTGCTGCAGATGCCCAAAGCCAATGTTGTTGACCCGTTTCACCAAGCACGTACATGAATTTTTTTTTAACTTGCCCTAGTTACTTACAAAACATGCTGCAGTTGTATTTTTATTTATTTATTTTTTTTTGCTTCTAATGGTAATACTTATTTATGTGCTTGTTTTCTGATAATGTGATGGTTCTTTTTCTGTATCTATATGTTGCATTATAGTGCAGAACAGCTTACCAGTAATTTCCAGATTTACTAGTAGATTAAAAAGTGCAACTATTTTGGGGCAGTAGAAGTATCTGCAGTTTGAAGCTAGAGGTCAGTTTTCCTTGTCTTGATAGATCGATTTTCAAGAATCCCATGGTAGAGATATTCTCCCCATGCACACACACACACGTTATGGATTCATGTACTGCTAATAAATCCAAACAGTGAATGGACACAGCTGAGAACATGCTAATTTAACATTTTCAACTTTTTAATCCGTAGATGTTACAAAGCCTCTGATGGGGCAGCTTCAAGAAGAAAGAGGCACAGTGTCCTTACCTTCTCAGTTTCCCAGCCAGGCTATTGTGGATGTGTCTGAAAACATGCGTGCAAAAATCTATTCCTTTTTCTGCAAGATTGGCTTCACAGATCTGCCTGGCCTGACAGTGGATGATCATGTGACCCTTACCATTGTTGAAAAGTATCTGGACTTTAAGATCGGAGAGGTCTGGACAGAGATCATGAAGGAACTTGAGGTGAGAGCTTGTAAATTCAGTAGGAAGTGGATAACTATAAAATATGATGAAATGAGCATGCAAGTGGTAAATGATGTTTAATCGACAGTATGGTGAGCTCAAACAAGTCCAGGTACTGAATGATGCCAAATAAGCATTTGCATAACAAAAGAATTAGAAATAAGAGAGATTTATTTCTCTTGATGTACCGATCTTCAGATCTCACATAAAAAAAGAGAGACACAGAAAGAAGGACAGGATGAGTTTTGTATGCCACTAAATTGGGTTTCATCTGCTACTTATTTAATTTCAGCCTTCAGACTGATCTTGGTAGTATTTATGTGATACCTTAAAGCTGTGAAAACAATGTGCGACATACAATTGGGCAGATATTTAGAAATAAGACCTCTCCATGTCTGTTGAGCAAAAAGATAGCATTTCACCCTGATTCATTCACATTAGTAATTATTTGTACAAACAAAGTGTATGCACATTTTACACTGTTGTTGCAAAACTGTGTAAAAAAGTTCTTTATGTTCTAAACCGGGTTTCACACAATGATGACACAGTCAATGCGTGCAATAAGAAAGGGGAACAAGTTTATGACCAGAAGGGTAGGATAAGACTAAATATTAAAATACCAAATTAACACATGCTGTCAGACCTTATCTACAGTGCTTAATCTTTAAACTTTGTGCTTTATAAATGCTCTGTGATCATCTTCATTCTAAGATGGAAAACGTAAGGCCAGTGACATCAGATGCAGAAGCTATGGAGGCTATCTCTCGAGCGATTGAAGAGCGAGCACAGATTGTTGCAGGCACACAAGCAGAACTACTGGAAGCTCAGGGAAACCAGGACATTTTGGATGAGCAAGAGTTCTATGCTGAGGTTACAGCTTTTGAAATTTGTTCCCTTTTATCTGTGACAGAGGGTTGACAGAGGGTGTGACAGTATTTTGAAATAAATATCTTTGATGTGTCTTTCAAATGCAAGTTTTTACTCGGTTATATTAATATATATTAGAAGTAGCCTGAATTAGAGATGATGATGTTTGAGTTTAAAAACAGCCATAAGGAGCTTTCTGAAACATGACAATGCGGTAGAGCAGTATGACTATGAGTTACTATAGTCATTTCATTTCTTATGTCTGTGAAAAGATTTCTGAAATTTCTTCTTCGTAAGTTATAATACAAAAATTATGGATTACTTTGATGAAAGAACTGGTGTAGACACAGAGCCTTAGGTGCTTAAGTTGCTTATTTTATGCTGACACATGCATTCATCATGTGAAAAGTACAGATAATCTGATGTCTGTGAGCATCTAAAGTTTAAATTTGCTTAGATCCGGGAGAATCATCGTCAGGAGGAGAAGAGAGAGGGTGATTTTGCAGCCTTCACACTGCGTGTATCCAGCATTTCACACTTGAAGGTGAGGCACTTTTTACAGCAACATGCACAAGGTGAATATACTGTATGTCTCACCGATTCTTTACATTTAACAATTTCTTACATAATGACAGTGATGATACTTTTTTGATGCATGTAAACATTTTACACCAAAAGGACTTGCCAGTGATCATAATCCACATAAATCTCATTGCTCATTCACTCAAAACAAGTAATAATAATTACAAGCTAGTTACGCATCCACTTCTTGTGGTGCTTCATAGGCCTTAGATCATTCTTGATGTAAACACAATATCTCCAAGGAACTATAATGTGAAATCTTTTTATTCAATCTTTGTTGTATGTGTCTCTATTTCCAGAGTACAAAAGACAACAGAATGTAATATAAAATGTCTTCTACCCCAGCATGATGTATGTTCAAGCATAAGTGTATGCATGCAGTAAATTTTTCTTAGCAGCTTAAATGTGATTGCCTAACTGGGTTTTTCTTTAGGCTGCCAAAAAACGTCAGGAGTTGTCCATTGATGCTTCTCGTATACAGCCCAAATACAGAGATATGTAAGTTTTAGGATTAAAGCTGTTAATGCGCCTATATCTCCCTGATACTTAAGAAATGAATAATCTCCTGTGCATCAAGACATATAGATCAGCTTCTGCAATAATTGTGTAAAAATTCCTGTCTGCCAGTTAGCAGAAAAATGAAAATTAGATTCAAAGAACTTACTTATTTATATCATTGGATGACAAGATAATATGCTGTTATGATTGATGGCTGATTATACTTGATATTGAAATTTATTAATTTATTTAATGTTTATGAAGTAAATTATATTTATTGTTATAAATATCTAAGGTTTTCTCAGAAAGTTTTAAGTGTTTAAATGTATAAAAATGTGGAAATGAAAAGACGTTTTATAAACAGTGTACGTGTTATCTTGAACTTCTCTGTTATTTATGGTCTTATGGTTTTGTGCATTAATAGCACCTGTGAAACAAAATGTGGATAGTGCATAAAAGTGCACTGAATTGCCCTCCGGGACAAATAAAGTATTATATCGTAATTTATATAAATCAGAACTGCCTTTGAAAGTATTTTTTTCCTTCTTCCACAAACTTACTGTACAATATATAACATTTTATTTATTTCTTTTGCAGAGACCATTTCCATGACACTACACTGCACACACTGAGAACAACTGTAAGTACATCTGTTGAAAGTACTCAGATGCAGTTTTATGGCTTCTAGTTATAATTTGAAGATAAACCTTCAAAAGATATATAAGAATGGACATATGTCAATATATATTTTAGGCTGTGCATTTCAGCTGTTCGTTGATGTGGAAAACTACAATATTAGCCTACATTTTTCATGATGACATTTTAATAACATTCTCATGACCTTTACTAATAATAATAATGATGAACATTTATATAGCGCTTTTCCAACGATTTGCTCAGGGCTTTACAGAAATGCATTTGTCTTATTCCTATTCTTTTATTTCTGGAAAGAGTGTTTTTTATTGCTATTTACCAGCAATTGAATTAACTAGTTTGAAAGAAAAGTCTACTTTTTGCCCTTTCTCATTTGGCCTTGAAAGCCACCATTTCATAACAGCAGGACACAATGACAAAATTTGATGTGTGCATATATATCACATCTAGGTGTTTAGTGGCAAACATGTTAAGGTGGAAACCACACCCAGGGTGACTGAAGGGGAACGTCCTGAACTAGCACCTTATGACCCTGGTGAGCTGCCACCTTTGGACAGAAAATTTGTCAAGCACCTGACCATCTGAGGACTGGTACAAGGCTTGTGCAGGTTACTCAACCTTTCTCTGTTTCCACATTTTAGGTGCTGCATGAAATTTGCAGAAAACAAAACTTAGGTGTATAAAATTTGAACATTTTCATAATGCTTTTATTTCCAGTGATGAATAGTTTGCACCATGAAAAGCCTTTTAGTAATATTTGCAGTACAAACATAGTGCACTGCTCTTGGAACCGCATGCTGTGAGATGCTCTTTAAACAGTAAGAGAATGCAAGAACTAATCCTTCTGCTATTGCAGCAGTCTAAATGTCAAAATCTCATTTTGTGCCATGTGAGTTTTCATCCATCTGCTGTTTGCCTCAGTCTTATGTATTAGGCAGATCTGCTGTAAACTAAACAATGAACACTTGTTGAAAGACACATTAATGAAAGTAGTTCTGCTGCAAAAAATTCTTATTAGAATGTTATCACTTAAAGTTCTTACCAGTTTTAAAGATTTTATTAAAACTCTTTGATTTTTTGGTTTTGTTTTCAGATCAAATTAAAAGACAGCTGTGATACTAACAACCATAAACTTATTTACATTAGTTTCAAGACTTGGATCTGATTTCATATATGAATGTAAAAAGCAGAAATTGATTTACAACAGATGGAAAATAAACGTCTGCGAGGAAAAAGATTTAAAGAAGATGTGTGACCATGCTATTTGTGGTTTGGATCTTGAAATAAAAAGCATAAACAAAGCTAATTATACGACTCATTCATTCTATAAACATTGAGAACAGTATGTAAACAACATGTGTATATTGAAACTGTGGATGCATCAATTAGAATCAATATGTTAAGCATGCTGAAAACATTGTGAAACTTTTCTGTAGACTGTTAATTAAAGGCTGGACATTTTTTTTCCTCAGTAATTTTGGTTTAAAATATACTCCAGCTATGTTTAGCAAATACATCTCTATAAATTAGAAAGAACTTTATGATAGAGAAAATGTCTGTGGGTAATAATGGTATATTCAGAAGAAATAACATCATGATGTATACATTCTTAGGTTTGTGCACACTGTTTATAAGACTATCAGGCACCTATTGTTTATGTAAAATCAGGTGTTATGATTGTTGGTTTATCACTTGACGGAGGTTTGATGTTCTTCTCATGATTCTGTCAGAATTTCTGGAGCACTGTTGTTTTATTTTTTAGGTTGGGGGTGGGTGGGTTTAGGTAGTGGGTTGCTAGCCCAGTGCACGACTCTGTTCCTTTGTCACCCTGGGCTTGCAACTAGGCAATGTGAATATTTGCTTAATTTGATTTGTTGTAATTAGCAACAGTTAAGAGAGAGATTTTGAAAGTCATTCAGAGAGAGAAAGAAATAATTGAGGAGGGAGAAGATGACGTGAATACTGATAATCTGTTGTTGATTAGTTCCACCGACAGAATAGTAACATCAGCTACACACACTAAGAGAGAAATACATCAAAGAAGTGTAAAGCTGTCGGCTTCTCTATTGTGTTAAGACTGTTTTAACACCAGTGTGCAGAGACAAAAACGAAGACAGATGCTGTATCAAAATGATGGAATTGTTGCTTCTTTGTCTGGTTCAATAAATGACTGGCGCTAAACTTTGATTGGATCAACAGGACACTAAAACCCCTATTAAGTGCTTGATGATTTAAAATGTCAAATCACCTTAATCTTGAAAATGTTTGCTCTTTTGAAAGAACAGTCAGTTTGCCTTTTCGGATATCAGTTTTTTTTTTGTTGTTGTTGAAAGAAATGGCTTACAGATATTTGTTAACAGTAGTGGATGATACTACATTGGGAGGAGAATCAATCAAGAGTCTGTGGCAGAAAATTTGGGTTTAAAAATGTGGCACAAGCTTTCACGAGGATGGCATGCGCCATGCATCCACAACATGTACATTAAAACTGTCCGTCGGGGTAGGACATAGTTCAAACATCCGGCTGACAAGCATCAAGGAACGGACAGACCGTCATATGCTCAACATGCTTATCACCGCTCAGCAATGGAGAAGCTTGACAGATTCGGCTTCACGCTATAGTTCTCCCACCCCACCTCACCCCACCCCAACTCCTCCTCGTTGACAAGCAGCCATAAGGGACTTGGGATTGAGCTAACCTGACCCATATTTTAAAGAGGCTGTCTAATGAAATACATCACCTGCCATTTCATAACGCTCGCTCAATTTTCTTCTGGCGGTTTTAAAAAACTAGATCGATTAAAACCTTACTGCATTTTTGCGTCTTTTTGAAACTGTTTAAAGTTCCCGCTGGGAACTGGAAAGCTACAGCGCTTTATCACGCCTTTCAAACATTGTTTGCCGAGGAAAGACGAAACCAGAAAGAAAATTATTCATACCACCTTGGATCGACCTCTTGAAAGCCTTGCTTCCCATGTAAAGGACGTGCCATGAATAACACAAAAAAAACTGCTCATCGACAGACACTGTGTTTTATCAGGACTTCAGACTTTGGTCGGATTTCACTTAAAAATAACCCACCGAGACTCTCTCTCGCTGTGTGTATTAGTGCGTGTGCATGTGCGTTTGCATATGTGTTATGATGCTTGTGTGTGCTGTTTGTAGGTGTGCTTGTGCGTGCGTCTGCATGCATATGTGTGTGTGGAAGAGAGAACGATGGAGGTGGTTTGGGAGTGTGGTTTCTTTTTTAGTCACCATGCAGCAGTTTCGCTACAGCTATCATCATGAAACCCATCACCTTAGACATATACTTCTGAAATCCATTCCTTTGCTTGGAGTGGCTATTTCCGAACAGTTTTAATACGGCACCGAGTGGATGTAATAAAAACTTCGTCTTCTTAGCGTTCACTAGACAATAATGACTCTTCTACGATAACTTCATTAGTTAGATTCCGAAAACATCCGGAAAAGAATAGAGACACAAGAATAGAAAGAAAGAAGAAAAGGGCTTTGTCAGAATATATGTTGTCAGGTCCAGGTATACCTACACTCGATCATCTTGAGAAGGCAAGACTAAAAAATTTACCCCCTCACCCCACCCACTCCATCCCATTTTTATCCCCGCCCCACCCCTCGTTGGCGGATATACAAGAGGTCAGACCGTCAAACTCTTCACTCTTTCAAAGCTGCCATCGAGAAGAAGCAACGTTGGCGTCGAAAGGCTGTAAGCGGATTAGCGGAGTGTGCCAAACGTCTGAACAACGCTCTCAAACCTCATGCTGCCGTGTCCTCCACGCTGACAAGTAGGCACCAAAGCAATTCATGGACATGTGAAGCGGCGCGCCTACCCATCCCCGGGCACGTGTATGTGCGAATCCTCACCAGTCTCCGCGCGCGCCTTGCCAGGGGTCACAGGTTTGGTACACTCATCTTCGCTTCGTACACGATGATTACCACAAGAACCCGGCCACGTCTTGGGTGTGCATACCATGGTTTCATGGGAGGCACTGGGCGCCATTTCGGTCTATTTCTCCAAAATATGTCACGAACATGATTAGCAAACGAATGCGTTTACGGTTGCTTTTTCAAGTAACAGGATATCACAGCGTATAAAGTGGCAAGAAAACCAAGCGTAAGGGGGTATCGGGACAGCAATCTCTGGGAATATTTAAAACCTGTTCAGAATTTTTAATTTTAATCACTTTAATTTAGACCTGAAACCTATTTAATTAGTTTTATAGAAACACAGTGTACAACACAATTTGAGAACTTTTTAAAATCCACAATTGTTTTAAATAAAACTGTTTAAGCTTGACTGTCGTTTCTGTCAACATAATTTGTGCAAGTACCTAAATGGCGTAAGAACGGCATTTCTTAAAAAAAAATTGTTTTTGAGAATAGTTTTAAGTTTTAGAAAGATATGCAGCAAGCCCCTGATGCTATGGCGCAGCTGGTACGTAGAGCAAAGACACAATATCTTAGTTCAGATGGTAATACGCCCATCATGTTTATACTTTTTAGAAAAGAAAGAGCTGCTACAGTTTACAGTTATCTGACAAAATAAGCGCAAATTTCAGTGAATATTAAAAACAAACAACAGGAACGATTCAAAACAGGAAGAACATTTGAGCTCTTTGAGCCAGTCTGCAAAGCTGGTCTCTAGAGATAAGTAAGCTGTAGGTTTGGAAGGGGCGTAGATGGCGTATCTTTCCTAATTTTCCTATGTCGACGAAAGCTTGCACGTGACTGGAGTTCAGCTCAGTCTCTTGGAGGAAAGCAGCAAGAGGCAGAGTGCTTCCCCTCATTGGCATACACTTTTAACAGTCTGTTTGGAAAAATATGAAAAAAGAAAACCCCTGTCGTCTAATGCTGTTCCTAAATATATTTTTAGAAGACGTCTGCTCATAAAAATATGGCTGTCCGCACATTATCTGATCTCAGTTTTTCAGAATTCATAGTCATTTCTCAAATCTCATCAGTTAGACGTGAGCTTGGCAGCCATCGGCTCATTCAGCACCTCACATGAAAGGAGAGTCGCGTTGAAAGGGTCTGCAGTTTAAAAGGTGCGTCTTACTCAATCTCATCACTTGTTTCCTCCTCTGAGCGAGGGCTTGGTTACTTTAAATGCACATACGCATGGACCTGACCTTAATTAAAATCAATACAAGGCTAAGTCTGTTAGAAAGAAAGAAAGAAAGAAAGAAAGAAAGAAGAAAGAAAGAAAGAAAGAAAGAAAGAAAGAAAGAAGTTTGTTTCATGAAAGTGTCTCAGCTACAGAAGCTTCATATTAATGAACAATACATCACGTGACATTAGTGCAATTCATTGCTAATTGGCATAGGGACTGACAGATCTTGTCACACATTAAGGAAACAATTTTTTTTTTTAAAAACCGTCCCTGCGGAAAGCAACATTAATTCATCACAGATAGTTGAAGAGCTTGGCACAGATTTAATCACAAACACACGAGAAACAGTTGCCGTAAAAACCAACCATTTTACAAACATGAACACATGGCACAAGTTGTTGCACTCACGATGAGACAGCAATAGCAAATAACACTGAGCAGTGAACACCAAGAATTTTGATAGCAGGGGGTATCTCAACTGATTTTGGTCAAACCGGGTGGCGTTTTAGTGGCTGCAATCTAGTCTAGTCTCGCACCGTCGGAAGATTTCAGTAATCAGATAGATAGATAGATAGATAGATAGATAGATAGATAGATAGATAGATAGATAGATAGATAGATAGATAGATAGATAGATAGAACTTTCTTGGAATAAAGAATTGCGAGCCTCTTTTTTCCATTGAAACTAGTCTAATTTAAGTTTTGATAGACGTCAGCCAGGAAGGAGAAAAAAAGAATAACGACTCGTATTTTTCATGGATTTCATTTACGACGAAAGAGAACTATCCGAAAAAACATCTCTTTCTCTTGATATTTTAATATCGTGTATTCGCTATCATGCTCAAGGATTTATTCCGTTTCATCTAGATGTGTTAACGATCGCTGTCTTGCAATTAAAGAAGGTAAAAAGGAAGGGAATTGTTAGAAGAATATTGTTTGATTCTTCCGCAGGAACGTGATATAAAATTAATTAAACTTTTCTTTTAAAAGATTTATCACTCCTTGACGAGAAATGTTTTTACAGTTTCATCAAATGTGTTTGTTTACATATATAACAAAATATAAGAAATGGGGTATAAGGTATCAGTATATATTTCTGCATTTTTTATCAGTAGTATATAGAATTGGTACAGTAGCATCGTCAACCCTGCTTCTAAGTACCGAGTGTACAAGCCCCTCAACTGTAGGTCATATTCTGGTATATGGAGGGGGGAGGGACCTAGCTCTGCTTGCTGATACAGAAAGAAAATTCACATTTTCGAGACTTAATGACTGAGAAACCACTCTGAATTTCTTACTAGGAGCAGAAGACTAGCAAGTGTGCATATAAAAAAAAGAGCTCGCTCACCACTCTGGTAGACCTCCTGTGCCAACAGTGAAACAGCGTAAACCTGATTGTCTTGGCCTTTGACCAGACATAAAACTCCGGAGACCATCTTCCAACGAATCCTCAAGACACCGATGCCGGGGCGCACAGAGGAAGAACTAGAAGGCAAACAGAAATAAAGAGACTGAGCATCACATGCTGCACCTTCTTGTCGTCACTTTGAAGAAACTTATCAACTCTTGCAAATCCGTTCTCCCCCCTTTCCCTTACCCGCAGCCTGCTTCTTGCTACGATTAGTGCAAGAAAAAGGAAGTGAAGTGATATAAGAAAACAACAGAAGTACATTCTAAAATTAGCCATACCCAGGAAAATTCAGTATTATACTGGTGTTTTGTTTATCTGCCTAATTTTAAACACCTTATAGGTAGCGTCTTTACTTTTATTTCTTTCAATTAAACAAGTCCTAAGTGACTCATCAAGAAGAAACAAGATGAAAAGGACGTTCGAGAGCAACTGCTTGTAAACAGACGTAAGGGTGGCTGGAGTATGCACTTTCATTTGAGGAGAGGGAAGTACCTCAAGGGCCGGCCATGTCCCTTGTCGACAAGGACTGTGGCCCTAGGGAGTACAGAATTCACAGCGACTGAGATCCGAAGGAGATTACATCAAAACGTGTTGTGGTTTTTCTTGACGTAAAACCTTTTCCCGCCCAGTAGCTGCCTTCTTGGGTTCTGAAGATGTTTATACCTTCCTGCCTCTTAGATGACCAGACAATCTTGTGTTTGAAAAATCTGGTGTCCTCTTGACCGAAGCCAAGCATTAAGACCAGCTGCAGCGAGGATGGCGTAATCAAAGCAGACGATCTCTTGGAGATTCTTCCTGTTTCTAAGCAGGGATGGAATGCGTATACAGTTTATTAATCTTCGGGTGGGATTAATCATTTTGGTATTCGCAGACAGTCGCAGACGACAGCTGCTAGATGGGAAGTGTGAGATAACTGATTTATTCTCATTGACCAAAGGGGAGTCATTGTCGTGGATATTGCGTTTCGAAACAACAGTTTAGTGCAGAATGAATAGGAAGGAGTCCAACTTCCAGTATGACTGGAAGAAGAAATATACGGGGAAAACTGCGAGCAGAGAATTTGTTAGCTGTCGCGTTTTGTTGTTACACTAATAAGTGGTGGCTATCGTGTTTTGCTGTGATACTAATGATTTTGGGTGTTGGTTGTCGTGTTTTGCTGTGAAACCAGCGACTTTGAATGCTGGGAGTCGTGTTTTGCTGTAGTACAAATGGCTTAGTTTCTTGGCTGTCGCACAAAGAAATCCTCTTATTGTTCGTTTCTAACGCTCAAGATTCCCATCAGAATCATCACTTACAAACTCGTTGGCATTGGAACACAAATTCCCTTCAGACCATCTGAAAGGTTATTTCACAACCTTTTGTGTTTCATCATCATCATCATCATCATCATCATCATCATCATCATCATCATCATCATCATCATCATCATCATCATCATCATCATCATCATCATCGTCGTCGTCGTCGTCGTCGTCGTCGTCGCTGCTGCAGACGAAAGTCAGCAAACTTTGCTTAGACAGCGTCTGTTGTGGCTGCTAACCCCTTTCATCACCCCCGCTAGCTTCAAAAACTGTTTGACAAGATGAAGCCTCGCCACCTGTTAGCTGGGTACTGCATACAAAGGCCTAGAGGCTCGTCATAAGCCGATCTGAGGGCGAATGAAGCATACAACAGATCATATGAGCACTAACACCCTTATCCTTTTCTTTGCTACTCTTTGAACTCTCTCTCTCTCTCTTAAGATGCTGAAACCGTGTAGCGTGTAGAGATGTTTCCTATCAGGATAAGAGGATAAGCTATGTCGCTGCGGTCACAAAATCCACGCCCTCTTACCACGCTTCGCATGATGTTAGTTAATATTTCGTTTTCACCCTCGTGTATACTCTGACTAGGATACACCCACGACGTCTCGCTGAGTTGGACTGCCTTCGATCCAGGGAAGGGAAATCCATGAATCAATGCTTCAGCCAGTCTGGCAATCGGCAAAGTTATCTAGCTGTCCATCCATTTGTGTCGCCCTTTGTATGGTTGGGGGCGCTAGTGGGCAGCTGGGAGGCATTGAACGGGTATTGGCGCACGCGCCACATCGACTGCAACGAAACGAAAAAGAGCCTAATAAAAATAATGATAAAGATATAAAGAAACGTTTCAACAAAAACAACTTAAAACCAGTTTTATAAATTAAAAGGTGAAGACTTAAGCACTGAAGACTTTTGAATGCAAGCATGTGTACTTATATAGAGTCATTACATCTCCTTTGTTTGAAGTGTAGTGAAAGTCGCCACAAGAGCAGAACACTTCGTCTGGCTCGAAGCGGTTGGACAAATGGACTTCGATATGCCTGCTGATTGAGTTCACAGGCTGATTGAATTCTACTGTTCTCTTTAGTCGAATGATTACTGTATCCCTTGCACAGTTAACATGGATCTTCCGGTACCCACTCCCTCGTTTCGTGTAGTCCACAACCTGTGGTCAATCGACAGAATTGCCTTTCATGAATATATTCATACCGATCTAGTTCCTTTCAATGACTGTTCTGTTGACCTATGTAACATAGCTCAGGGTGTTATTTGACAGACATACCCTTGTGGCAGGACGCAAGATGACCGTCAGAACCCCTTTGTCATGGAGGTGGTCTTCTTAGTAGAGAACTGTTCGAAGCCAAGAACGGGTGGCTGGCGTGCTGACAAAAGTAGAAGATTACTGGTTTGATTATTCATAAACTAGTGTACAAGAAGACTAAGAAAATGTCTCCCTTTTCTTGTACATAAAGCCAAATTGATTACCCCAAGCTTTCTTGTGATGATTCCAGCAAAGGGTTGTATCAGTTGTATCAGAATTGTGTGCTAGGTCCACCACTATACAGTTACCTAAAGTTATCCCTTCATCTTTGCTGCCGAGTTATTTTGTACAAGCAGGATCAATAGCAGCAGAAAAGATCTAGAATTAAAGGAAACTTTTTCTGACCCCACTGGCAGACTGTTCACTAGCAAGCCATTCAGATCGTTTCTTCCTGTAATAATTATGAAGAAAATGTGCGAGACATCCTGATATCTCCTCCCCTGAAACTTGTGATCTTGACTTTAGTCTAACCTTTCTGTTGTTTGGATGTTTGGCTAAAGTCATTCCAACTATGACAAAAGATAATCAACAGTTTGCTTGTCTCTGGATCTTTCTCGAACGCTCATAAGGTTGCGCTTGTAATGATGCAGTACAACAGCATGCGCGCGTGCGAGACAGAGAGAGAGAGAGAGAGAGAGAGATTAGTATGCTGTATGTGATGGCTGAATGCATTTATTTTTTACGTTTTTATTATGTAGGGTGTTATGTTTGTAACATTCTTAAGGCTTGCATGATATGTTGTATATTTGGTATTATGTTTTTAATGCTCTCTGGTCGTGTGTCTGATTTAATATCCCTTTTCATTGTAAAGGGCAAGTAGCTCGTTTTCATGAAATTACGTTAATGCACTGTATTATTATTATTATTACCTGCCGGAGAGAGCCAGGCTAGACCCGTAAATCTGTGTGCTGTATTTAATTAGGAGACAACGCGTCTTTCTTACCTGTAGGAGTATCTCAGCAAGCAGCTAGCGGAACTGTCAAAACCTTTTAAATTAACGGGCTAAGCTGAACATGGTGATCTGGGCTGGGCTGCACGCGAGGTCTTGAAAATAAATCTTAAATCTTCGGTCTTAAGTTCAAGTCGAATTTGCTGTTTTTGTCTGGACACTCAACTTAAGATCAGCGACTTAAGACTCATTTTCGAGACCTCACATGCACACCGGTCTACGGCAATTTTTGTAAGTTAAGTCGGAAAACTTGGGCTTAACTTAAGATCCAACTTAAGATCACTCATGCAGCCCACCCCTAGCGACCCCTAATGGTTCCCCCCTCCGACCCCTTATGATAGTAAAGAGTCAAGGGAAGAACGGGGTCGCGCTTTTGGCCCTTGTGCTTCATTTTACACGCACACACGCATGTGAGCAGACTTTCACAGTATCGAGTCCTCTCTCAGTAGAGCTGTCTGCAACTTGACAGTTCTGTCTGCCAGCCTACTGGTCTCCCTGTGTGTGTGTGTGTGTGTGAGCGAGGGGGATGATGACGTTGGTATAGGCGTACATTTGGATTTGTGCGTGCACACAAGTGAGTTTGGTATTTTATAATTCTTCTGTCAGTTATATTTCTGTCCGCATTATTCATTTATTCTCGTGCTGCTAGCTAATACAAATTTAACAAAGAAAAGGTTAAAAATATAGCCCTTGAGGTATTCATTGATGTGACAGCAAAACATGACAGCTAGCACTTAGCAGATCCTGAATCAGTGCAGTCTTGCAGAAAGTATTTCTTTAGGCTGGTCGCAGACATTGAGGCAATGAAGTCTTTCACAAACTCTATACTACAGAGGATACTCGAGGAGCAGGGCCAAAAGTTGCAACAATAATAACAGTTAGCTAGGTACAATCAAAGGCTAAAAAGAATTAGAGTATAAATCCACATCAAAACTCGAATCGAGAAATTCAGTTCGGAACGGAAACAAAACGAGATGATGATCTCTGGAGCGTAGTAAGATGGCGTCCAGGGGCCAGTTGCACAACATGTTTCTAAACCTTAAAACTGTTCTAAAGAAGCAAAATCTCTTCTTAGCCATTTTGATGCATTGCAGAAAAACATACAAAAAATTGTACTGACTTGTACAGTCAGACATAAACAACTTTTTCTTACTTAAAGCAGTTTTAGTTTTAAAATTTCTAAAAGTGTGGTGTGCACTTTAATTTAATTATCTAAATAGAGTTAAGGCCTAAAAGTGTTTAAAATTAGAAATGTGTTGTGCAACTGGCCCCAGGTTTCTTATAGCAGGGGATGTGATGTCTTCATTATTGGTGAGCATTTTATCGACTTCATCTTTAATTCATGATAGAAACATAAATACAAATGACTCGACGTGCTTGGATTGCATTGCAATAAGCTACATTTTAATTAGAATTCCAAACTTGATGATCACAATTTCCTCAAATTTTATTTTCGTTGCCTCGCAGGAAATTAGGTGCGTACACGGGACTATACATCTCTCTACGATCGCTAGCCATGAGTTGTAACTCTTGTGCATACAAGGAAAAAAATCGTGCCTCGACTTTTGAAGATGATTCCTCGTAAGAACACAAAACACACACACACACACACACACACACACACACACACACACACACACACACAGAATAAGAAGTGGGTATGCTACAGGAAGTAACGTTTAAGCCTGGCTCTCAAGTGTACAAAATTTCTCATGAATTTTCCCCCTCCCCGTATCTGATTTTACCCGTACGAGACGAATTAAAGGGTTCTTTAAATTATCGAGCAATCTTCGATGAAATCAAAGCGGGGTACCATGAAACAGACACACAAACTAAGTTAAAGGAAGACCGCGCTTGAGAAGGCGGGAAGAGATTGTCTTGACAAGAGAAATGTTTCCCGAAGTCGCCGACAGCACGCCTGGCAACCCTTTATGTTAATCTCAACGAAATGTTTACAGAAAAAAGGCAAGGGCAATGGCGTGCTGGGATTGATGGATAAGATACAGACGTCTTGAATCGTTTCCACTCAAACTTTCGGGTTTCAGAAGAAGCATGTCTGCAACATGGCTGCACGTAGACTTCCGCCGAGAGCCAGGGCACACGACCTCTCCGAGCCCCTTGTCATTGTAATCGTAAATTATTTTCCCAGTATATAATAATATTCCTAAAATTCGAGTGTCAAGATGTACATTTCATTCAGTAAAGTAATAAAGACTGCAAACATGAGAACAAAATTTGTTCTCATTTAATGGATTATCTACATCACTCCTTAAACACAGAGCTGTTTACACGTGAGTGGTTAGTAAATGAGGAAACGTGAGGTTAAAGGATCAAACTAGTAGTATCCCGCTCAATAGAAAAAATCCCCAGAGAGTAAGAATGTTGGAATCCAAAGGCCTGGAAATGTCTTCATTTTACATTTTACATTCTACGATGCTATTCCTTCCCCAGCTCCTCTCTCCAAGATACAGAGGCCGATGGGGTGGCTGTCTGCCTTTGCAAAAAAACTTTTTTCCCGGGGTTAAATACGCTGTGCTGCTTTCCACGAAACATGACTTAGTTTCTAAAGAAACATGACCGTCGAGCAAAGGAGTCTGATTTGGGCAAATTTCTATGCAACTCCATCTTCCTTTCCCTCTTGGGGCACACATAGATCGAGGAAGGCAGGACATGTCGCTAACTTCCTGCTCAGTCGCCTCCGGACAGGACGTGGTCAGATGGCTGGACGCCCAGAAAGGCCAGGCGCAAAATCGGCCACAGTCGGCGCCAGTGTCCGTTGTTTATGGTCCACATACCTCAAAGACTGGTCGTTTCTCTCCCTTCTCATCGCATCTTCCCCCACCTCCTACCCTCGACACTTTAGGACGACGAGACAGTCACTGCTATCCTCTTCCCACGCGTGCTAAAGGAGTGGGAGGTCTGGAAATTAGTGAAAAATCGCTACCATACAGTATTTTTTTCATCCTCTTATTTTCACATTTCTGCTTGAATTTGCCTATCTCTTCCCATTTTCTGAAAGAGTATTCTTCTGACTAGGTCTTTCCTTTTAATTCATGCTTATTCCTTTTTCTCTTACCAGGCTCCCACTCTCGTCTGCTTTCCCTAAATCTATCGTCTACTTCGGTTTTTGTGTCTTCTTTCGTCCTGTTATGTCTGGCGTATGAGTGATCCCCCCAAAACTTGAGGGTCTACAGACAGTGCTGTGTCAAGAGAAAAGTACTCTATATATAGAACTAAATTACCGTAAATGAGGTTGTGTGTCAGGCAAAAGGTCGCTAGGGGGTTCTTAGGAGAAGGGTACTGTTGGACACTTTCTGTTTCCTGTGTAATCCTCGCCATGTCGCCTGTGTCGCCATTTTGGCGAAAGGGTCCCCAGACGGGGGAATCAGTGTCTGGCACAAAGGCTGCCCTAAGTGAGAGTTGCCACGATAGGTTGCTATTGATTAAGAGAAAGTGAGACAGCCTGAAAGTTTCCTGCATGTTCGTAATTTTCGGTATTAGTGGATGAGGGTGGACGAGGCTGGACTGTCTTACCTCGCATCATCTTATGGATTCAGTTATTTTCCTTTCAAACAACGTAGTCGACAGATGACTAACTTTAGTAACCCCAGTTGGCAGTTGTGATTTTGGTTATGTGTTCAGTTACAAAACATAACACGTACTAGTTACAAGGTAAGGGAAGTGGTGCATCATAACAAAAAATTTAAGATTAAAAAAAAACCGCAGTATTACATGTAAAACCATTCTTAAGAATCATCATCATCATCATCATCTCTCTCTCACACACACATCGAATTTCATCTACTGTTGAACAGCGAAGCTGCTGGGTGAACAAATGATTTTGTGTCTATTACTTCTGCATACAGGCTTAGCACAACGTCTGCCCGAATGTAATAAAAGAAATTCTTCTGCCTGTCGACTATAGAGGTAGGTCTACAGAGAATTGCTAAAGACTTCAAAGACTCTTTGACCAGTTTGGTTGGTCACGTGATGTCGTGTTCCTTTGCTTAGTGTAACGTGAAAAACGTCTTCGGCATCCGCGGAGCAGAAATTTCGAAGGACGTTTTGTTCATTGTTTTTAGTATGTACATGATATATATATATACGTGTGTGTGTGTGTGTGTGTGTGTGTGTGTGTGTGTGTGTTTAGCAGACAGACAGTGTGTATATGTCAGTGATGGTTTCAGAAGAGTGTGTGTGTATGTGTGTGTGTGTGTGTGTGTGTGTGTGTGTGTGTGTGTGTGTGTATATTCGTACTTCTGTCTGTGCAGAGCCTGTCTGTGAGTGAGTGAGTGAGTATACGCTAGTATATGTAACAGACAGGGTGTAGATGTACGCGTTTGTGTGTGTGTGCGTGTGTGTGTGTGTGTGTGTGTGTGTGTGTGTGTGTGCGTGTGCGTGACACTATGTACGAAATTCGAGAAACTCTGGTTCTTCTAAAACAATGTTAGTAACATCAGCCACATCAGATCTCTGTTTCTGCAGCGCAGCCTTCAAGCTGGAAGCAAGTTCCGCTTTTAGGTTGGTGAGCTCTGTGATTGTCAGCCTTGGTTAGCTCTGTGATTGTCAGCCTTAATGAGCTCTGTGATTGTTGCCCTCATCACTTTCTTTGCGTGCCCTCTAGTTCGAGCGTAAAAATGCAGCCAGCGATTGTATACACGCTAACAGTCTGATTGGGTTTGCATTTTGTGCTTGTACCGTGCAGCACACGCAATGTAATATTTCAAGCATTCTGCTCGGATACATCAGCCTCTCGCTCAGCAATTAAACGATTACATGTTTGAAGCTGGTGAACCTCTTTTAGTTTAGTTTAGCTCTTTGATATTTGTACAGGAACTTCGATCATTTTGTCGAAACTTTCGAGAATGTTGATACAGTGTCAAATGCTGTTGATAATACCGAAAAACAAAGTAACGAGATAGTTTACAACCACCAGTTATTGATATTTGATCATGTCAAATAAACCTTTTTACCCTTTAATGATTTATTGCATTCTTGTAACATTTGCTACATGAAAAACAGAGGTTTCTCAGAATGATCATTTAAAGCAATCTTTCGTGTTTACAGCTTAGATAGAGCAGACGGTTGTCTGGACAAGTTAGTAAACAAGACGGAGACTGTCTTGCAAGGAATACTAACAAGATCTTCCTCGTTAGTTTGACTGACTGACTGACTGACTGACTGACTGACTGACTGACTGACTGACTGACTGACTGACTGACTGACTGACTGACTGACTGACTGACTCTCACTTTCTCACAAGTGCATACACACACGAAAACCTTTTTTTCTACTTTTTTTTTTTTTTTTTTTGGTAGAGGCACTTGTGTTTGCCATCTCTTCTAGAGCTTGATTCCTTCCAGAAAAAAAATTTAGAACGTACACAAGGGAAGTAACGCGAGGAAAGGCGTAGAAAATGAGCAATGTATTAAGAGACGACCCACCGCATTGCTTTTCTCCCTTTTCCGCTCTTCTCAAAGTCTGGCTCACCGCTGTTAGTTCCTCCGAGAAGCAAGCCAGCTAGCAGACAGCCTCTACCTCTTCCTGTCTTTCCCTTGTGGAATGCAGGCCGACTTGATCGTCAGAGACATTAATTGCACTCCTGGCGTCATAGTTTGAAGTTCAGTTCAACTGGAGAGAAGCACAAAGCTTACATTAGATCGCAAGATGAATTAAAAGAGAAAGAGGAGGGAAACGGTGAAAAGGAGAAAAAAAAAATGAGGTCTACAGAAGGACCGACAGGTGGGCGGAGAGACACGCAAAAAAAAAACCCCACCCAACCTAAAACCCATAGAGAACATAAAATAAATTAACAGAAAGTGACGACACAGGATGCTTTGGAAACAGTAAACAAAACTGTAAGCGTTGCTTCTTTTAGCATCAAGATAATGTACAGACATTACCCCACCCTTTAAGGACAAACAGAAAGTAAGGTATTGCACTTACTTCATACAACAGAGTGTATTTCTCAAATCCAAAGACTTGATGGGTTATCAGGGAAATGATTAGGGCTTATGTTCTTAATCTTCGTCATTCGCTTTTTCATCTCGCTTTGTTTGTGCTTTAAGTTCCAGAAATGCTAAGTAGCTAAGCAGCGATGAATAAATGGTTCTCTTCTGTCTCCACATCATCACGAATCCTCGCCTTGGTGTGGCTTTAGAAGAAGAAAAAAAAGGAAATCAACGGAAGTAGCAAAATGAAAGATAAAGAGAGAAACCCCCCCCCCAAAAAAAAAGTAAAAGGAAAGAAAGAAAATCGAAGAGACAAAAATAGAAAAGAAACAAACTGTTCGGAGCAAACAAGGGAACTAACAAGTGTTCAGGTGGAGATGTAAAGCAATCTGGAATAGCATTTGTGCAGCTGCCTGTGACGAGCATTGCCAAGCTGACGACAGTGACAGATGAGAAGAATACACACGTGCCTAGCATCTGGAGTCAGAGTTTGGTGAGCATTAAAGGCGTGCTCGAGCGCATTCTTTCGGGAGGCGAGAACTTTTTGTCCAGCGCTTGAGAAATGGCAGCGGTGAAGACTCAAGCAGGTTCCTCTTCGGCGCCACTTCCGCGAGGCAGGAAACGTTTTGGACTGAAAGGAAATGTCGCCGGGGTTGCCGGGATGTTGCGGCTTCGGGCTACTTGGGACTTTATGTCTGCCACAGACCGAGGTAGTTTGTGATTGCTTTTAAAAAGATGTGTTGGAGCAGGACTTGCTTTTCTGTCTCATTCTGAGGAGTCAGTGCGTTCTTACTTCAATGCTTAAATGTCTATCAGTGTACACAAATTTTGCTTGTTTGTTTTTTAGTTTGTAAACTAAGCTGGGATGAGCTCATCACAAGACTGTATTTTCCCCAATCAATGTGAATAGTCCGCTACTTCTTCTAGATCAGCAACTTTTTAAACAGAAAGAGGCAAAAGCCTTTGCAGTTACAGATGTAAAGGGAACACATAAGTGGTCGAGAGTACGGGAAGTGATAAGGCTGGGATTATATGTTAATTATGGTATGAGTGGACATTCGGGGCGTCATAGTAATATGATTTTTCTGTGCATAGTGACCTATATAGACTTGTAATTCGTGAACAGCGATGGGAAGGTGAATATTCAGAAAAGAGATTACGATAAATAGAAAGAGGAGAAAGAGAGAGAGAGAGAGAGAGGGGGGAGAGAGGAATATCAGCCTGTTGATATGCCAGGCAAGAAGCTAGTCAAACAGAAACAGATTGACGGACAGACAGACACTCAGGCGGACAAGGAGAACGACAGGCCTGCAGACAGGTCGAGCAATAGATTCAGGCAACGTGGCGGACCATCTCCGGGCAACAAACAACCTCTAAGCCAGCACACGAACTACAGCTGCCTTGGAAAGCCGCATCATTAGACATTTGCAGAGACACCTACAGACCAGCAGACAGCGCTCTGCAGCACCCCTAGTGACCTTTGTCAACCACAAACAAAGCAGTCATTAATCTTTTAAAGACTTTTGTCTTTAGGGACTGTCCATTTTGCCTGTCTCTGAGCCTTGGCCTGAGTATCCGTTTGGCCTTTGGGATCCAAGAAAAAAAAAGGTCAAGAATTCTACTTCATTTTGTCCCCTTATTACTAGCTTGTTGCCAGCACAGGCATTTACAAAAATATTTTGCTCTTTATTGCAGATTAATTGTTGCCACGAGGGTGTTTATTCTATTGGATTCCTTAATGGAAAAGGTTTTTTTCTGCTCTGCCTTGTGAATAATATTGATAAATACTGTTCCCCTTCTCTGTTATTATCTTTCAACCCTTGGAGGCTCTCACCAACAGTTAACTCCTTAGGACCCCAAAATTCTCATCATATTTTGACACGACCGTCTGGGGTTGGCTGAAATGTCAGTCGGACCACTTTTGAATTATCGTCCTCCCTCATTCACAGACTGCTACCGCTCCCTTACTTTATTTTTCTATCTTTTCCGTCCATATCTGTTCTGCCTTCTGTTCTTCCTAAAGCATTAGTTCAGTCATTCTGTCTCCAGCTTCATGTCTTTATGATTAGAGCTTTTTTTTATTGATAGGCCAAAACACCCGCACCTAGAAGAACGTTTAAAGGTTTGAATGGAAATTAACGTTTCTAACGCACACCAGTTTATTAAGCGGAATTAGTAACATAAAGAAAATCTCTAAATTTTTCAGAACCGTGTCTTACTTATTTCTTTTCTTTCTCTCATCTATAAGTTAAAGTCTAGTAAGATACATTTTTCTGGTGACTAGTTAAGCTCAATGCAAGCTACTATATCCCTTTAGGGAAATAGCTCTCTTCCGTTCTCGAGATACAAAGATACAAAAATCACCTTGGATATAAACATGTCAACGCCACAGGCATCAGGATTGCACATGGAAGCCTTTAGGCTGGTACGCCCAGTGGGAGAGCTGGGACCAGGTGTTCAACAGGTGTATCTGTGGACACACGTGATGTCATGAGTTTGAGGTGTGAATCTCGAAAAGAGAAGCGGCGTATTCAACCAAAAATTTTGTATATTGTATCTTGCACTGTGATTGCACACATCAATGCTCTCAATGAATACTTAATGTGGGTTGGATGCAAACTCTTGTCTTCCAAAGGCACACTGAAAGGCCGTTTGTTTAGTCTATGCTCTGATGTTGAACTAAGACTAACAACAACTTGTACCCCGGATGATTTTTTTTATAACCTGTAAGTGCGCTAATGGGTGACAAAGTAGTTACGCTAAGATGTTCTATATTTTTTGACGATTGCATTATTCGATCTTGAACTAAGTCAGTAACCTCTCCTAATTCATATTTGACATCTCGCTTCATTTTTTTTGTTTTCTGTTTGGATTTGTTGTGCTTTTAGTGTTTTGTTGTTGTACACACCTGCTGGACTGTTTACTTGCCTGTGGCCTTTTGTTTTTCCTCTCCTTATATCAAGTCTTTCATCGCCGTTATTCTTCTCTGGCTATCGCCATTACAGTGTCTTCACTTTTACGCGTCGTCCCTGCGATAGACTTTCCATCAGTGCCAGACAGTCTCGTGGTTCAACATTTTACTGCAGTTTCTGTTTTGTGATCATCTGAGTATTCTTCTGAAGATTTGACTTAAGTTTCTTATTATTGATCAATTTTCTCTACTCAAATGACTTTCTGATCTTTATATAAGTCCATCGACATCGACATCGACATTCTTGAATGTCATGCAGCACAATAACCACCTGACATTCCCATTAACTTCATAAAGAGAGCCACAGTAATTTTGTCTCTCTTGTGTTTTTATGTTTGTAAATTTTGGCTTTGGCTGGGATGCCGTGCTAGAAAAGCTTACATTATTATTATTATTATTATTATTATTATTATTGTTTCACGTATGAAATTGGATTCCGTTTGGCGTTGAACTTAAGCATGGTTTGCAGTTTCTCTTTGCATCCCTTTCCTCGTCGTCAAAATACAGACACGTATTTCCAACTGATGAAGATGGCAGGCTGTATATATATATATATATAAAGCGATCATAAGTTAGACTTTTAGTATGGGATTACTAAAGGTCGTTCAAAAGGGGTTTGTGTTCTTTAGCTTCTCCTCCTAAAATCACGTGGACGAATTGGCCGTGACTTTTTCGAACAGTATATGAATATCAAATTTTCTGCAATAAAGGGCAACAAGAAGAAAGTCAAGTGTTTGTAGTCTAGCAGCTTCTTGAATAGGCCATTGGTAAAAGAAGGTCGATTTATAAAGAAACAAAGAGTTTCCAAAATGAGCGTCTTTAGCTCCTATGGTGCCTTCTGCCAGAACTATACCTCACTTCTGATTGCTCACGGCTTCTATGGACAGGGATTCAGCTTTTTTTTTTTGTTGGCACTTAGACAAACGAATAAACGAGCAGTTCAAGCAACCAAACGAAAAAAAAAGTTGCAAAGCAAAGGGAAAAAAGTGCTTATAGGTTCTCAGAAGTCTTTGCAAGTGAAGACCTTGAAGTAGACAGGATTTAAAGCAGCAGACGTGTCGACCTTTAAATGACAGGGGCTGAGGAAGACGGCGTAACGGTCACAACCGTGGGATTTCACGCGCGACAAGAAAGCAGACGGCTCAGGCTCCACAGAAGACGACAAACGTGTGCAGCCTGCAAGCAATGTCGCTGCAGCCAAGCAGACGAAACTGCGACTGTGTGTGAAACACTTCGTCACAGCGTCAGGGCCACAGGCAGACGGTTACGAGCCATCAGTCTGGGAGCATAACCTTCAGAGGTCTCCGTTCCACGTCAAAGACAGTTTTCTTTTAAAAAATAAAGACCCTCGAACCGTTGATGAAAGAGTTTAGAAATCGAATGCAACGCTCGTACAGACAATACTACAGCTGCTGTAAAGATGAAATATCCAGTGATATATCGTTAATCTTGATTGAGCGGACCTTTTTGGGACAAGAGGCAAACAAGAGTAAGAAAGACAGAAAAAATTTTTGACGGGATTCTTGATTTTTTTAAGCCATTAGCCATTCCTCGAGAGCATTGATGTTAGCCATCCCATATTTTTTTTTACATCTATCGAGCAGTCAGCGCAAAACGTTCACATTCTTTCTTCGTGTGTAATAGTGTCTATGAGTCCATTTTGCCTGTGAAAAATACCCTATCAAATTAACCCTTCGAAATGAAGTGGTGAATTATGTGTGGAAAAAAAACCAAAACCATCATGCTGCTGGCTTTTATTCTATATTTTAAATGAGAAAAGCTGTACAGGAACAACGTATCTCTGCTTGTAATGTCTTGAGTGGGTGTTCTGGTCTTTGATGATTATGAACAAGTAGGCAGGCTGACATTTCTGAACGAGAGAACGAGAGAAATAAAAAAAAGTAAGAGAATAGAATCGGTGTTTTGCACGCAAGCAAGCTGCAAGCAGCTAGGGCCATATCACGATAAAACAGCTGGCCCTGTAAACAGATGCCACATGCAGAGAAAGAAGACCTTGCCTAGGACAAGAAAGGAATTTAGGAAACTGGATCCTCGCTGTTTTGGTGACGACCAGACTTTGCACCACCAGACTGGCCCAAAAGGAACAAGAGAAAGAAAGATGAAAGCAATTTACAAGTCACTGGAATGCCAGACATTGCAACGTTACAAAAGGAAAATCACGTGCGTTAAAATTTACAAGGCAAAACAAGGTTTCCCTTTCTCCCACCCCACACATTGCCGCAGACGATAAGCTAAACGGAACAGACCTGTTAAACGATTGCAGAGCAGAATAATAGCGTAGTTTGATTTCGTCGCCATTAGGGTCAGTTAGACGACACCAGGGTCGAGTTCAGCCAAGGACCGGTAGCCATGCCGACCTTTTCATCACCAGTGGTTGCAATACAAAGGGAGATAACACTAGCCTCAGTAGATCGCATAAACTAAGATCTTGTTATCAGAAATATTTGATTTTTTAAAAATCAGAAATCCCAATACTTGATACTTCTAAACTTCAGTCGCTTATAAGACCTTTGAAGACAAAGTGCTCTATTTTACTTTGGGTAGGGAATGGGATTATGTTAGGTGTCTGTTAAAAAATCCCTATAGTTACTTTCCGCGTTTGTTTTGTAGCTAACAGAAAAAGGGTGGTTGTTTGGTGCCTGAAAATAAACTTTTAGAACCATTTATTTTTCGGTATGCATAGAGAGAAAATATGATGTGCAGGCTGATGACTACTCACCGAACATGTAACAATCGTTCAACACTCGCCATCAGATGAGACAAAAATGCATTCAAATTCACTTCAGAAACATATATTGAACTGCATTACTTTCTACGGGGGTAGACTGCTTTCTTAAATTCTGAGCCAAACTATTCAGATGTCTCAGTATCTAGAAAAAGTCACCCAGTAAAGACACATGCTACTAATTTTAATCTGGACATAAAATATTCGTTAATAACCAACTCTCGTCTATTATGCTCGTTCCATATTCCACATGTTGGCATTTCTCCAACTACTGCTTGTTCTGAACACATTTGTCACCAGGCCGCCCCAAGGAAGCAAAGTTAACACCATTAATAACTGGGACTTCGCTAGAGTGTTGTGGAACAGAGAGACAGAGAGAGTGCAGGACTGAAAACAAACGATTTAAGTGGACAGGGGAAACGGGACTGGGCGTTGATTGCTCAGTGTCTGCGGACGTTGACAGACTACACGTGACTGGAAATGCCCTTTGAAATTGGCACCAAAGTGAGGGCACAAGAGTGGCCAGCAAACCGAGGTGATGGACGCGCTGCCATGTTCAAATTCCTGTTTGTGAGGTGACTCGGAACAGAGGTCTCTCCTCCCCAGAGCCCGAGCTCCCCCGGCCGTTGTCGATCGTCCCGGATCGTACTCTGTCCATGGGAATGTTCCCAACGTTCTCCAGCATAATCATGAACACGTGCGATAACCTGATGTAACAAATACACTCGGTGAACTCGCCGATGTGGATTTTATCGATTTATTAAAACGCTTTAAGAGTGAAAAGAACAGAGACAATAGAACCGAATAAAAGTTAATCATCAAAATGAAGACAATCACTGTTTACATTGCCTTTTACAGTAATGTTGGCTTGTGGCCTCTGCTGTGTCCCGATTTACAATGGACTCTAAGGTTTGATTGATCGATTGATTGCTTTAATCAATAGAGCCTAGGTCGCCTTTGAAGGGGTTGTGAGATAACAAGATAGCGGTGCGTGTATATACATATATATATATTTATCGCGAGAAGGAGTATGGACTCTAAGCAGAGTATAAGTACTGACACTAAATTAAAAAAAAATAGGGTGGGGTGAAATACCAGAAAATTACATAAGTACACGCACATAAACATACAGACATGCACAAAACATACTAACATATATAATACACAATGATTACCATCAGGACCACCAGCAATCCTTTTACAGAAACTTCTAAAGCACCTAAATTCATTGTTGTTGTTGTTCTTCTTCTTCTTCTTTTGCTTTCTGCTCAGTTTTCACTCATCTTCCTGTGCTGAATCTACTTGCTGCAAAGATCCCCCTAAGATGCTGTCATCTGCTGCCTTCACAAACAAACACGTGACACGTAAAGAGAGTCCGCCGAGTTCTGAGTCGTACTAAGACAGGGCAGCAGGTGGTGCACACACACACACATATCTGAACACGAGCCACTACGACAACTTTTGTCGCACGTCCCGCGCAGGAGCGGTCGCGATAACTCCACCGCAGCCCCTCAGCGACTGACGTACCGCCGCTGCTGTCGCCCTTCCTTCCACCCACCCGCCTCCTTCTCTCTCTCTCTCTCCCGTACTGCCGCACGCGCGCCGTGCTCGGGCCCACCGCGCCACTACCCTCGCGATAAGCGGCGCAGTGCGTGGCACACGTAGTGGAAACTGCAGCCGCAAGTGGCACTCGTGGTAGGGGCTGGGGTGGGGTGAGAGAGAGAGAGAGCGCGGGAGTTATTAGAAGTTTGCGAAACCTACGACGAAGTCATTTAACGACCATCTTGCTAACGACTAAGAGGTTAGACAGCAACACGTACACCGATGGCTTAACTCCACGGGACCGTGCTAGGAGAAGAACCATTAGAAAAGTTTTATTTCTTTTGTTCGGTGACGAATGCTACGGACTATATGCAGCAGATCTGTCGGCTGAGGAGGAAGGTATGTGTGTATGTGCGTGCGACCCCCACCACACCGGCTGCAAAGTAGAGTCGACAACGAACAAACGTTCGGCCACGATTGCAAAATCTGCAAGATATCATCACGACTGCAGCACACCTTGTTGAGGGAAACATTTTTGTTTACTTCTGGCTTCGAAAACACGTGGCGTATCTCACTGCACAAGGGGGGTTCATGCGGCTGTCTCAGTGGAATATTCTGTCCCAGCTTGCACCTCCAGTTGGCTGAAAGGACCGCCAGAAAGTAGGTGGGCGTTACACAGTATTTCGTGAAGAAGTCTGTGTTGTTGAGAGAAGACTTGTGTTCACTCTAGTTAAGGCCAGCTCACCTTTTAACGCTGCGTGCATCCTTCGTTTTAATGCAGCCTCTTTTAAAAGCTTTGAAATATAAAGGAAGCTTTCTTGCAGTTCAGGATTTAAAGTCAAATCTTAATGGGACGTAGAAACCCGGAAGTTTTGCTTAAACAGGCTTCTTCTCTCTTTTATTTGTTTGTTCGATCGTTCTTTCGTCTGTTCTTTCCTTCAGTTTATAGTGTGTAATTATTTGTAACAAATCAACAAGTATTTCAAATAATTCTTGCTTAGTAAACAGGTGAAAATAGTTTAACTGGTACTGTTATGCCGATCACAGACCCCTTTG
The DNA here is from genome assembly GCA_004794655.1 of Marisa cornuarietis. NCBI lineage: Eukaryota > Metazoa > Mollusca > Gastropoda > Architaenioglossa > Ampullariidae > Marisa > Marisa cornuarietis. The sequence continues at coordinate 1,705,730 of SMMW01000066.1, forward strand.
TTGAGCACTACACACATAATTTTTGTTCATTCACCTTCCTAAGGCTTGACCTACACGTTTTGTATGATTATATTTTTTCTGCAAAGAGTATGCAGTACTATGCCTATATTGCACAGTTTATTTAAAAATTATCACATACAACAGAAAACACGCTTACAGACAACTTGCCTTAATGGGGTGAGACTTTATGATTTGTCTCGCACCAGACACAATAAAAATTAGCTCCGAGGAAGCTGTCAGATGCTTAAGTGGGTCTAAGGAGCAATAAATTCATCCAAGACGGAATTGTCAGATTTTAGTCTGGGCGGGAGAGGCTTACAGAGAAACACGCTTAGGGAGATAACCTACGGCGCCACTAACAACAAGAGAAAATTGTGAGAAGACAGATTTGCGAGGAATAGGGAGAGGATGAAGGGGATGGGGAGAAAGAGGAGAAGGATGACAAAAAGAGTAGACGATGACAATGCGGAAAAAACATGACGGCTATGATGAGTTATCTTGGCAGTGCAGCAAGTGCAAATTCGCAGGGGGTCAGATGGTTTACACCTTCTGATCTTAGTTTATCCAGTCTCCACTGGTCTATTTTGTGGACCTATTTACCGTCTGTCAAAGCGTCCGTCTGGATTCTTTCCTGGGTGGTTTATTCAAACCATTTTTGTCTTCACTGACCTCGACCTCTTAGTGGTGCGATCTCCATGCTCTGTTGTGTTGGTAAGACCGAAACTGCTCACCACTGAATCCCGTTGAACAGAAAGTTACAAGTCTGTCTTCGCGAAGTGAATTTTGCGAGAGAGAGAGAGAAAGAGAGAAACGACAGATGGAAGGAAACAAACAATAAAGAAAGACAGGATGTAGAATGTTGAACTTTGTAAGGTACGATAATATGAGAAAGTCCTTGAGCTTTTGCTTCCGGGAGTCGACTAAGCGGGTCACATTTGTCATGATGGTCAGAGATCTCAGGTCTGAAAGAGAACATCGAGTTGGTGTTGTACTCGGCGCCCGGAATAGTTTGGGCCCTTTGTAAGCATCACACTTTCCTGTTGTGGACTTCTATTAATAGAGTGAACTGGTTGGCCGGTATTCCGTAGGAAGTACTATTAACATACATTACCGGTGGCCCGCATGAAGTAAGTAAGCTTGATTTCATTTGGTAATACTGAAAGTATGTGCACCACTAAGAGAAATTTCTTACTGCTGACGTGTTTTTGCATATTTGCAAGTTTGCATAATTTCTCAGAAAATAAAGCTAGGGTAACAGAATGTCTTGATGTATTTGATGCAATGATTTATAATTTTACACGTGTAAAAGCACTGCATCCTAACCTAGCATCTTTCTAGCAGACACCGCTGCTTATAGCTGCCGATATTCTGGTGGAACCAATGACAATAAAGACGATCCTGCCAGCTCTTCTTCATCATATGGACGTAGAGTTCTGCAAACCTCCCAACCAGCCAGCCACAAAGCCTGACACAGCCGACTAGTGTGCGCAGACACGGAATGTTTCAGCCGAGGTCAATGTAAAGAGCACGATAATGATGTCAAAACAGTCGATGATTGAAATATATGACCTACACATAATCAAATTGCATTCTGTGAGCCCTGTAGTGGCGCCCCTCTCCCCCCTGAAACAACAGTCTTAACTCACTAATTGAGCTACATTGTTTGCCTCCATAAATTACGGCCAGGGTTGTGAGGCTTGAGCCGGGTCACACCTTCCTCCACGACTGAGCGATTGTGCATGAGTCACTGCACAGCAGATTGTTTAGCTGAGCAGACGATAAGTCCCTGAGTATGTGAGCACGACAGTGGGAAACAGAAGGAGGAAAGAATTAAAAAGTCACGTCAGGCATGAACATCATGCTGAGAAATGTGTCAAAATGGGAGCAAAGATTAAACTGTGATAGAAAACATCAATATTTATACAATAAATATCAAATTCATATCAACCTTACAAATAAAGCACGAGTGTGGCGATGGATATGTTTCTGCGTGTTTCTGGCGGACGGCCTTTGAAACTCATGCTTGGTTGGTGTAGAGCTCTCCAGTGGATGTTTGATTTAATGTTTATTATTCTCGTTCCTCGATATTACCGGTGGCTTCAAATGGGAAAAATACCACACAGACAAAAATGGGACGCAACTCTAATACGCAAAATTAGTATGGACAACATCTCTATTTGAGACAGTACCGATGACAGAAAGAGAGAGGAGTGAGTGACGGGTAGAGAGAGAGAGCAAACGAGTGGGTCCTTGGGGACTTCACTGGAAGGGTCGTTACCCCGGTTGTCGAGCATGAGCTGTCAAACTGTTCAGTTATGCACGTGACATCACGAGCACACGCGCTTCATTGTTTCGCTACACTGAACGCCACGCGTTACTGAACTTGATATAATGAAGTGGTAGCTCGAAAGTTTACAATAACATCACAGGTGGTAAAGCTAGTGGCAAAAATCAATTCGGGTACCACGGCATGTACACAACGCATACCTACAGAAGTTATATTGAAATGCGGTTGCGTGAAATAAAGCAAGGTTGTAGAATCAATTCTGAGTTTTACGAGAACACGTATAAGAATATGATAGAAAAATGTAGTCCTCCAGTTAATTCAAGAGAAGGCTGGTTTTTTGATGAGAAAATTCAGTCATTACTTCAAATCAACGAAAATTTTGAAAAATGAGAAAAAAAACCCGAAAAGCTTGTTGTTCCAGGAAATATGGTGAAGATTTTTAGATTTGTGCAGATGAGATATTCGAGACTTTTAGTGATACTAGAAAACGTCTTAGTCATTTGTTGGTTTACCTGCATAACGGCTACCCGGAGGAATGTCAATGTGGCCTTATTTTAGAAGTCTTTAGCGGAGTGACCTTATAAAACAGTTGTAAAGCCACAGTAAGTGTCTGCTCTAGTGGCATTTGCTACTTCAGAACTGTCTAGGTAAACTTTGACATTCGCAATAAAACATGGGCCACCTCTTCCGAGTTTCTCAGACTCTCTCTCTCATTCGTAAAGCACCCACCAAATCACACAGAAACACGCACATACATACACACGTATTCATACATAGATACACACAAAGTTGTATCAAATGCTGTATAACTCTGCCCTTCTGTAGGATAGAAGCACCAACAGTGACTAACAGACTAAGGGCTATCGATACGCCTAAAGTTAACAAGAAATGTTAAAGAGTAAGAACTCATTAATTGATAGGTTATAGTTAGAATTTCAGTCTTAACAGCTCGAGAAAAAATGTGCTTCTGGGTATTTCCAAAACGTTTTAATGACTACTGTGAATATCCTCTTTGCTTGTTATAATATAACTCATTTTTGTATCAGCCTGGATATAGTTATAAAAGATGCATGAAGATTTTTTGTGATACGTTGTAATTACATTTTAGAGATCGTTACAGTCTGCTAATTACGAACTTTGACAAATATCTGTTTACGTAAGTAAGCTTTATTAATAGAACAGGTTGATGTTGCTTCTTTGTGCAGTTACACCTTTGAAAAAAGCCAGCGGCGCAGCTCATTCTGATCATCATGATGCTGCAAAGATCATCGATTTCTTTCGGCTCCGGAGCGGGGCCTGAGTGTTGTGTCAAGTCTGCTTTCCTTCTGACCCTTGTGGTAACAGGGGTTTTGTCATCGGCCGATGATCAGCCACAGACCCAGTCGCCCGGCCTGTCAGAACCCTCAACGTCACCAAACGTAAGCCAGGCGTGGAACGTGGCCTCGGGTGGTTCTGGCGCTGGACTGTGCAGAGACAGATTGGGACCTTTCCCGGCACCCACGTTCCGGTTGTTGACTTGCGGGATGTGCTTCATGTTCTTGTACAATGGCAAAGCTATGGACGCCTTCTTTACCTTCAAGTCCTTTCAGATAGTTTTCGTCAATTCGTCAGGATCTCCCGTGGATTTCGCTCCGCCAGACGTGAGCGACGACCGCATGGTGGAAAAAATTTGTCGAGTCGTGAGGCAAGCTAAGGAGGACTGCACGCGCTGGACATCGTGCTGCCAGGCGGCGGAAAAGTGCTGTCAGCGGCAACTGGCGCTGGGTGACGTCACAAGGGCGACTGACAGCGAGGCTGAAGGCGGGAAAGCCGAACAGCTTTCTTGCCCCCGCACATGGGATGGATTCAGCTGCTGGGATGATGCAGCCGCTGGGAGTATGGTCACCAAACCCTGTCCTGGCTACATAGAGCACAGCTCTGATTCTGGTAAGTGGATGCTAGCTGGACAGAAAGGGTGGTTTGGTTATGATTGTCAACTGGTTTGGGGTTTCTTATCACCCGTCAGAACATTATAACAAACTTTCAGCTCCCAGTTGAGACCACAGCAGGACCCAGTATGGCTCAGTTTTGCCATGTTGTCGCGTATGTTTTAGCGTGGCTCTGATTTTTTATCTGAGTCCGACACGTTCTGGTAGTGACCGGGAGGGTCAGAGCACCTGAACGGGTAAATACGAAACTTTTTTCTTTGTTCCAAAGAGCAAGCTTTTCAGACTTTAGTTTTGTTGTGGTTATAAAATACTTTAGATTGCCATCTGTGGCTTATCAAGCTTTCAACAAGACACGCTAATGAGGGACTAAGAAAAATGATGAGACTAAGAAATAAAACAGAAAGAAATAATATGCATGCATGTTGCTTGCACGTTTACTGTCATTTCTACACATTATCAAAAAACATGTTCGCCATATCTCTTCCCTCTGTCAGGTTGGTTTATGGCTGGTTTTCTCTCTGTAAGTATCCTCTTGTTGAGCCATAAAAAGACGATACTCTTTTCCCTCTTTAGAAAGATCACCTGCGACAGGTACTGACGCTGCAGTTCGACGTGAAAACACGTGCACGACTCACACACCACCCGATAACACACGCTCCTTTCCGTGCAAAAACGCACGTTCGGAGGTGACGATAGGGCTAATCTGCAACTTCGCACCCCCTACATGATCTCCGCCCCACTCTCTCCCCCCTCCCCCTGACAAGGTTACACCCACTTGTTGCAGCCACTGCTGCTTTGAGCTTAAAGTCTAGGAGGATCAGTGACAATTAGGATCGACCATCAATCCTGCCAGCTCTTCTTTGCCATTTGGAGGCAGAATTTTGCGAACCTCTCAATCAGAGACAAAACATGTCACGTGACGGCTACCCCATTCAGCTGCAGAGGGGAAGACTCCAAAACCTTTGGGCTGCGTTCTCTTGGATTAAGAGTTGGGACAAGAGGTATGAATCTTCTGATTTGAGAGGCGGTTCTTCTACGATGCCGGTCACCGAGGACATCCGGCGCTGATCTGATTGGTCAAGAACTGTGCGCTGTCCTCTGTAGAGCGTCTCATTAGAGCTGCTATTATTACAACTGCTAGCAAAGCGACATGTTTCTTTCCTCGATCCTCCATTGCAGATTTTTCTACTTTGATTTTTTTCTTTCCGGTGCTGCCATCTGGAGTTTAAATTTCTTTCTTGTAATGAACGACTTTGACGAACTAGTTTTCTGCTGTCCCTCACTACCACTCTCTGTATATCTGCCCTTCTTTCTTTATATCTTCTTTAAGATCTTCATATCTGTTAGCGGTCTATCGTACTTTCTAGTCCATTCTTCATTTGCTCGCCATAATGATTTTAAGCAGAAAATGACCTCACCATAGATGCTCAGATATTGAAAACAATATAGATGTTGTCGCCGTGGAAGGCTATGCGGAAAAATAAAAACCAGAGACTTTTTAACTGATGATAAAGAATAACAATTATATAAATACCACCCGATGTTTAAAAGTTTGAAACAAGTTTAAACTGTAAAAAACTTAATTGTCAGCCTGAGGGAGCAGGAGCGAGAGAAAGGGGAAGGGTTGGAGAAAGAGATAGAATAGGTATAAGGTAGAAAAAAGATTATTTTTTTCATCGACGGTTATGGGGCTGACATCACGCAAAAAGACGCATCTTTCATCAGTCGTCAAAAATCGTTGTCCTGCTCGCGCAGCACACTCAGGACTCGAACATAGCAGCGAGAACCTCATGAAGTGACTTTGACAAACGACTCTGACAAACAAGCTTATCCTTCAGCACCTGGGGAGGAGACGGGCTGGGCGGGAGGGTGCGGGTGATTGTTAGTAGCCAGCATGGCATTCCTCTTCCACTTTAGAGAGAGAGAGAGGCACTTCACGTCTGAGGAAGTCAGTCCGGTGCAGGTGACGATCGGTCTGGGGGACGTTGCTGCTGAGCTGTGGGCGAGATTGCCCCTCGGTCGTCTGCACAAGAAAGATCTATTATTCATTGCTATTCTTTTTTGTCGTCTTGCCAACTCTTGTCCCCAGATGGCGCCTCGTGAAAATAAAGCAGTTACTAGACAAACAGTCACTGCTGGGGTCGCATTTTAGTTACCATAGAACTAGTGTTTTGTGGTTTCTCTCACTCTCTCTCTCGCCCTCTCTCACCTTCTCTCCCACTATTTTCTTGACAAACCATCTCAAATGGTCACTTTGTGTTGATGCTAACTAAAAACGTAAAGCCACACTGGAATTTGTGATGCTGTGTCTTTAGAGCCTGAGGGAAAAGAGAAACGGTCGGCTGTAAGATATTAGTCCTCAGTGGTTGACCAAGATGATGAAATTTGCCTTATTGGTTTATGGGTTGATGTAAGAGGAGATTTTTATGGCTTTTCGGAGTGTTCAGACTCTTGAAAACCGTGGCAGCAGTAAATGCTAACGTTGTAAAAGAGTAAATTGTTACATTTTATGACAACATGATGGAGTGTGGATTACTACACTCAGTAATCGAACGAGCAACCAAAAGAAGATGACCATTTTAACACTGCATAAAAGGTTGGGGTGGGGGGCAAACAGGTTTTAACGAGACAAAAACTCGGCTTTGATTACATAGTTCGGAAAGGTGAACTGATCTCGAAATTGCTGAGGCGTGTCTATCTTGTGTAACGGGTATTTCAGACACGGATTATTAAAATTATTCTTCAGTGTATAAGTACTGTACTTTAGAATATTGCATTACTTTATTACATTAAACTGTAGTCCACCATGATATATTCCACTGTGAAAGGAAAGTGTTAAGGAGATTGAAAACCTGCCTCTTAGGCGCAGAAAAGATACCCGGGGCTGCTTTTCCACCGCTCAATACCTACATCCCTCTCTCGTCAGCCATGACCATAGCAAGACGGAGACACCTATTTATAACATATCGGAAAAAGAAATTCTTTGGCTCATAGATAACCTTTGGGGTAAATTTATCACTGCTTTATGACTACGGCCCCCCCCCCAAAAAAAAAGGCGAGTGGCTGGTTGAATGGAAATGTACGCTTTTACAACCGTAAACAGTCATTTTCTCCAAATTCACCCACTCACCGGCACCTTACACCCAATGCAAAACAGAACCCCCGCGAAGGGTTTAAAATGAATCGACGTTTTCCAAACACGTAAAGGATATTGTCTCGAAATTGCCTATTTATTTTGGAAGCCAGCCACGCCAGCCCCTGTCCTTGGCGAGATAGTCATGGCGCGCGCTTGATACAAGTTCATTCGCGCCTGGCCACCACAGCGCGGGGGTCGTGGCCATGTTTGCCTATTGCGCGAAAATCCTGTAATCACTTATTTTGACTTGAAGCTGCGCATCATATTCGCATTGTTTATTTAGACAGAGTGCATGGCAATAACATCGCTTATTTTGCCAGTGAGCCGTAATCACACCGATCACTTGGGTTAGCATCATGTTTACATTATTTAAAGCACGTACCGACTGACCTGCACATTGATGGGCTTATCGTTTCCCTTGGTTTGTTTATGTCTCGTATTTTTTTGCTTACTTTTATGTATGTCTTTGTTTTATTTTTTTTTATCAGCAGTGATTTTCAATGTTTTTTCTCTGTGCTTTTTGTCTTGTAATACGCTTATTTTTTACCTCTTGTTCGAATAAGCGAATTTACAAATCCTATTTGTAAACATTGTCAGGGACTTTATCGTAGATGAAAACAAATGATAGAACAGAGAAAAAAATACAACATCTCTCATCACTTTGAAATATCACAGATCACGAAGAAAAGTCAAGTGGGATTTCCTGTTGGCAGTATCTGTCACGGACCTTCACGAGTCACTAAATAGTTCCAAGTTCCGGCAGCCATATTGTCGAAAACCTTTGACTACTTAATTAAACAAAAGTTCTCGTCTCACTATCTTTCCTCTGTGCACCTGACTGACCTTAAGGCTGATTATTTCTTGCTAAGCCTTGCCATGCCATGAGCCAGCCTTCTACAAACTCTTCAAAAGCTGGATGAGTAGCATCAAGGTGCGCGTGACGACAGCTTGTTTTCTAATTTCAGAATCCCCCACCACATCCGCCTCCCCACAGTTCTGTCGTGTCATTTGTTTTAAATCCCATGCACCTCAATTTACAGATTGCAAAGCTCTTCAAAGCTTCTTTTAGCCGCACCCTGCGGTGCACCAGGCCACTGAGACTTGCTCCCATGTCGACCACTATGCGTGTCTGTATGGGAAACAGAGAAAATGGAAGTCAGTCCGTCAGCTGCAATCTGGGATAATGTAGAGGAGGAAAAAGAGAAGACAGAAGAAGAAAGGTGTAAGATGATAAGATCGTCTCAGAAACAAATCTTTGAAAAATGAAAGCTCAAAAGGCTTGACAACTTTGCTTTTTGCAGCGCCTTACAATTCTTGGTAAATTCGTCGAATAATCACGACTATTATAAACCTCCTCTCTTTATAGTCAATATGTGTTCAAAAGGTTAAGATGTGATTCAATGTATTAAAGCACTGGAATGTTGATGAAGTCTACGCTGTTCCCCTGACGTTTCTTTGTCTTACCGTGAACAGAGTTTTGGGAGGGAGAAGGTTACTAAACGGTCATAAACAATACATGTGACGGATCAAAAACGTTTGTTGCCGAAATAAACTTAAGTTCACACAGATAAGACAATTAAACACTCCAAAAAGAAGGGATCTAGTAAGGTGTCACCCTTAATGAATTCATACTCATCGAGAAACCATAAACAACCCACACTGTTTAGCAATGTTGACAGAAAACGTTTCAGATAGCAAAATTTGACATCCGTTTGTATTTTTTTAAATAAGGAATACTTATTTTCTTTGCCCTTAAGAATACATGCTGTACCTCTGCCAGAGTGCATAGGATCTGTAAATGCTGAAAAATATTAATTGGTACAGCGAAAGCGATAACTTTCATAAGACATGGCGGAAGTGCTGGTAGAGGCTGAACAGTCTGATAAATACTGACGGTGATAGCGGTTCTGCGGCCATTGCAAGCAACCCGTGTCTCGTAGAAACTCCGCACCGCAATTTCCCTGGTGCTACTGCTTGATCAATGAGTTTCAATCGCTCGTTTGCTAGCAGGTAACGCCTGACATTAGAATGTCCACCACAGAATCCGGCGACGACTAGGCGTAGAGGCCCACAAGCTGACGAAAACGCTCCAGGTTTGATCGCACGAGTTAATGACAAAAGTGCTGACACCATTTCTCCAAAAGGGAGGAATCATGTCTTCTGTCCCTCCCACCTCTTCTTACCACTGTTTTAGTCCGCCTCTTAGCGGACATCGTTATAGGTTTTGCAGTTCTTTTTGCTCCAAATGTTTGTGTAGAGCTATGATCTGTACCAGTGCAGGTTAACTAAATCATTTTCCCTAGGCTCGCGAAATTCTACGAACCATTCATTTCTGTTTTTCAAGAAATCTCTGATGTAGGCATAATAAGACAAAAAGGAAAATGAAAAATCACAGCAAATCCAGTGTGCGAAGAACTTCTGATGGACGCGTAAATGCTAATGGACAGACAGACAGACAGACAGACAGACAGACAGACAGACAGATGCGACATAAACTACATCGGCAGATGTGAGGGGAAACGCCTACAATTGTCCTGTGTTTTTCTCATCAAGAATAATTCTTTCTTCTACTTTAAAACGAAAGTCCTGTGGGAAAAAATCGGGAACCGCCTCGGGTATTGGCCATAAAATATCGATATACATGTTGAGGAGATTTAAGGCCGGTTATTAGAATTTCTTTTTAAGGTAGCCGGTAACCATCTTGGTGGGGTGGAGGAGGGAGACAAAAGGTATTGGTTTCATTTCTTGCTGGGCTCCGATTCTTTGAATCTTCCATCCTGAATCACAGATCTTTAATTTGGACTGCCTGCTTGATATTTCCTTCCTCGCATCCTTTGCAAATCTGCATATTTCCTTGATGTCATTCTTCTGCAACCAAACGTGTCAAATAGCAGGCAACAACATTTCCTGTAATCACATTTTGACTGCACTTCATATTCACATTGTTTATTTAGACAGAGTGCATCGTAATCACATCGTTTATTTTATCAGTGCGCCGTAATCACATCGCTGACTGGGATGACTTTCATGTTTACATTTATTTATACTGACGATTTTTTAAGAAAATTGCCAAAAACTTGTTTGCTTGAAGTGTTTGATTTGAGAAGATGATTGGTCTCAATACATGAAAGGGACGTTTACTGCCTTAAATAAAGAGCAGTTCATGAGACTCCTTATTGGTCCATTTTTGGTAATTATCTGAGAGCAGAGCTTGACCGATCAAACCAACCAACAATCAACAGATCGCAAGAGCATGAATACAAGTCACGGCATGAGAGCAATGTTTATTCTGTCGGAAAATATGATAGCAGTTTTGTTATTTGAAAAGTGCTCACAGATTCGCTCTCTGCTGCTTTTCTCAAACTTCATTCTATTCAGATAACCTTTCCATATTCTAAGGACAGGATAGAACCGCGTAGGAAACTCAAGTTTTCCCTGGCTAATGACTTAAATGTCCACTAGGGAACTCATCCGGAAAGAAAGCTGATTGTCTGCAATAAAATCAATGTTGTCAACCATAAAGTTAGAATTTTCTGCAGGAAACTCTACGTTGTCTGAAATAAAACTTTCGCGACATAATATCCTCAAATTGAAGTTGGTATTAAAGGCAAAGACAGCTATCAAGAAGCAGGCTTTCCCAGAGTCGTTAGCTGCTCTTACCCGCTGTTTTAAAAAGACGGCTCAATGTTTTTCATTTATTTTGTAATTTGCTTTTCATTACTACGATAATGAAGCTGACGGGTGCGCTAGTGTACATTGTTTCTACCAGAGGATGCGATGCGGGACGATAACCGACCTAACATCATCTCTGTCCGACATCTCCATAAGGAAGCTTGATTCAGAGATAACCGGTCAGAATTGACCTCACATCTGTTCTATTTAACCTATATTCTATTCATTTATTCATCCCTTGACCGGTACCAGCTATCTGTGCTATGCACTAGCTATGCTAGTCCGCTGGTACTAGTCGTCTGAAAAAGGAATCGATGCAGCGGCTGACGAGGGTCGCCGGTCACGCCTGTCTTGTGAGGCGGTAAGCAAGTCCTGCATAACATGGTCAATCCATTCTCTTACCTTTCCAAGATTGTTTTTGTCTGCCTTAGAGTTGACTGCCCTCCAACATATCTCAAAGGACGGAGGTCTGAGCCACATGGGCCAGCTTGCCAGAAGAGGTTTTAGGAAGACCTCCAGGGTGGAGACAGTGCTTCATACATATTCCTTATAGTCTTTGTAAAATATCTGGTGCAGTTTCTTCCGGCACTTGGTTTCGAATTCTTGGATTCTTTATTGCGTGTAGATAGCAAGCAGAGTGCGTGTCCAGCATTGTCTTGTGGTAACTTTAAGAAGGACATGGAAATCTCCCACGATTAAAGTCTAGAATGAGCTTTTCGGGTGTCTACAAGTGGAGCATCCTTAAGTATTTAAAAGAGCCTTGTATAAAGGCTTTTAGAGAAGCAAAATGTAAGGCAAACGGCCTTATGTGGCCAAGCATGGACAGTCGCGGGAATGCCTCCATCGTAGTTCAGGATAGGGTTCTAGTGCAACGGTCTCACTTGCGGCGGGACGGAGAGAAAGCATTCGAGGGCTTATCACTCCTGGCCGACGGGACTTACCAACACAGCATGGCGAGAGAACTAATCTTTACTCTCCACCACGTTACCTGTAGGCGGGGCTAGAGCTAGTCAATGTTGGGGGGGGGGTTGTCTTCCACTTATTCAGGTTTGCTAGTTTAGAATTGGTTGAAAGATGCCTCACCCGATTACGTCCCAGGCCATGTGTCATGCGTGTGTGTGAATGTAGGAAGTTACATAAGGGAACAAGAACTTCTTATACTCTCAGAAAAAGTCTGAACCCTTAGGTCAGAGAACCTTGACACAAGGGGCATGTCACCCTGTACGTGGCATTGCTTATACCGGTGGGTACCACTGTGTGCTGTACAACCGTATAGTCGGGTCAACAAGAAGTTGTTATAGAACCTCTATGGACTGGGACAGCCCTCAGCATCCGTGTCGCAGGGTGAGCATTCGTCAGTCTAACCGAGCAGGGAAGTCACGACAAACGGTCAGACGAGGGCTTTCGGTAGGAGAGTAAGCAGTGCCGCGAGGAAGAATTTGCAGTAAGAGAATAGCAGTAACAACTACCAGAGCTAAAGTTGTATTTGTATGTGAGAGTGGATTTGCATGACGAGAGCAACAGTAACAACTACAAGAGCTATGTTCATGTGCGTATGTATGTGAGAGTGGATGGTGGTTTAACGAGAGCACAGATAGCACGGATAGTACTGGGATCCCTTTTAGAGATTTAAAATTGTTATATTTATGTAAGTATTATGTATTTCGCATAATTTTTATGTTTAATAAATTTATTCTTGTACTTTGATTCACAAGTCAAATTTTTTTCGGGCAAGAGTAGGGGTGTGGGCTCGTGAGTCGAATGTCGAGATTTCAAGTGATTGATGTGAGATCATTGCACTTAACATTACCCAACCCCTGAAGGGCTATGTCATTATTAACTAGGGTAGTAAAAGCTAAGTTGTTACTTTAACCCACCGGACCCTGTTTAGCGTTTGACGAGAACACGCAAGAAATGTAACACGCATCCTACTGTAGGATGGCAACTATAACTGACTTTGTTCCAAACCTGAAACTATTGTTGCAGCAAATACTCGCCATGGCTGCTGTGGCTGGTGTCATCCAGATTCAGATTTATGCTGTGCAACTGTCATTTTTGTAAAGGATCTCCCTTCCGCTCCTCTCCCACCAAAAACTAGTTGTAGCTGTTAACTTTTTCTAGATGTGTTCTCCTTCATGAATATCTCTGCCTTTCTAGTCTATTGTCTACTTCTTTCCAAGAGGAGGAAGAAGAAGCCCCAAGCTAACTGGCTAGTAATACAAGTACTCGTGAAACTCCAAGGACTAAAGCAGAACTCGCTCGGTGTGAGGCAACGGAAGTTCGTCTTGTAAGGAAACAGGCTATCATGCCTTTGGGCATTCCGAACTTCACTTTAGTTACCCTTTTCCTAGATAGTCTCTCTTTGTGCTAGCGGACCGATTTAGAAACGTGCCCTTCATTAGCTGACAGAATGTCTCACCAAACTTTACACTGAAGTTGAATACTGATTGTAAAGTCCGTCTAGGTTAAAAAAAAGACGCTTAATTGCACACGAACAGCACTTTAGGGATCCTTCTTGTGCGAGGGAAGTGGGTGGCTCTTCAGAAATGTTAGAATGCATCGAGGTAACTGATTAAAATGAGTTGAAAAAAAATGTTATCAAAGGTAGACCTCGCTTCGTTTTTTTCTCGCTGTCTTTCTCTATACACATGTAATTATATTTATATACAACTTAACACAAAATGTGTTTATGTGCTCTGTATGCACATATGTATAATTAGATATTTAAATAATGCAATACAAAAAGTGATTCTCCCCTTTGTATGCATATAGTGTTATACAAAAATACTGTGTGTGTGTGTGTGTGAGGGGGAGAGAAAGAGAGTGCGTGTGTGTTGATGAACTCGAGTTGCTTTCGAGTAAGTAAATTGGGCAGGATAAAGCTCACCATCTTGTAATAATATTTGTTTTTATATTAATGAACTCAATCATTGTTTCACAGTAGAGTCGATGACCCCCGTAAAGTCAACTTGCCCTCTTTCAATAAAATCACCGCTTTTTGCTTCTTTCATCATTTTTTCTGTAACCACTTTTTCCAGTACACGTAGATAAGTGCGCGCATGTGCAGTTCAAAGAAGCTTATTGCCAGCTTAGTTTTAAGACAGAGGGAGCAAAATGTAAATATTACAACAGATTTGCAAAAAGAAGAAGCCATCAAAAAATAAGAATCACACCATCAAGACGGTGCCATATTTTTTGAAGCCGTCAATTTTTGGCATGCAAAGTTCAACAATATATGTATTTTGTTTTTTTGTTTTTGTTTTCAAGCGAATAGAAGTGCACATCAGACGAGAAGCTTCTTGCGTCAGACTCGTGCCTCAAAGTTGAGTTTTTCTTCCAATTTTTATTTTCAAGAGGACACTGATGTAGAAAGAAAGAAAGAGAGAGAGAGAGTTTTCCTTTCGTTTCTTTGATTTTGAAGGATTGTTTTGTTGTATTTTAGATATTGCATGAGTGAGCATTGGGGATAGGGCGAGGATTTCTGTTTGCGCTAGGTCTGTTATTATGGTTAGTGTTATTGCTTTGCCTAGGGGTTAAGGTTTGTGTTTGCAGAAGCTATGGCACGCCCGCATGCGCGCACACACACACACACACACACACACACATTCGGCTATGTTAACCTTGCTGGCGAAGCCTTGCATGATGGATTATACAGTTATTCTATCGCTTGTTTTGATTGGCTGAAATGTTTACATCAGGAGAACAATTTGGCTCTCCGTTCACACTAGCACATGTCAATACTGATTCTGGTCAATAGCCAAAGCCCCTTCAGGCCCCATTCATAAACCGGACAGTAGAGAGAAGCCTCCCGACTACCTGCCGATGTCTATAGTTTGCTCTGATTGCACCCTGCAGACCCCATCTTCTCTTTGATCTGCGTCTCCACAACCGTAGAACAAAGTGACTGCCGGCGAATGTAAACATAACGAAGGGTCACGAAAGACAGATTCAAAGACTTTTTCTCTTTTACATGAGTTGGGAACAGCTGAAGACTTAGTTACCTATAGCTACCATCCAGTCTTTAAGACTTCAATGTTGCAAAGGACTTGGACTAGTGTGCAGCGGTTACAGACAAAACATCGTGGGACAAAGACAAGGAGCACGAGTGGAGTGAGTGTATTTACACTGAACGATTTTCACTACAGGCGCGTTTTGTGTTGGCTTTTTTGAAAT
Organism: Marisa cornuarietis; assembly: GCA_004794655.1. NCBI lineage: Eukaryota > Metazoa > Mollusca > Gastropoda > Architaenioglossa > Ampullariidae > Marisa > Marisa cornuarietis. Next base: position 1,720,926 of record SMMW01000066.1, read on the forward strand.
TTTTGTCACCTGCGAGTGCCGGTGGGTATATCAAGGAACTTTGAAAGAAGACTGACAACTTCTCATTATCATCTTTGTCAGATATCAGTATCCGACCTTTTGGATGTGGAATCAAGATGGCATAGTGATCTGCACGTTCTGCAAAGAATTTAAGTATCCTGTAGCCATAGAGTTAGCTCTTGATTGAGTTCGAGGTCAGTTTTAACATTTAGTTTGATAGTGTTCTCAACTTTATCGTTTCGTTTGATAAAGTTTTCAGCTTTAATTTGGTTTTAAACATTTCTATTATTTTTTATTTCTGTCGAGTAAAAGTGTCCCACGTCTAAGAAAAAGGGTTTACCTCGAGGAGTCTGTGGAGTAAGGTTTAAGAGACCACACTTTTCTCGGATAAAACATTTTTATAAGGGCGGTGCCCAGTCTCTCACCGCGATTCTTTTTACCGAATTTATAAAGAATCAGGTACCCAATCAACAATAGGCCATCTGTGGAAAGTATGATGCGCCACCTGGGGATATGTACACCTCCGGCCTCGAAGGCCACTGCTATCAGCACTCGACACTCTACTTCTTCGATAACAATCTAGCTAAAGTTCACAACCATTTTCCTCCACTGGGATTAAAAAACTACAAGAAGCAAAGTAGAAGACTGATTAGCATCCCACAAATGACTAACTTGAATCGAAATCAATACAAAGACGACTGGAGACCACAGCCGCTGTACACAAGAGGACGCAAAAGGTTCAAAGGTTTTCTTTTAGCGCAGAAGACACCAGACGCGTATCGACTGAAGGCAAGACGAAGCAGCGAGAAACAAGACGATTTTTTGTAATGTACCTTCTCAGCAAGCTTACGAGAATACAGTCAAGCTGACAAAAGACAAAGAGCAGATGCGCTATACAAAAAAAGAACTGAAGAGGTAGTACAAGACAGGTCAACACTGTCTACAAGGAAAATGTCAGACAGGCCGGAACTTAATTTAACCACCAACTTTAACAATAAGCGACAAGGATGTTAATTTACGAAAAGGAAAAAAAGGAAAATCTTTAAGACAGTAAAAAAAACCAAAACGGTAAGTTGAGATAGAGCAAAAAGTTATCATTTTGATCATTTTATAGCATTCAGATTAGTAATATTACATTACGCATTATGCAATGATGTAATCAGATTGTCCATGTAATTATTTCATTGATATATAATACATAGCATGTGTGATATACAGTAGGTGTATAATACATATAGTAAGTGTAATGTATGGTAAGTGTACTAAACAGTATGCATAGTATATCGTTTGTGTAATATAGGTGTACTATAATGTATATAAAACATATATAGTATGCAGGATACATAGTAGGTCTAATATATAGTACATAGTAGAAGTCTAGTGGTTGGAGCAGCGGCGTCAGAGAGTGAAGGGCTCGCACTAAAGCAGGTTTGATAGCCGGGATACTGTTAACCTGCTCAAAAGTTTTGGGAAGGAAAGGCAGTAGGGGGAGAAGAGATGGACACATCCTCAAAAATGTTGGCTCCAGGATAAGCGTGGTCTCTTAACATCAGCTCCCAACGACCAAAAGCTCCCAAACAATGCTCTCTACACGCGTCATTCACTTTACATATCACACATTGCCAAGGTCGGAGGTCCGCTCTCACATCGCAGATGACAATATGCTGTTATGCAATATGAGGAGAAGGCAATAGAAAAACATTGTTATTGCAATTACAGTTTTGTTCAAGGACCCAAGACACTTTCAGTATTTTACCCCTTAAGGAATTTTGTAACCGACGAGAAGGACTACTGCTTCCTCCAAAGAGAAGACGTGGAAAAGGAAAGTGAAACCGAAAAGTAAAAGTTGTGTATTGCACAGAATGGGTTGTCATGTAAAGTTACGGATTAAAGTTTAGGAAAAGAAAGTTTCATCATAAAGCGTGTCTAGTGGAGACTTTACGGAAGATATTTAACAGCACGATGTTTTCAAGTAGATTGATTTTACTGGCATAGCAAGAGACATTTAGAAAAAGAGGAAAAATTAAGGGATAAAATATCTTGAAAAGCCGACGTCAAAAACTAATTGAAGGCAGACGATAGCCATTGTGCAGTGATTCGCTTTATTAAGCAATTTGAAAAAGACTCTTAAGAAGTAAAGAAGACAAATTAATCGCTAAAACGACCCTGATTCAAGGAAGCTATTAAGGCACGAGTAAATAAATTGAATAAAAAAAGCTGATTAGTCGGTTAGTCGTCGATAATAACATGACATCGTATCCCCAGAAAGAATAATTGCGATTCACGCAAAGGCAGAATGAAAAAATAAGATTTAAAAGAAGAAAAAATATAATTGAATGAAAAAAATAAGATTTAAAAGAAGAAAAAATATAATTGAATAACATGAAAGTTGAACTTCAATGTTCATTATTCGCGAAAAGTTTGCAAGCTACAAAAGGCTTTGGAAAGTTTGAGTTTTGATATTAAGCAAAGATGACGTCGTTGAAGAAGGCGAAATGGGAGAGTTATTAACGAAGTCATCTAAATCCAGTGGAGATATTTGTTATAGCCCCTATTCATAACATTTGCTGTGACCATAATGGGCGGTCCGGCGCCTGTCACCTAAGACAACAAAAGATTGTCTCAGGCACACTGTTCTTCCTTGGCATGTGGCATCTGTTTGGAGGTCCTGCTGCTTTGCCGTGATATAGACTTAGTTGCTGGCACGGCGTAAAACACTAATTCCCCACCCTATCCCCCTATCCTCCCATCCCCTTTGCGACCATAACGGTGTAAAATGAGATTAGCAAAGAATAAAAACTGTGATGCTGTGTTTCTATGTCAGCATCAGATACAGAATTGAAAACTATGAAGCACAAACTAAATAACACTAACATATGAAAACTATCTAGCGTACGCTAAAGAACACTGACAGATTTACATTCACGTGACTAGGCCTAAGTTCTATGTACTCCACTTCGCCACCATTGCATTGATACTCATGTGTGGGAATGTTACCTTAACTTTTTCTATCAACTTATCTATCTAGGAAAATTCAGTTTATATATATAATTATATAATTCTGGTGTTAAAGAGATTCTCCTTAACACTACAGATGCATATGCATGCTTGTCATTGTTATTGTTTTGATCACGTGCCGTACTTGAGAAATGCTTCTTTTAAAAGTGAAATCATGTCCTGCTTTTGATATTTATGTATATATATATATACTTGGTTTGAGGTATGTACTTCGTGCACTTATCAAAAATCGAATTTATCGATGCTGACTAAGTGCACGCACAAGCTTATTCAGTTCTTGAGTGCTTCAGCACAACTGCTGGATGAGCTGTACTTCACAAATCTCCATAGCAGCACTTAAGCAGCACTTACAACACTTACGGGTTTTCACGTTTTTGACGGCGAGAGAAACGATCTCCCGCTGTTTTTTTTTAAACTCCTTGCTTAGCAACAGTGTGATGCACTGTCAATCTTTCTTGACCTTTTCCTTACAGCTTTACGCGGCATCTTAGTCCTTGTCGATTTTTGGAAAATATTCTTAGGCTTTGCAAGAAACTACAAAGGCAAGCATTCTTTTCTATTTTAAAGCCAGGTACCATAAATTATATATTTTCAAGCATTAAATCCTTTTATCATTAACTGGAAACAGATGCAAATAAAACATGTTATTTTCTTTTACCGTCGACTAGGAATACACAGAAACTTTTCACATTTTTTGATGTGATTCCCTTTGCAACATCTTTGCTTTGACTGAAGAGGCTATAATATACTTTGTGTAGGATATGTTAAGCCAAAGTTTGTAACCACTGTGAGCCCATCACATTTAAGAACCGGAACATGCATAACCACATTGAGACAATCATGCTGGACCAGTGTGCTTTTTTTAATTCCGTTGTGATAAAAGAATATAACTGGCATTTACTCATGCTAAACGCTTCTCTTCAAATATTTGATCAGTATTGTTACAGGATACATTGTAAAAATCGTTCTTTTTTTTCGTAAAGCAGACTACGCTGATACGTTTTAGAGGAAAGAGAACAGACCACTATAACTGGTCTCAAGTTCTTGATTATGGTGTACATATAGATCTTACATACACGCGTACATATTTTAGTAAAATTGAATGCATTCAAGAATGAAGTCTACTAAGAGACTGCTTGGCTGAATGAAGAGATGAGGGGTGAAAGAACGAGGGAACGAGATGGCGAAAGATGGGGCGGATAAAGAATCGCGGACAAAGACGAGCCTTGCGTAGTCTCGCTAACCAATCGCATCCGGGCCACAGGCTCTGCGTAAACTTGTAACATCCAGTGTCTCGCCCTCAAAAGGACAGGAGTGCCCACGACTGCGATAAGTCTGCAAATTCGATAACCTTCGAGAGGATCGATTCTGCATCCAAGAGAGAGGAAATGAAATTCCGAAAATCGTTCACTTTGAAAACTCTTGCATACCCTGCCAAAGTCCATAAGGCCATTTTCAATCAGCTAGTATAAGAGTGTGAACGACACAGGGGCTGTTAGGGCTTACCACTCAAACTTTTAGTTTGTCGATGTTAGGCATGCTAAAGAGGGTTGAATGCGTTCTATAAATGCTGATGCTGCAAGGAAGCATCTATGCTTACAGTACTGAAAACAAGGAACTTTCCAGAATCTTGCCACTCTCCCCACAAAATAGGAAGAATCGCCGCATGAGATGCAGAGGCCTCCCAGTGCCCTTTCTCTTCTCCCTTGGATCGATCACTAACCCGGGTATTTCCGCTTCTCCTTACGTCACTTCTGGTGTAAATTCTGTTCTCGGCGTTTTGCAGGATGGGAGAGAACTGTCCCAAGGCAAAGTTGTCGTCGCTCGTACGAAAGAAGGCGGTGCGTTTTGAAATCCATATTCCAGAAGCATAAATGGAGAACAGAATTTCCCGGTCCCTATTTCAGATCTGATGGCGCGAACATGTGGTAGTTGCTGCTCCAGTGGGTGTCACGACCCATCAGTGTCGGCTGGAAGATATCGACTGGCAGCAAGAACGGCGCCCAACTCTGTACCAAGCTCGGTAAGGTTCGGTGCCCCAGACTCGCAGACGTGAAGCGATATTTCCTGCTTGCCTTGCTAACGAGGAAGGTCAGGGCGGGTAGAAAAGTTAAATTGCCAGCAACCTGGGATAAGAATACGTAACTGCAAAAGCTGACGATATATATATATATATATGTGTGTTTGCATGTATGAGCAGTGGAGGGTAAATCCAAGGGCCTGTTCAGCTGCCACCGACACTTATAAACGACTCCAAAAGGCGCTAAATTTTAATTAGAAAATAAAAAATAATAATGATTTCACATAAAAGCCTAGCGCCAAGAAAACCTGTGACTCAGATACTGCTAGCTCCGTCAGAACGGAATTTTATGATGTCTTTAAACTACCATATGCACAGAAATACATGCATATGTAGTTAGATTGTGTTTTCAAGCGACTAGGATGAAGAGAAAGGAAGGGACATGTAAGAGAAGAATAAAGATGAAGACGAAGAGGAGGAGTAAGAAGAAATAGAACAAGAGGAATAAGACAAGAACTGACGAGGAGGAGAAAGAGAAGATGTAAAGATCAGGGTGCAGATAAACTAGCGTAGTCTTGTCCAAAAAGTATTTAACAAAGTCCTTATTAACACGATATCAAAGCAAAGATATCAGTTTAAAAAATCTCGATTAAAGCTTATTGCCTGTATGATTTCTTCAACCCACTTCATAGAAAAAAATACCATTCAACAGTCAAGCTTTTTTTTTCGAGATCTGGTGAAAAAACGTGAGCTCACGAAGAACCGCGCAGCTTCAGACAGAATGCCATAGTTTGAACAACGGGTATAAAAGAATCAACTTGGTTCACGGGTTTTAAGAAGTCGTTTATCGTCATGCTCAATCATGCTAATCTAACGAAATAAAAGAAATAGCCCAAGACTAAGCGAAACACTCCAGCGGCTTGTCCGTGTCACTCAGAGCTGCTGAAAATAAAGCAAGAAGCCGAAGCTGAAGGAGGCGTTTACAGGCCCTCGTTTACGTTTATTTGCGAGTCAGGTGCGTGTGAGCTAACATCAGAGGGCTGGACAGGTGGCTCAAGGGTCTGTGTACAGGCGGCTGAGTTCTGTTCGCCGATATCGGACAACGGTGTGTGCCAAAATTAGCGGCCTGCTCAAGAGGCTGGGATACGTGACACTTTAGGCTGCGTTTCGAAACGTTTAGGAAGACGCCTCGACGGGTTTTAACATACAGTCGAGTATGAGGATACTGGATAAAGATAATAATTTTGATTTAATAAACATTGAAACATACTAAAATACTAAAAGCGGGGTTGTTGTGTAATGTACACCCATTAACCCTTGTAACCGTAAAAAAAATGCCGTCTGTACAAATCAGGCTCGTGAAAACCAGGGATAAGTATAACCATCTCATCAGCTCCACGTAGATCGCTTATTTTGTATTGCCCATAAAAGTGCTTGTAAGACTTATGTCCTTTGGTCTTTCCTTTTACGCTTTATTCTTTCATCTGTCTAAATGCTCTTCTATCGTTCTCTTGTCTTTATTTCTCCCTGCTCTATTTCCCCGACCCATCTGGCTACCCGTTTCCGTCCCCACTCTTTATAAAAATGCATCAAGCTAGATTCCTAGCCACTGTAAATGAAAGTTTCATTCAACACCCATCCGTTTTTCGTTCTCTTTGAGAAGACTACTCATTAGTTTTTTTCCACCAATAATTACTACTATAAATATAAAGAATAAACGTTTGCTGCAGCGAGAGAAGCTAAGCCGAGGCCTACACTTGGAGACTGCCATGCGTGAGTCAAACATTTATAACCTCCTCTAAACACAGATCACCCAGCGTAAGGGCCTTGCGTCTTAAAAGCGCAGTTCTGTTACTAAGCGAGTTTATCGCACCTGTCATCGCGATTCCTTCTGACGAGACTGTGAAGAGATTTGCGTCGAGAGCCAACGTTAGTCATGGAGAGAGAAAAAGAAAGAGAAAGAAGGTGTAACGTCGATTATCTGCACTCTGTGTTTACACAATACCTTCACTAAAACATGCACACACGGAACTCGTTTTCTTATCTAGCTCTTGCATAGATGTAAAAAAAAAAAAAATTTAGAAAGACTGGGTGTGTCGGATTAAGTCTGTTTCTGATTTCAATCCTGGAAGGAAGCAGTAAGTAGAAGATAATAAGACCCTCGTGTTACTTCTGTGTGACTGTTGTCAATTTATCCTGACGATGACTCGTCTCCCGCCGCTTTTATAAACTTGTACCCATTACTTTCTACTTTACGTGATCTTTTATGTCATGAATAGCGAGCAGAAACAGAAATTAAATATTAGTGAATAAGACAAAAGCGTCTGATAAATCAAGGGTTGCGTATCAACGAAGTTTCCAGAAGTCTAGGAGGCATTGCTTTTGAAAACAGGAGTGTCGTCGTTCTTGAAAACTCCTCGGGGCACTGTCGTTGATGGTTATGCGTTATACAGGCCATTAACTCTCCTTTAGATCTTAAGCACCCTTTGGTAGAGTGTGAGTGATTCACTGGGCGATCGAGCGAGTAAGCGAGAGAGCGAACATGCATACGTGTTTTCTTCTGCATGCACATGCAAGAGAGAGAGAGAGAGAGATGGGTGGAGAGAGGCTATGAGAAAGAGAGCTTGAAGTGTACTAATTTTTAGAAACAAAACCTTAATCACTGGATTCCACATATTATAGAATGCTTGTTAAGAGAACCTCGCGCCAAATATTCAAAAATTAACGTTAATTAACATGAAATAACAAGAAATAAAAAGTTACTATTTTGAACTATCACTCGGGCTTAATATATCACCCTAAACAAGACCATAAAGAGAATGTGACGTTTTAGCAATTAAAGTCGGTGAGCCGGCGAGGCACGACCTGCCTGAGGAGACTTGTTATCTCTGGCTTAGTGTTGTGATCCCTATCTCCCCCACGGCACCCGGCAGTAATGGTTTCTTTGTGTAGAGCAGAAGTAACTTTGTTTCTTTTTCTTTCAAGTTCAAAAATGTAAAGTTTCGTTTGAATGCTTCTATTCACTGCCAGTATATTTTCTCCTCTTGAAGACATTCATCATCCGCTGCCTAAACAAGTAGGGGACGCAGCTCTTTGTATTCGCGCACAAAAAGATACTGAACACATAAACAGATACTTTACCGTACATACCGTACACAAGCTCTCTCTCTCTCTCTCTCACAGACACATTGGGGGGGAGGGGCAATGAAGAGAGAAGTGGGTGGTCTACTCGCGCACACATACATACTCGCGCGCGCGTACCCACCTCCCACACACATACATCCGAGGAGGGGAAACAAAGAGAAAAGTGTGTGGTGTACTTAAACCCTCTACCACGATTTTAGAGTCTGATTTCTTAGCACAAAGTATGAGGAGGAAAATTATGCGTGGAACGTACAAGTCACGTGATGGCTGACGAGTGAAACATACTGGGAGGGGTTAAATCACCAGATGCTTGTATCCCCCATCCACCCACTGCAGCTGTGGTCGTTGCCGCTGGAGGTCGTGAACGAAATGCTATTACAGAAAAAAACCAGTCGCCATTGCATGTGCTTATTTTTGTCGATTATTTGTCTCGGAAAAACACATGCTGACGACGACTCTCAAGACCGTAGAATGTCATTGTCAGTTTTTGTTGAGGTTTTAAATTTTTATTATTTACAAAAAATAGTTTTTTTTCGATGTTCTGACTAGGCAAGGCATGGCGTGGGACTGTGCGTGAGGTCAATGTCCCACCACAAGGCGGTGCGGTGACATGGTCCCCAGATTAGGGGCTGTAACGATCATGTCAAATCACGTGACAAGGAAGATGGCATGGCGGAGCAGGCTGTCGACGCTGACGACACCGCAGCAATCTCACATGAAGAGATTAGCGTCTCACATTTTCTCCCGGGAAGGCAGACATGTGAATGTGGCTGGATTAGAGGGAAATCAAATTTGTATGCAAAGGAGCACAGCCCTCGGTTCACTTTTTGGTCGGTTTTGAATGTTTTTTTTTTAAATGTATAAATCGGTTTGTGGTAGAGCGGCTTGCAGATAAATTCAGTCAGCTGAAACTTCAACTGAGGCCACTGCTGTCACATGCAGTCAACAGGTCTCGCTATTTTAAAAAAAGCAGTCAAACTGCTGTAAAAATATCGTAAACTGGTCTTGCTGTAGAAAGACACGATCAACAGGTTTTCTTTTTAAATGTGTCGGGGGATTTCAACTGTTAAAATACTATTCAAGTGTAAGGTGCTGGTAAAGGCCTGCTACGTACTGATGTGAAAATGATAATTGCATATGAATGAAGCGATAAGATTTTTAAACATCACACATCCACAAATACATCGCTACAATATTTGAAAATTTCGTTTTTATTTCCCCCACCCCACCCCCACTCAGCGTTCATCAGGACGAGGAAAAATCCGCTTGCCACGTCCTTCTCTGCCCACTTGTTTTTCGTGTTGAGTGGGTCTGCTGCAGGGAAATGTGAGTGTAATGGCTGATGTTTGCACCTAGTGTCGGCATGCACGACAGAGACTTAATTTGAGTAAGCGCGGTAACTCTGTGTCGGCATGCACGACAGAGACTTAATTTGAGTAAGCGCGGTAACTCTGTGTCGCATGCACGAGAGAGATATGATTTTAGTAAGCGTGGCGACTCCATGTCTGAAGCAAGGTCCTGCATGTTGTCATGTTAGATGATTGTCATTATCGACAGACTACCCACAGCTGCAAGTGGCCTCCCGTGCTGTTTTGCCCTCCCCCCAACCACGACAGCCCCTTGCAAATGCACGGACTTATGTTTCAGTAAGTGCTTTGGTCAGAAATATAAAAAAACATAAACTGCACCTGGTTGCTATGTCAGGCGAGTATCGCGATTTGTGCCTAATCCGAAAATGAGTTGAATGCGCATTGAGTAAATAACAAAAAATTCAGGCGACAGGTATTTGTCGCTTCGAAGACTGAGAAATCATTAGTGAGACTTTTTCGGGTCTGTACCTTTCACCGACCCTGGATGTGGGTGGCTAAACTGATGATAACGTTTTGGAATCCAGTTGCAAATATAACATGTGTGTCATGTGTGTAGCTTTGCTTCATTGCTGACGAAAATGCGTTTTTCCTGTTTCCTAATTAGTTATAACGGACAGAGCTCGTCAAAATCAGCTACAGACAAACATCAGCGGCAAAGCTTTTTTCAGTTTCAAAGGATTCCGATGTAGTCATACCAACTAGAAGGGTAGGAGGGGGGGGCCTTTGTCACCTTCTTGTGCGAGCTGAGAGGTGTCGACGGGATCAGAGTTGCAGAAAGATGCAGTTTAACAATCGTTTTGAAGGAATTGGAAGAGGTAAGGGATGGCTTACCTTGTGCATTTCACCGTGTATTACCCGTGCTTCATGATTATACTTAAAGGGACAGACATTATCACACAGTGTTATCACAGCCGTGCTTCTGCAGCAGAAGCAAGAAGCGTTGGGTACTGCCACCGTCAACGGCGGCCGTGCCTTCCGCTCTTCCCCCATCCCCCCAACTGTCATCTTAGATGAGAAGATGACAAGCCCGCACAAAAGAGTGGAAGGGCACTTATTTCTGCGCGAGGTCAGCGAACTCGATGATGCCGAGTTTGAGCTGTGTCGCAGGCAGCAGCCGTGTTCATGATGCAGCGAAGAGGACACCAGAAAGGATGGGGGTTTATAATTTTAGATAATCCCCCTTGCCCAATCTGTCTTAATGTTCTCTCTCTCTTTTTCGTGTAACTTCTAGATGACTTTGATGTTTCTTTATCCTGACACTCTTTCCGTCTCCAGTCTTTCCCCAAGACACCTACCCCGATCTCCCGAACCCTATACCCCACTTCACACCACGCACTTCAGACACAGCTACCAGTATTAAAATGTTTGCAGTACAGCAGAACTAAACATCAAGCAGCTTAAAGGGCTTGCCGCAAACTTTATACTAATACTGTGCTAATGTTCACAGGCGACTCAGGGTGTCGCTGCTGTCACAGTGGTAACAACAGCAACACGTTGTCGGCATGTTTGAGCATTGAATCATACCATCCTCAGTGGGGGCCTCACGCACTCTTAGGACTCGGATAAGCAAGCATTAGTGTTGGTGGCAATCATCTCTGATATCCCGCCGTCCCTTCTGGTACCCGTGTGTCTCAGATGTACCACGTCACCGGTACAGACTAGCACTTACAACAGAAATAATAAGTTAAAGCATAGAGTTAAAGCATTCACGAGCGAGCGCACGCACTGACGCGTGGATATGTATAGATTATTATAGGCTAAAATTTATAAACTAAGTTACAGAGGAAATAAATATTGATGTGTCTGTGAATTTTACGGCATCGCATTTCTTTTGAAAGAGGGCACACTCCAGACAAAGACATAAAGAGAACTTTGTCATCACTTCTCAAGTTGCTAGGCTCAGAATATTCCCACTCAAGATTTATAAGACCATATGCGTGTGTGAAGTCTACGCAAAGGGCACTCAAGAAGCTTGGGTTGTAAATTTTAAACAACAGTTTAATTGCTCGCTGAGTATATGGTGCTGGAAAAGAAAAAAAAAAGAAACAGACTGAAGAGTGCGCGTGAACTCAAAGAGAGAACATGTTTATCACAAAGAATTGTCGTGTGTCCGCGTTTGCACGCGTGATAATCATCAGGTTCATTGTTGGCACAAATCCCCTGTTTTTTGGGCAGTAGCACTGATCTGAAACTAATGGCTGGACTCTGGTTAGGTCTGCCAGAAACCAACAGGCGGCGTACTGGAACTGGCGAGGCGATACGGTCTATTTTCGTACTTTGTGTGAACTTTTGACAGTGTAATGATTTTGTTTTCTTGAACTGCATTAGTCGACGCCCTGCTTTGACTTCAACACTGAGGAAGTAGGTAGCAATCAGTTTATATGGTATTACAAGGGCTATGTGGAAGTTTCTGTGTCCTGATCAGTCCCCAGGAACCTCTCCTCGCCACCGTCAAGCGGCAAAAAATTGGTTTGTTTTGGGCACAACACATTGCCCAAGACTGTCCTCCAAGGATGGGGGAGGGAGGTCGTCGACGAAGCAAACCGAAGAAGTGATGACAGAGTAACAACAAGGAATAGGCCGCCAGCTTGGAGACCTTCTGAAAGGAGTGCAGGACAGGTGATACTGGCGCGCATACACAGCCCATTGCTGAAATTTACCGTGCCCACCTGAACGACTGGTCACAGCTAAGGGACAGAGAGAGTGGTAGTTACAGAAGTTGCGCTCGCTGCATCTATCCAGTAGTTTAAGATCAGTGGGACAGAGCGAACAACAAAGCTGATGCAAACGATCCGTCTGAATTGCCACAAGATCTGCTGATCGCCTTACAAGCGAGCTCTTAGCAAGTACTTAGCACTTAGCAGAGGGGGATAACATTATATGGGATTTGTGGGATGGGTTTCAGACGCCTGTGTGACTCTCCGTCGGAAACCGAGGTCGTAAAAGGGAGTTTTAAGTTTAGAAGATGTAAATGCATGGAGGGAAGTGTGTAGAACGCAAGATTCATAGCGTCTGCATCTTTTTAAAACCAACTTGAAAACTTACTTCATGTACTGCTAAAAAAATAAGCGGGTTAAGCAAAACAAACTTTCAAATTATAAATTAGTTTGTTTTACATAACGACTTTTTTGTACGGCAAGGACTCCTAAATGTCTACATTCTTGTTTAAACTCAAGGACGGGATTAATTTTAGTAATAAATTCTCGCACAGCTCACAGTGTCTGAAAATGACATTTAGTGAAGAGTAGCGAGGATGTTGGGCGAGGGGAAAATACAGTAAACGCCAATCAACGAACAAAGGCACAGAAAAATAAATCCACGATGTAGTTGCGTAGTTATTTTTGTCCCATGAGAAAATATCCAGCCACTCACACACCCCAACACACAGAGCAAGGAAAGATAATGTAAGCTAATGTACTATTAACAAAAATAGTTCTGGGAGCCACTCTAAATATAAAAAAACGCAGATTCATAGCAGTTACAAACTGCAGTTTGGTCCTTCATTTATTCGCGATTACATGTGAGGCACCTTCCTGTCTCGGCATCAAGTTTGTCTAATACATCAGTGTGTTTGCGCTGTCTCATCGGCCTGCTATTCTGACGAATTTGTAGTGATTTTTTTTTTTTTTTTTTTTTGTCGTTCAACAGGCTTTGGAGCTCGTCCTACCGTTTCTTTCATGCCTAACATTAAAGGAAGGCAAGAGCGCAAAAAAAAAAACCCGTGCCTTCAATGAGAAGCAAATATCGTTGTCTGCGCATTTGAAGTGGTGGATAAAGGGCTTGCTCTTAGCTTAGGGTTTCGCTAACGTGGTTATCTCAGATGCACATACGCTGTGAAAAAGCTTTCATGATGAGAGTGGACACGAGTATGAGGTTGTAAAAGATGTAACTTGCACACGAATGAAAGTGCTGATTTCAGCTATTCTGGAAACCCATGGACTGCGAGTTAATTTTGTACCCGTCTGGTGCTAAAAGGAAAACCCTGCCACTTTGTCGTTAGGGAGCGAAAAGGAAGGGGCTTCATATCTCTTTATAGTTTAGCCCACACGTCATTTGCGAGGACCTGTCATTGCATCGGGAAGACTCCTTACTGCGTGCTTCTTGCGGGTTACGCGCAGGTCACCCTGCACGAGCCTGCACGAGCCTGCACGAGCCTGCTGTATAGCTGTAGACCTTCTCAAGCAAGACAACAATGTCAACGAACAGTCGCAGCTGTGTTGGCCAAGCTGTAGCGTGCCTCGGTATCTGCTTCTTTTGACACGAGCCTTATTGTGAGCTTTCCTGCGTGGAAAAGCAAACAAAGAGATCAGAAGGAAAGAAGGAGAGTCCACAACTGAAAAAATCGAAGTTTGCGGCTAAAAAAATAAAAATCACTACACAAAACCTCGATACCAAAGTTCAGAAGTAAATCCAGAGCAAATTAAACATAAAAGCAAAAAAATAAAAAATAAAAATAAAACAAACAAAAAAAACAGCGACTACCAAGAAACAAATTAAAAAATCAAAAAATCTCAGAAACTGAGGAACATCTCTCACCAGTCATCTCTTTCTTCCATACTTTATGAGTCGCACGTCATTAACAGTCTATGAGTTATATATATATATATATATTTGTTTACTTACAGGTTACATACACTTAACGTTGTGAGTGCCGTTCAGAACATCAGGTCAGCTCGCCCGTTACAAACATTTGCGACCAAAAGGCACAGCTTTTTGACTGAGGACTGTTAATGACTGGTTTGTTTTTTAGCTGACAAAGCAGACTGTTAATGTTCACTCCTCGGCTCATTGACGGACGCATTATTATTATTAAACATTAGCACACCCTCCACAATATGGGGAAATATTAGCCTGATACGTGATATTTGCCAAAGGGCCCCCATGGGAATGTACACCTTGAATGTACCTTCTGGGCTTAAAAACACGTATAATTAAGGCTTGTATTACCGAACTGTAATTTATAACTGCCGTCGACTAAAGTTGGCTGTTTGCGATATTGCAATAGCTCCTCGGGTGCAGTAACTGTGACAACTATTAGACAAATATAAGTTACTCAGGCTTCATACGAGAGAAACGAAAGGAAAGATAGGAACTATACTCTGCGGTGTAAGTCTCCTTTTTCTGTCTGTCTGTCTGTTTGTCTGTCTGTCTCATATCTTTCAAAACTCTTTCTCTCTGCCTCTCTCCTACACGTATGCATGAATTCACACACAGACGTGATCACCACCTTGAAAGCCGCAATATCCGGGGTACTGCACGGACAGACATAGTCACGACTGTCACAACTGTCTGTCCAGTTTTCCGACCAAATGTCGCCGACTGAAATTTCAGCCGCCACTTCGTGCATATTCAAGTGGGTGGCAAAACAGATGGAGGCCAGGATGATTGGATGCTTGCATGTGTCTGTTTGCTCGCGCGCGCGCGTGTGTGTGTATGTGTGTGTGTGTGTGTGTGTGAGAGAGAGAGAGAGAGAAAGAGTTAGTGAGAGAGGGAGCGAGAGAATTGTGGTCAGCATTAAAATAATTAAAGTACAAAGACGATGAAAAGACAATATTATGGGCGGCGAGGGCTCATTCTTTTCGTGCCAGTAGAGTAGACCATTGTCATGAAACCAACTACAATAGGAAACGAGAGAGTGAACAGCGATCGAGTATATTGCTTGGAATCGAAGACCGACATTTTTTAAATTTTTTTGTGACCTAATGAGGTTATGACTTAAATTAGAATTCCGTAACCAGACAATATCGGTCGTGAAATTTCAATTTCAGCTTGCTGAAAGCAGGCTACACGGAATGGGAGATTTAATGACATGTACAGATTGACGGTTTGATGAATGTTCTGCATGAAATGAAGAATGAGGAAAATTATGAGTGTTATATGTATGGAAAGGGTAGGTATGAGAGCAGGTTACACACACATAATGGAGAGTTTTATGGAAGTGTTACATGCTTGAAAAGGATGTTGCCTGGCGAGACCAAATTAACCTCTTGATAACATAATTATTATTCTAACTAGTTTGTTACTTGGTATGTTAATTATTATATCTCCCGACAGGTTTGCACCGACAAAAGACATTTTTACTATAAACATAATTATTATACTAATTAGTTTTTTTACTTAGTATGTTAATTATTATGACTCCCGAAGGATTTTTGTCTGGAGGAGACATTTGTTAATCGTGTCAAGGCTCGGGCACTGTATGAGACATGTTTACATTAGGTGGAAATACATTCAGCCCTTTTTACATATCGTGGCGATTTAATTAAGTTGGTATAAACGTGAATAAAACAAAAATGGTTGCATGGTTGCAAGAGTATGTTGCACGAAATCACGCGCGAATCAGTGGCATTGTGTTTGTATGTGTGTGTGTGTGTGTGTGTGTGTGTGTGTTTGTATGTGTGTTTGTGTGTTTGTATGTGTGTTTGTGTGTGTGTGTGTTTGTATGTGTGTTTGTGTGTGTGTGTGTGTGTGTGTGTGTGTGTGTGTGTGTGTGTGTGTGTGTGTGTGTGTGTGTGTGTGTGTGTGTTTTCTCGACTCTCCTCATCAAAACAGGTGTTGCTTACTGTCGTCATTTGCAGTGCAGTGTCTCTTCACGCTCCAATATATTATTTACTCATAGATGTCTATTTTCTGTTGTACTTAATAAACCTGCATGTTCTAGGATTTATAAATTTAAGACAAGGTCTTTCTTGAAATAATCCACAGGAGTTGAAACCATCGGGTGATTTGTTATGTCCCCTCTCACTCCTGTATAATTGCTGCACAAAATAATTCTTAGTATGTGTAACGCTGTGAACTACGTCTTTAATAATAATAATAATAATAATAATAATAATAGGACATATATAACATATTTCCTCACACGGGGCAAGCTCAGTATGACTAGATATTACTGCCGGGCGTGCACGCCATCAGCAGCGACACTGTCTGCTTTATGTACGAGGCTAGGGAAGTCTTGCTCTCGTTGGATTATGAGGTACAGAGATCACCCTGAGCGGGGGAGAAGACAAGCACGTAGCTTTAAATAACGGCCAGAACTGTGTTTGAACTGTGACATGATGAGTAATGTTTCCTGCCTGACAAGAATCACGGTTTGAAAGGGTCCGCTCAAAGCACGAAAGTGTCGCTTCAGCTACGACTTGACGACAAACGTTTTAGCCTCGTTTCTCAAGCGTCTCCTGTAGGAGAATGTCGGTAACGGTTATCGGTACCTTTCAGCTTATGTCGGGCTGCATTCCATAAATGGTCGTGCTCTTTTATTAAAATTACATGCGGTCATTCTTAGGGCAAACTCAGGGGGGTGGGTGGGAGGAGGGCAACTTAGCTCACCAGGAGCATTGAGATGTCCCGGTCTTCAAAGTTTCATTTGTTCCACAGCAGATCGTGCGGCATTGCCAGACACCACGATTCATTGGCGATTTAACTATCTTTGTTGCATAATTCATGCATTATTGTTCACCACCTGAGGAACTCTTGATTGCGCTTGGGTTTCGTGCAATATGCGCCGCATTAAACACTAGTTTATCACAGGCCTCCCCGAGTGGTGGTATTAGCAGGCCGCTAATTTTTTTTTATCTCACAGATGGAAAAGCTAAGGGGTGATTACCCTGGTGTGAATGCCACCACTATACCTGATGATCGGGTGCGTAATATAACGCGAGTAATGATTACACAAATGTGTTCAACTAAGAGAGAGAGAGAGGGTGGGAGAAGAGAGAGGTAGACGTGGAAACATTATCTTTTTTCATTGTTATTTTTCTCTTGCACGTCGATTTTAAGCAGATGTAAACAGATGGTAGCCATAAGTCGCTGCAGAGGCTGCAATTTAGTTACTCGAGCCTTGAAGCAGCGACTCAAGATCTCTGCTAAAGTTTTCACACAGCATTTGCACAATGTTTCATGAGCATCCACATTCTCATATGGTACTGTTTCGTAAGGTTTGTGTCTTCACAAAAACCCTCACCCTGTTAAATTAAGAAGAGAGTATATATAATTATAAATATGTGTGTAAAATCCACACTCTCTCTCTCTCTTTCACACACTCACACACATGAACATACACACGAACACATACATGCACAGATAAAAGTAGGTGAGAAAAGATGAATTACGTGTTCTAGACGTGCATCAAGGTGACTTATGAAAGTATATTAGTTAAGTATAATAAAATAAAATCCAATCATTAACTTTTTCTTACACCGATACTTACGGAAAATCATGCTCTCAGCTCTCCCATTGGCTGAAGTCGTCACAACGTAAACGCACCCACAGACATCCGTCACGTGTGTGTGGTTGACGTCTGTCTGTCAGTATGATGTTTGTACACGTGTATCTAAAGAACAGAAAGGGGTATTTACCTATGTTAGGGAAAACAATATCTTACACTGACCTGTATCCAATCATTGTAAAAGTATACCCCAGACCTTTACGTTTACAGTTCGTATTGTGTGGAGAATGTTTCATAGTTTGGATTAAGAAATGTGGGTAAGATTAGTGATTTTTTGTGTGAAGAAATTGATAAGCCAATTGCTCATTTCCAAATTAATCATTGTCAAACAACGCTCTTTAAAACTACCAACTGTTAGCATAAGTTTATACTGCATTACCAAGGAGTGTACTCTCTATTTCCCCCTACATTCTCATTGTCCCCATATCAATGACCTACATGATCTGAGACAGGCAATGCTTCGCGGAACGAGCAATTAAAGAAAACAGGGGATTATACCATACTGATGATTAGTTAACGGGGGGCTTCTTTTATCGTTCACGCCTGCTCTTGCTGGTAGAGATTTATAGGGGGATAAACACAGGCATTAACGCCAATGAAAGACCTCTTCTGGCATCAAAGATAGGTGTATGGACAGGAGCTTTTGAGGCGAAAGTGGTCGTATTACTATTCATAGAAACAGAAATGAAAGGCGCTGATCGGCTTCCTTATTACTTTGATTATCATAAAGATATCAAATATTTATAATGCATTAACGGTGATTCCCGAAGACAGCAATGTAGTTTTAGAAGAGAAATGAAGAATATAATAAAGACAGAGTTGGTGGAATGGAAGCGTTGCTTGTGACATTTTAAAGAACTACTTTGTTGTAAAATATTATTTCCAATGCCTGGGTAATGTCAGTGAAAGACACTATTTCTCCACCCTTCGGTTCTCAAGTCATGCATAAAACATGACTATGTAGATAGAAGAGCTCAGCGCCACTGACGTCAGGATTGCACATACACACGTGGACGTGAAGCTTCAGCCAATGGAAATGCTGGAGTCGTATGTTAATTATGTTTATCGGTGTACATACAGGATGTCACCATTGTCACCTCTTTCTGTGCACGAGGAGGTTTTGTACGCATGCATCTCCATAACGGAAGGGGGTATGCACCTAGGTTAATGGAAATAGTATCTTGCACTTAGCTTTACCCAAGTATTCGAAATAGAAAAAATGCACCCACTAGACCTTTAACTAAGGTTTCTTTGAATGTCGCACAATCTGTGAGGTCCGTTCAACGGGCATTGCACTCAAAAACACTCCCCTTTGTAAAAAGACTTAAAGCCCTATCTGCAAGCTCACACACTTGAGCACTTTGGCGCTTATATGGGGATTCAAAATTTCAGAATGTGAGAATCTGGCCGTTACAACACGCCGGCACAGATTTGTGTCATTCCTTGACATAATGATGAAGATAGCCAGAAGTGAAGAGAACTAAATGAGCAAAAACGCTTATGCCTGGTTAAAACGAGTTCGTACAAATGTGTTTAGCTCAGTGAGGATCTAATTTAAAGGATGCTGTTTTCGATGCAGTGATCTAGTATAAAAAGGCGAAGGTAAAATAAAAGAAAAAAAATCTTAAGAGAGTGGAACATTAGAGAGCGAGTGAGTGAGAGACAGAGAGGAGGAGAAAAAAGAGAGAAGGGAAACAAGCTGGTGAAATTTAAGGCTTTTAAAGGGATCGCCAGCACTTAGCTCTTAATGGCTAGTTTATGCTAATGAATTTTGACTTTTTGCAAAAGGCATATCCGCTACGAGTTCTATAGGCATTTTAAGTAATGAAGTTTAGGAAAAGCTTTCAACTTGTCTAGGGATTCAACCTAAGCCGACTACAGGTTTGGGACAGAATCAGCTGGTGCAACACGTATACACGCAACAGTAGGGGTAGAGTTACATTTGGACAGCATGCATGTAATAAGCTGCACAGAATAAGAAAGATTTGCCCTCGGAATTATGTTTTCTGGAAATAAACAGTACGAGACACATGATTCGTGTGTCATTCGTTAATAACAATGAACAACCAAGATCAGGCGGATTGTATTTATTCATCTAAACTAACAAAGGAAAGAACACAACTAAAGAACGAACGAGCAATCAAGCAAATGATAAAAACGAATGAATAAGAAACTATTTGTAATGTTTCCATTTATACTTCTCTCAAAGCGCGCACTTAAAGACAGACACAATGTTAAAAACTAAATTCCAGGAGAATAAACGATCAAGCATCAAAGTCTTAAAGGGACAAGAAAGCGCAGACACGATTCTCTCTGTCGCTCTTTCACTGTGTGTGTGTGTGTGTGCGTGTGTGTGTGTGTGTGTGTGTGTGTGTGTGTGTGTGTGTGTGTGTGTGTGTGTGTGCTTTACTCAGAACCGGTCTGTAGACGCCAAGATTCCCAGTTTAGTCTTTGTGTTTTACTTTGTGTCTGGATCTGTTGTTTGGTTCTTTTCATTTAAGGAAAACTTATGAAACTATTCTATTTGTCATGTTGTTTTGTTTCTTTAATTGTTCTCATGCACTGACATATTATCGTTCGTGAATCCACACCACTTTACTTACCGTAATGTAACAGAAACAGTACAACAGGAACAAAAACATTATAACGACATTATAATAATAAAACATTACAAAAAGAAATACAAATTTACAGCAGATAACAAACATGTTACAAACGACTACAGCAGGCAAACAAAAACATTTTAACAGACAAGAAAGCACTACGACAAACAACGAAAATATTACGACAGTAAAAGCATTATAGTAAAGAGCAAGAACACTTCAACAAACAAAACACACAGTAAACAGAAAACATTTTCCAGTCGTAAATGTCGAAGACCCGGATGTTCTCAGCGCAGAATATCATCAGCCAAAACACACTAGCGTCACGAGGACTCGAACTTTACAAAAACTGTTGTAAAATGTAAAGAGCTTTAAGACTAAGTGTTAAAGCTGTTAAAAATATGAAAATGTTGTCAACACCGCTAAGAGAGTTTTTTTTCTTTTGAAAGCCGATAAAAAGTGGATGGGTGGGGGGGTGGTTGATAGAGAAGCGCCTACGAAAAAGAATCGCATTTTTGCCATCCCCTCCTTAGCAGTTGAAGCAGCTGGCAAGCAGCCATAATTCTCTAGGGCCTGAGGCATGTAAAATTCTCTCAAAAAGGGCCCAGAGTTCTTCGTGGGATTACACTCTAATTTCCTCTTCTGAGGGAAGAAAATGCCAATAAAAAGCTTCAAATGTCCTTTAAGAGGTCAAGACGATAATTTACACCCGCGCCACCTCAAAAAAAAAAAAAAAAGGCATGACACTGCGGACGGTCCGATGCACGCAAAACACGCTGGGGTAGACTCAATGTGTTTTATTATGTGAGCATTCCTATTACAGTTACATGCGGGTAGTTTTCAACTCCCGCAGTCTCTCTTGCTGTGAGCTTTAAAGTCGCTTAGTGAGAGCGGTAAACATCATCTGTTTCAATTCTTTTTCAGTCAACTTGATTCTGACAAGATCGCTAACCGAGCACTTTTCATCTTAGAGCTCTGCGATCAAAGAACAGAAAAAGTAATGGAAATTAAAGTCATTTGCAGCCGCAGAGAGAATAGTGGTCCATGCAGTTCGTCAGCAGATTTTTGACAAAACTCCGGTTAAGAACTTAAAACAAATTTCCTTTTTTTCATGTTTGATTTCACTGAATTTCACACACCGCTAGATCTGCCCCGGAGTTATACTTCATTAAGAACTTTAAAAAAAAAAGATTTCGAGAGGTCACTGGAAAAGGACAACAGAAGAAACTTAAATCGTTGTATTTGTTTCAGCGCTTGTAGTGAAGTGTTTCTATTTACTTATCATCTGTGTTAAGAACATTGGTGGTAGTATTGTACGACACATGTCCTGTCCTCAAAATACAAAATAGGCTGTCCCGACTTACATATTATTGCTGGGTCTTTGACAAATAATAAAACCCCACACATGTACCACACAAAGCCCTCAGGTTCATGCCCGTTTACAAAGCACACAGCAGAAAAATAGCCCATCAAGAAAATGAGTGACCAAAATATCTCAAAAATAGTCCGAAAGACGACGAAATAGTTACATAGCTGGAAGCGCTAGAGTGTGAATTTAGATATCGGTATTTTTGGACACAAGTAGACCCAGAGGCTTAAGACGAAGATGGATGGTGACTATTTACATTTTGACAGACCTGTAATAAAATGTCCACGTTGTCTTGGGCTGAGTTAAGTGAGGCTGAGAGGAGATCGGTCCTGGCCGTCTTTAGGTCGAAAGAATTTTTTAGAGAGAGCATCTCTCATTCTTTATCCATACTTTTGTATTTACTTTGAAAAGTAAAGAAAGTCTCCGTCCTCGTGGTGTAGAAAGAGTATTGAGACATGCATGATGGTGCAATGGCCCGCAAATGATAAATGACAAATCTTTATTTACGAGGGTAACAGAATGGGTATAAGTTATGATTTTCTTTACATCTAGCCCTCGATCTACGTAGAAGAGATTAAACACTGCATTATTACAAAACAAAGGCATTAAAATCGCAAAAGAGAAAAATTCGGATATGTACAAAGATGGGGATTGATGTAATTAACAGAGATTAAAGTTGTTCACGTATTACATTTTGTCAATGTTAGCAACACAGGTGTTTAAGATGGGTGGGAACCCTCTGTAAGTGATGAAAGGTTTTTGGTGTAATTGTTGAAGGAGTACTGCTTTGACTTGTACAGACTGGATTCCGTTTGTGGAAGACTGTTCCAAAGAACACTACCTGAATATCTCAGGCTTGTCTTGAATTACTCGATTCTTGGTATGGGAGTATTGAGTTTGAGGCACCCTCTTATTATTTTTGATAGAAGAAAGTGTAGAAATTCTAGATGACATTTTGCTAGTTAGTATTTTAAAGACGAGTATAATTTTGTTGAAGTTTATTCTGGCTATTAGTGGCAGAACCTTTAGAGACAGGAAATCATGAGACTGCGTTTCTGGTTTGAGTAGCACCGATTTTGATAGCTATGAAAGACAAAGAAAGGGACTGAGTAAGAGAACTTAATCTTTATTTAAGGCCCACCAGCATATATGTACAGGGTTTTACAATGAAAACAGAACAAAATAAGCTATTGTAAATGTCAACATTCTATATACAGTCCATCAACGCCGTTATACATAATCCTTCGCATCATAAAATGGCAAAACAATTAACATTGGGACTGGTCTCGTGATGGCAACTTTTTCATTTTGCAGAAGCAATCATTGGCGGCACAAAAGACATTTTTGTATATATTTGTTTTCTAATTATTAATTGATATTAACTGATGATGATGATGATGATGATGATGATGATGATGATGATGATGATGATGATGATGATGATGATGATGATGATGATGATGTCCATGCGGAAGAATGCTCTTATTGAGGATAAGAGGAAGCATACAAATAACAAATAAAACAATTTGTATTTATTTACGATGGTGACAAGATCAGCAACACTGCGAGGGTTTATAAATATCTAGTCCCTGCCGAAAGATACAGAGAAACAATGAAAGAAAGAGACTTGTTTCTTTGTGACTGGCACACACGGCCAGCGATCATTTTCATATTTGTGATATGAAACAGGTGTTAAACAGCTTAATATCCAGCTGCATCTTGAAATGGATTTTGTTTTACTAACAGGTGTGCGATTTAGGTAGCTTTAGCAAAGTCGGTTTTGTTTCATTGTCCATGGATTATTAGAGTGCATACTGAATTGATCTTGAGAGTGGTCCTCCTGACCTTCATTTGGTTCTTGTATCCTGTCTACTCTAGAGTATTCTTCTCTAAATAGGATCGCATATCTCTAGAGTATTCTTCTCCAAATAGGATCGCATATTTCTTCTCAAAGCTTATGGTTAAACATAAAATATTCTTCCAATATTGTTTTAGGGCAAGTTTTTAAGCCTCAGTTTTTTTAAATATCAATAATGCTCTCAAAAGAAGACAAATTTGAAAACCGTGATAGAGCTTACTGAGATTCTCGGACAAGATTAAAGACGCGCGGGCACACAAACAAACACACACACACTGGCCACGGGATGCGTTCCACCAATAAAAAGAAGGTGGTGACACGGAGTCCGCGTCTGATAGTAAAGTTCATCAAGGAAAGAAAGGTGATCCGGACAACGAGGCAGCATTCCCGGCATGCACTGGCTTTGAATGCAGCAGGAGAGGAAATCTCACTCGTCGATGATGAAACAGTTCTGGGAAGACGTGCAGACTGCCGCGCGGTACTTTATCAAAACACGGCAACCGCCACCCCCGCGTTGCTAGTCTCTCACCTGGCCCTCCTCCACCTCCGCCAGCCAGCAGGACAGCAGCCTTGCCCGCGACTCCACACATCAGATAACAGTGAGAAGCGGCAGCCGTAGAAATTGATATTCCTCGCCTCACTGTTGACAGGACCGAAAGCATCCAAGATTAAGCAGGATATTCCTAAATTCTTGAGAACGGTCTTCCGTCTAAAACAGGAACTTGGCACCATGCTTATTTGTCAGGGAGTGGAGGAAAGTAAACACGGTGTATAGATTAAAAAAACTGAAGGAAAAGAAAAAGAGGAAAGGGGTTAGAAGGCTTGAGAACAGTCTTAAGCGTAACAGGTAATTTTTGGAAACAAATCGGAAATATAGTTCATACAGGCAAGAACATCCTTCATCTTTATGTCTCTCTTACATTTTACCTGTCTCACTCACATACTGTCACAGGGAAAATATCCTATATATATATATACACACACGCACACACACACACACACACACACACACACACACACACACACACACACACACACACACACACACAGCATATACAGATATACAGGAATTGACAGCTTTCGTTATGCTTAAGTGATGCTCACAAGGCTGGTTGGCTGGTTTGAGTTTTACGCCGTGCCAGCAACTAACGCGAGAGAGAGAGAGAGAGAGTTATACTACATTAAAAGATACTCGTACACTTACTGGAAATTTGCTCTTCGAGCTTCTCAGCCCCCACAGAGGAACAGGTAGACGGAGTTAGCGGCCCAAGGACTGCACATCTTCAGTGAAGCGTCTTCCTAGGTGGCGCTTTAACACAAGCGGACAGCTCGCATAAACAGCGCCCTCATCCGCTGCATCGTTATTAGAACATGCCTGAATATCTCGGGAGAACCATAAATCTGTCCATTCCACTTTTTCTGTCCTTGGCTTGCTTCCAAACATGTCTGCCTCCTTCGCACGCTATTCCGCGAGATTCCGCGAGGGAAGAGGAGCAAGGGAGGTGTCGCTCATCCCCTGACGCGACAGACGTTTGCTTGAAGTAAGCAGGATGCTCAAATTTTCTGCCTGTCGTGGTGTCAGACTTCGGCTATGGTTGTGTTCATAAATTAAAACAAAAAGTTCCTTCCCCTCCCACACTTCTTTACGACATGTTCGTCTTGTAGGAAAACAACTCTCGTCAGCAGAGCCACGCGAAAAAAATAAAGTAACATAAAATCAAGGTAAGAACAGAAAAAAATCACAATGATCACTCTCGTCCGATTATAATATTTGTAGCTGTTTGCATGTGTGCATTACCAAAATGTTTCTCGTGTGTGCATCGCGAGATGTTACCCATGTGTGCATTACGATATTTAACTCATGTATGAATTACCGATATGTTATCCATGTGTGAATTAAAATAATATGTCACCCATGTAAGAATTACGATATGTTACCAATATATGGAAACTTATCAATTTGTTGCGATAGTGAAAGGTAAAGGCATAACCAGCGACCCTATAAGAAGTAAACTGTACGTGGTTCATCCTATCTAAATCTTAGTGAATGGAAAGACGGTGTCCAGCCCTAGCTCTTATACCAGCACCTTTCACTTTTCCTGATAAATCAGTAGTTATGGTTGGTTGGACGTATGAGTGACCTTGTATGCACTGTGGCCTATAGGTTGAGAAGAGATATTTAGAACTGAGAAATTACTACCTTGCACATACCTCAGCTTTTTGAAAAAAACATATGGCACTGTAGTAGACCTTTAAAAGTAATGGCAAGAAAAATAACACGGCCTTAAGTGACAGGCACTGGCTTTCTGAAATATATCTGTTGTGGGGAAGCAACACACATCTTCGAAACGGTCCTCAAAAGTCATCATGTTTTTCATATGCTTTTGCGAAGGAAAACGAACTGACCCTAGTTCCCATTAGGTCAGAAGAGGTCGATTGGGGCTGCAAACAGTTTTACCGACTGGCCAGCCTGTTCCTGGCAACCTCCTTCCCCCTCACCGATTTACAGCTTGAAATCTGCTAGAAGCACGGAAAGCGTTCAATCTGTGGAACGACACAGTTTAGGAAGGAATGTAAACAGACGCCTTGGCTGCATCCCTAGAAATCTTGGAGAAAGCAGGGTGTGTGCGGAACACGAGTTTCGCTTTTGCGCGAGTTCAGCATCCATTACAGCAATTAATTTTACTTTTAATTTTTTAGTTAACCATGAGAGAGAGAGGGAAAAATCGTTGACTGACGACTTTTTCGACAACGATTAGCATATCGAAGTATTCAGTATCCATACTAAAACTCTCTCATGTCAATATTCTCTAGTTCGCTCATCTTTGCTCTTCTTCGCTCAGTCTTCTGATCCACAATAAAAGCGTGTTGACGATTGCACTTAGAAGACAGAAAGTGAACAGTTGAGATGGAAGGCTTCCGGACAGAAGATCACTCGAATAGCCCCGAGCTGTGTTTGAGATCTGATTGTAAGTAAAATGTTTTATTGAAACCCACAATTTTGAGTGTGAACGATTCAGCTGGTGATTCTGCTTCACGTGACTCTGCTTGTTAGTTTACTGGAGTGGCTCCTTTAAATGCAAGAAAAGTAAAAGAGTTAATCGGAACACTACCCAGAGATGTTCGATGAGTAAGGCGGGAAGCACGTGGTACACATCGCCATTTCCTCTTTGGGCAAACGCACGTTTTCCGTGACTGCGCTTGATTTTAAGAAATTGCCAATGTTTTCATTATCCTCTTAACGAAAGTAGAGGTTTTAAACAAATTACATGAATTTTGTTTATGATAAATCTAGCACCCGTTTCCCCGTCTCAAGTTTATTTTCAGCTGTACAGCAACCAGGAATGAGCTGTATAAACATCGTGGTTGTTATCGAGGGTGTTATCAGGACTGACACCACCTCCCGTGTTCGGGGCGTTGCACACTGCACGTGCGCTATACGAAAGCTGGGGCTAGCAACGGTGTGAATCAACCTTTTCCTACCAACTTGTGGTGATCGCGTGTGGCGGGAGTCTGTAAATGGAGCGACCAAAAATTTTAGTATTCTAAGGTGCAACTCTCATTTATGCAGGTAGGAAGAATAACGTGCCCTATGTCGCGCCAGCAACTAAGTAACCGGCCCTGTAGAAGAAGAGTGAGAGAGAGAGAAAAAAAAAACCCAGAGCACCTTAGATGAGATCCGAACCAAGCCGACTTTCATTGCATCGGTGAGAAGCACTGCCCTACCGGACCACCCAAAAACGCAGCCGAAAAGTGCGGTAGTTAACAATCTTTAGTCTGACATGGAAGTAAAAAGGAGGTTCAGCTTGCCGAGAAGCCCCCTCAGTGACGGGAATCACTGCAAGAGAGAACATTACCGACTAACCAGCCAGGCGATGTGGGTCATGGCAATCGTCACTCACAGCTGCCACAATCCCACCATGAGTCATTGTCAACCCAGTGTCCACGCCGTTAAGACATACACGGTTCCGAACAGCAGCCGGTAATGATCAGATGCTGTAACTAGGTGACAAAGCCGTCACCCCTGGCTACTCGAATGACGACGAGGTTTGCGGATTAATATTTTAGCCAGCTATCAGCAGCTGCCGCGGACTTTACCAACACTGCGCCCCCCAGTCATCACAACCCCGTCGCGGCTGAATAATTCTCCCATGACACCTGCACTCAGTGTTGCATGCTGTGGGGCCATGGAACGCAGGCCGGCATTGTAGGAGACAGCCAAATGTCGTTGGTAACCTTCACAGCAACAACTAAAAATGTCTGGGTTTCCAGAGCAGTCCGGTACATGACAACTACTTGCTACCGTCAGCAGGTTTGCAATACAAAGATACAGAAAGCAAAGACACGATGACGTGCCGTGTGCAGGTGTTGGCGAATGTAGGTAAAACATTCATGAGGTGTGGAGGTGTGATCGCGAATGTAGGTAAAACTTTCAGGAGGTGTGCAGAATGTAGGTAAAGCTGACGTTCAGGACACAGGTGGGACTGGTAGACAGGATACTGGTCACGTGACTGGCTCAGTTAAGCAGCGACTGTGGCTAGCGGTTTTAATACTGTTATCAATGTTGTCATCTTCGATGCAACCTTTCCATTAGCCGCGGTGTTTGTTTAGTAAAAAGGCACGTGGGTATCTTTAAAGGCGTAAAAAGTTTTATTGCAGAATAAAGTACATGCAGCACGCCTGTAGATAAGACGTATTGACCATCCCCCCCCTTTTTTTTCTTTTTCTTCTTCGTTTAGTTACTGCGGTTCAGGGTGTAAATTTGGATACAGCATATGTTCTTACCGTGGGCCTTGAGCCTGCCACTCCTGCAGCAGCTGCCTGTCGTGATCCTAAAGAAGACAGCAGCTGTTGGAAGAAAGAAATTAATTATCGAACGTGGCAACGTACGCATTCCCATGATTCTAGACATTAATGCCTTAAATTACCCGATCTCCCACCCGCTAGAGAAACATACACGTGGCATCATGCCGAAGTGATGGCTTATTAGCGGCCTCAATGGCTGGGTGCAGGGCTCAGGAGAATGCAAGGAGACAATGGTCGATGTCTAAAATAGCACAGGAAGACCCAAGAAAGGACCGAAAAAAGGAAAGGATAATTCTGGGACTTTTAAGCTTAGAGGGGTTAAAGCCTTGTCGATTTTTTCAGCCTTCAATCGTCATGGTTTGTGCATCACGCGTCAGATGCTTCCTGAAGGCTAAAGACCCAAATGTTGCCATGTTATGCGCCAAAAAATAGTTTCGGTCGGTTGGGGGAAATCTTTCAGTGATTAAAGAGTTTCCTTAATTAATGAATAAACAAGTGAGTGAGCGAATGGCTGACGAATTAGTTCTAAAAACATTTTGATTCTTTTTTCTGAATTTATCATCATTCAAAAGCTAAACATCTTGAAAAGTGAGCAGCTATCAACTAATAATAATTTTAAGTTAGACACGCAGAAAAAACTTGCCTTGGTTTGAGAGACACGTATTGAGGTTAAGCTTGAAACAGAGTGTGTGACACGTGCGTCTTTTTTCACGGTAAAGACACCAAGATGTCACCACTTCGTCAACTCCCTCCATTCCGACACACAGTGTGTCTGCAGTAAGAGAAGAATTCGATGTAACGAACGAAGCCCTCACTAAGCAGTGTTAAAAATGTTTTTCATAGGTTCCCCGCGAACCTTGAAATGAAACTTGTATCCCAGTGGAGCCAAATCTTTATCGCCATCTGACGATGACATAGGTGCTGCTTTTATT
This sequence comes from Marisa cornuarietis, assembly GCA_004794655.1. Classification (NCBI taxonomy): domain Eukaryota; kingdom Metazoa; phylum Mollusca; class Gastropoda; order Architaenioglossa; family Ampullariidae; genus Marisa; species Marisa cornuarietis. The sequence continues at coordinate 1,750,273 of SMMW01000066.1, forward strand.
TTAATTTTTACTAAGCGACTAGTCACACATACAGTGCCTACAGTATAGGTGATGAACAGGTGATGCGCTGTATCCTGGTTGGTATGTGTTCGAGAAGTACTTACCAGAAGTGCTCTCAAACACGTCTCAAGATGCCGTCGTCTGGTAGACCGGAACTAAGTACAAGATGCGCAAGAACGGTGCGCAGAGATGCGTTCAGTGGTGCTCCAGCACAAGGTCACTGTTTGCGGTTTGGTCACCGTTGCACTGTTCAGACACCGAGTGTGATCGCAACATTTTGGCGTTCTTTCGTTTGTATGTTTTAATTATGCATGTAAGGTATTTGTAGATTATCATATAATCCTACATTTTAGGAAGAGATGCTCATTAAGCTTCTCTGTTTTGAGAACACCACTCAGTTACCTAAGTTTTTGATAGCAGACTTGGGCTGTTGAACAAAAACCCGGATCCTTGAAAATGGTTTATGGAACGGACCTGCTGAAGCTCGTCTCTTATGTTTGTAAATATGTTTGCCATGAGTGTCAGCTGAAAGATTGACGATTTTGTGTAAGAGTTTTAATGAGGCCACAAGCAGCTGCTTTTCTTCTCTTCAAAATTGGAGGCGTCCTTGCACTGTGGATGGGTAGAGGTTATCCTACGGATGCACGTTTGTTCTATTATAATCTGAATGCCTACTGACTCGCATGCCAGGGTCTTGTTGTTTCAAAATCTGTCTCTACTGAGTCGTAGAATTAAACAGGGAAAGAAAGAAAGAATAAAGGCAGACAGAGAGGTTAACAGAACAAATCAAAGAGAAAAATGCAAAGGGAGCTATAAAAAGAAAAGAAGTAAGACAGCAGGAAAGACTGAAAGTAAGAGAAAAATAAACGAAATAACGATACAAGGAAAGGAAAGAAGGAAAGAAAAGCGAAAGAAAGAGATAAAAGGTGACATGAATTTTATGTTTCCAACAACTTAAAGTGATGCCATTTAGGAGTAGAGACCAGAGGATCAATGTTTAATAAAAACACTTTTCTCAACAAAAAGTAATCTGATTGGTTCTGGCGCAGTTATTCACTCTGGCGACTATACAATTAACCACCACACCCCGCTTACTCTAGTTTTAGTCTTGTAATAAGGCTGACGTGGGAGGACAACCCGCAGTCACGATGTACCATTCTGACACAATCAGCTGTCAGGGGATAAGTATCCGGTACTTGGCGAAGCAGTCATTGCTGGTACTTAATGAACAATCTAGAGAACTTTCTCGTCTTTATCTTCCTGTCAGTTTTTAGTGACTCGTTCGTCTGGTCTCATATAGGCTTCATCTTGGACAAGTCCTCTGCTTGCTACTCATCTTCCCAGCGTGCACCATTGATTTGTGAACATCATTACAACAGTCCACAAAAAAAGCTTCAGTGATATTTTAGAGCAGTCATCCTAACACAAACATTCCTTTCTACAAAACAAAAAAAGAGAGATTTTTAAGAATGTGTCACGTATTACACTCTTCTACCCTATGGTGTAAATGAAATACCAACGACAACAAATGTCCTATCCCGCGGACGCATATCTTACCAATAGAAATGGTCAGCCTAGCTGTGATCATCGGCTTAAGACATTTTTTTCCGCTCCCAAAAGCAACATTTGTTGCATCGATTGTTAGCATATTTTGGATGTCTTGGTTTCTTAAACTCCTTTGGTATTTTGTTCTCTAGATTTTAAAGGTTTTCGCTTTTTACGGCAGCAAACATCTCCAGAGCAACCAACATTTACAGAATTATTACAGAGGAGGGCTCACCAGCCTAGTCTCGAACGTTCTTCTACAAATGACTTTGATGCAGAACAGAATTCGTGAAGTAGAGTATTAACCTCCTAAGTATCGTGTGCTTGAAGTTTGGGAAAATCGCCCTGGTCACTTTTCAAAAAGCTCCCCGAATTACTGGGGAAGAGGCATGCATAGGAGCTAACATTTCGTCTGTATTTTTGGCGTGGCTCGGTCATGTTGTGCCTGTTATAGTTTCTGCTTCACAAAGAGCATTACTCGGGAGGGTCAAAAGTTCCTAAAGCGGTGGGGTTGGGGAGGGTTCTGGCATTGAGGAATGGAAAATATCTTATTTTTCTGCCAGCATAAGCCAGTGTGTCTTAACTGTTTTTCTTTTTTGGAAGCTATGTGAACTTCCATCGGGACATCAAAGAAAAACATTGCTTACATCATGTTTTTATGAATTCTTTTATTGTTTTTTGTGTAACCTGGAGGTCCATTCGTCACCCAGCTCCAGCCAACAGGAGAGTCGTAGATCAGTTTGAAAATTTGTCGGTACTGCACATTTGGGCGCCTTTCTGATTCATGAAAATTTTCGATCGCCAAAACGTTTGTAGCAGCCATTAACGTCCTGAAAACAAACAACCAGACACTTCCACGCACGAATACGCGTACGCACACACGCATTAAGAGCTTTATCTGACTACACGGAATAGCGTTACATTACTGTTAATATAAGACACTACTGTTCATTAAACACTAAACTGTTATTAAATCTTGGACACTCAAGTAAAGGCACTTTGAGGTCGAAATCACGTGAACACATTTTTTTATGTTTTTACAAAACATAAGAGATTTCTAGAAAAGTTAAAACTTTCCTGCGCTTCAGAAAATTTGAGGTTTAAGCTAAAATAACTTGAACGATGGCTCGTTGTTAACTCTTTCAATGTGGGCATACAGCCGTCTGCTCAAGAGAAGACTTATTAAGATAGAGGCAACTTTTCTTCGCGGCTTGAAACTGTGAGCATAGATACTAGTGATACTGCAATTGTGGCCTGGATTTGCAAAGTATACATGATGAATGTTGTCAAAGAAAGGAGTTGTAAGCAGAACTTTTCCTTGTCTCTCTTTTAACTCTCGTTCCTACTCTCTCTCTCTCTCTCATTAAGTGCCTTTCACTGATTACCATTAATGTTCCAAAGTGATGCTGCTGTTGACTAACATTTTAACTGGCAAGGGACGCACATGTTAGGCGCTGCTTATCTCACCTTGTGATGTCCACAAAGAGACCAGTAACTCCAGGTGCTTGACAATCAATAGCAGCAGACACGGTGCAGTTGGTGACGTTTGTTTGAGACTGGTTTGTGGCAGACAACTCGCGACACCACATGTCTGTACAGGTGTGGCACAGGTGTGTGCTTGAGGGAGTTGGTAAGGGAGGGTATTGCGTCTGAGTTGTGTTTAGATGCTGTACGTGTGAATGTTCGCTTGCTTTCATATTACAACGTTGTGATTCTGCTTCTCTGTGAGCTCGTCTGTGTGTATTTGTTTTTGTCTGTGAGAGTGCATGTGTGCGTGTGCGTGCGCGTATGTGCGTGCATTTGTGCACGTGTTTGAATGCGTGTCTCTGTTTTGTGTAAATATTTGTGCGTGTGTTTTTTTTTGTGTTGATATATATATATATGCCTGCGTGTGTTCGTGTGTACCTTTGCAGTGTTATGTTTTTGACTCTTTCCATTGTTTCTTCTTTATGATTTTCTAATTATTCTTGTCGGTGTGAGCGTGAATGCACTTATGAGTACGCAATCCTTGGCTTGATAACACATTGTATTCAGGAAACAGTATGGGCCTCCTCGCAGCTATACTTTGCAGCCCTTCATCCCGACAAACCTTTGTGACAGTTATCAGATATACTGCTCAAAACAATTGAAAGGCCATCTTTATATTTTCTACATTTTCATTTATCTTGTTTGTACCAGCAGTAAGCAATTCCTTCGAAAGTTTTTTTTGGGGGGGAATTTGCTGTGTGAGTGAACAACCAACGTGAATTTGATGACAATCCAGTTTGGTTTTGTGCGTGCTTAGTACAGCAGTCAAGCAAAAATGGTTAAATCAACCAAAAAATGCGTGCAAATGCAACATATCGATTTGACAAGGCAGAATTAAACAGTTGAAAACATGCAGTGCACGTGCAAGCCCTGTCCACTGTCAACACAGCTCAGTAATTTTATAGCCCTGGTAGGGTTTATTGCCGATTTCTATGCGCCATTTTAATCATGCCTCAGAGACGATGAATAAATACAGTGGACCAAGGGAGGTCATTGCATGGCTGCAGGAGTTCGTAGGTGTTCGAGAAACTGATCGGCGATTAGGAGTTGTTCTTTCTGTCATTCAAACCCTACGAGACCGCAACAATGCAGCGGGAAGTGAGGCAAAGTAAAAACACCCCTGACACCCGCGGTCAACTTCCAGACACCAGGACAGCCTCCTTGTTCTGTCGCCTCTAAGAGAGAGAACAGCCACTGCCAGCACACTCAGAGAACAGCTGGAAGCAGCCCTCAAACGACCGTTCGCAGCCGACTCAGGGAGAACAATCTTCGGTCAAGGTGACAAGCTGTCCACCATGTCCTGACACCTGCACACCTGCACACCATGCTCGTCTTCGTGGGCATGACGCCAATTGGAATGGACAAGGCAACAGTCGGCCGTAATCCTCTTCATTGATAAATCTTCTGTTGCCAGGCCCTTCCACATGGTCGAATCCGCGTCTGGAGACGACAGAGAAAGCATTACCACGATCCCACTGTGGATCATGATCGCTATGGCGGTGAATCCATCAGCTGACTTCAGTCAGCTTCACTAGTGCAATCAGCAAAAGTGGCAGGCAATTCCTCAAAAGACTCTGAGAACATTGGTTCAGTCCAGGAGACAAAGGTGACCTGCCTGCATTCAGGCCAGTGGTGGACACACACGACATTGAATGTTGAATAATATGGGTTATGTCAGAGCAAGCTCAAATTGGTGTTTTTAAAATGTTTGTTTCAATGAAATTGGCTGATAATATTACATTTAATAAATAAAGAAATGTTTTGGATTCAATATTATTGTCTGTTTATTGGCACGAAACAGTGATGTACGATACAACTGGCCTTTCCATTGTTTTGGCAAATTTATATTCTACAGTTCATTAGACTCCTCAGGGCCATGTCCCGTCTACTTTACACCGCCCTTCACTTAAAGTGTTTGGGCAAATATATGTTATGCTGTCTTCAGAATAAGGAATTTTCTCTGGAAGCTACCGAAAAAGCCCCTTCCGTTTACATGTCTACGCTCACTCTGGCCTCTGTAGCCACACATCTCCGCGGAGTCTCCTGACTGCAGTTTAAAACTACACGAAGCTTGCTGTTTTGGCGAACTCAGAGCTGGACAATGCTGAATCAAAAGATCTGATAAAACGCTTATTTACAACTAACTGACAGGTGACAGGAGGGCATGGAAGGCATTTCTGTCGGCAGTTGGGGGGTAGATTACTTTACAGTTACAGACTGCTTTTGGAGCGGCACCTTTTTTGAGCGATACGACAGTCGGCAGCCTGCACGCTGAACACAGCTTACATTGCGAACACTTGTAGGTACCTGTATCTGTAGGTAATAAACAGCGATCTTCTTGACCAAGCTGCTTCTGTCCTCCTTGGTACTTTGCTTTGGAGAAGAAGGCTGCCTGCTTTACAGATTTAAAAAGTTGCATGTTTTGAATGGTCGTCTGTTTTCGTCTCTTTATATTTATATATACTTGTTTCTCAATTGTCCCGTTTTTTTGCTCATAGTCTCTCAATCTTGCCTTTCCTTCCACCTTGTCTGTCCCATCTTCTGCCTGCTTGCATGCCCCCCCCCACTCTCTCTTTCTCTGCTTGTTTATTAAGTGCTACCTGGGGTTTTCTCTGTCGTTTTTTCTGATTTGCCTGTTTCTTGTCTGTCTCTGTCTCGCTTTTCCCGTCCCTGTTTATTTTGTTTTTTCGTTCCTCTCCCTACCCCTATGCCTTTCTCACCACCTTGTCTGTGAACTTGCTGTGTACCTGTTCTTTGTTTATCTGGTGTTTGTCATTTTGTCTCTCTATCAGTCTGCCCACCTGTCTATTATCTTTTTATTAGTTAATCTGAGATTTTCTTTCCCTCACCTTCTTCCTTCTCTCTGTCTCCGTCGGTCTCTTTTGACTCATTACTCACCGACTCCTCACGCGTAAGTGATAAAGACATACTAAAGAGATCTCACGTGCGATAACGTCCTGACGTAATCCTTACTCAAACAATTCACTCCTTGCGGTCTTCTTTCTCTCTTACTCCTCCATTATTCTGTGCTTCCTCCAATCGCTCTTCAACTAGTACTTGTCTGAGCCTCTCAAGCTTTCTTGCGCCCTCACGCGGCTTTCATTATCTCCCTTTAGCCACTTCTTCACCGCTGCCAGTTTGCTACGCAACAGGGCGAACGGACCGTAAGGGTTTAGTGCGCCATTTCCCCGCCAGCCTGGCTTTTTTGTTCCCCCGTAATCTACCGCGGGATCCTCGCAACGGCTGTAACTCTGATCATAACGTCTATATCACACGGCCTACTTGAAGGACTTGGCAATCTACACTGTCAACAGCGCATCTATAGCTTGCAAGCCCTCCCGATTCCTCCTTTGCTTTACTTACTCACTTACTCCCTCACTCATGCATTCAGTCATTTGTTTTTATGGCCTGGTGGTGGGGAAATTTAGCGTCGGCTATTACTGTTTTATGCATATACATTGTAACATTATTATACATGTTATGTGATTCCTAAAGGGAAAGTTTCCATCGGAAAACTTTCAATAGACAAACATGCGATTAGAGACGTTCCTATTTCCCTAAAAGATTGATAACCAAAGACAAATGAACGCACCGAAACTGTATAAAGTGCTATTGAAATGAAACTATTCACGTTCTAGAAACGAGGAACGTCCAGACTGAGAAGGCGCCAAACATCGAAAGATTTAGTCTTCCTGTGCAAAGCGTGTCTCTAAACCCAGATAAAGGAGGGAATTGCGCGAGGAATTCGTAGACGACGTAACGTACGTCTAGAGGAGAGGACAGGGGTGTGACGTACACATAGAGGAGAGGACAGGGGTGTGACGTACGTCTAGAGGAGAGGACAGGAGTGTGACGTACACGTAGAGGAGAGAACATGGGTGTGACGTACGTCTAGAGGAGATGACAAGGGTGTGACGTACACATAGAGAAGAGGACAGGGGTGTGACGTACACATAAAGGAAAGGACAGGGGTGTGGCGTACATCTAGAGGAGAGGACAAGGGTGTGATGTACACAGAGAGGAGAGGACAGATGGCGTCACCTACATATAGAGAAGAGGGCATAGAGGTGGGGGGACAAGTAAAGACGAGAGAACCAGGTGTTACGTAGACATGGAGGTGACAGGCGCGGACAGGGACTCATGACTGACTCTTTGGTAGAAGACGTCGGCGCTGCTTCTGTAGCCACTGACGCTGACCTGCATAACTAACGGTATCCTAGGAACCTTAACATCGTGTCCTAGAAGATTCTGGTTTGCCGCGAGGGGGTGGTGAGGACCTTAAATCTCTGTCAAGACATTTTCTAACAAAGACATCTTTCATTTGTTGATACCAATCAGTTCATAGTCCTAGAGGCGGGATGTTAAGCTAAAAAAGACAGCTCTAAATCGGGAGCATGTTTGAAACTGATACAAAACTGAGTGACATCGTGGGTTTGGGACCATTTTCCTGAAGGAGACACTTCTCGGAGAGAGAAAAAAAAACCCTCGTGCTTGTAAATCGTTTTTCGAGAATGAATTTAACGCAAGCGTTTGAAGGGAAAGTGTTAAAGTGCTGACAGATTTGGATGCGAAATGATGATGATGATGATGATGATGATGATGATGATGATGATGATGATGATGATGATGATGATGATGATGATGATGATGTGGCAACTATGTTGCTGCTGTTGCTGCCTGTGATGATGGATTAATCAACAACGAGATAGAGTAACTCACCAATTTCCTTATATGAATGCAGCAAGAGTAGGACAGTCATCAATGTCTTCGTCTAAATGTAGCAAAAGCATACGGCGTCAGAGTAAAGCTGACTAAGCAGGCGGCATATTCTGGTCATCCGTTGCCAGTCTCCATTGTGTGCAGTGTAAGGCGCCTATTATGGGAGGTCAGACAGGGCCTTAGACGGATGCCCATCGCGATAATGACGAAACCCGAGTTTAAACAACTATTGCCACGTAGCCCTTCACCATAAAGCCTCGAGGCAAAAAGAGAGACAAAGGGCGTGATGACCTACCTCTACCCTTCACCCTCACCCACGAGGGCAGACTGATTGTGAGTCGTCTCCCCTACCCCGGGGACGAGGCGGCTGATAGAAGAAAGAGGAAGCACATTTCCGCAACTTTAATACGCGTCTCCTTACACAGAGCATCTAGAAGAAAAGTCCCCTCCTGGCTTTCAGACTGGTTGAAGAAATCGGTCTGATCATAGAACGAACAAAATGGACTGAGGGGTGGTGGGTAAGTGGATGGATCAACTGAGCGATGAATAGATGGACGGGTGGGTAGGAGATTGATGGCTTGCACGATGGATGAATGCAAATGAAGATCGTTGCAGCTTTTCTAAACTTGTTCGCACAGCTGTCGCAGCGATGACTGTGTTCATCATAATCAGCTTCAGGGAAGAACTTGAGATGTTTGAAAGAGAGTGAGAGACCATATAAAGAAATAAATTTAAGACCTATTGATTCAGCGGTTTAGGTTTCAATGAAACGACATCTCTAGAATTATAGCAGACGTTGTATTGACTGCTAATGAAGGCACAGCTTGTCTATGAAATTTAAAGCATAAATTATGGTTGGAGACGCTACAAATGTTTATCGATCAACAGTATTGAATTAAATGATTCGGTGCAAAGGTTATTTTAACATCGTCCCATGTATATTACTGTTATTTGTGGAGAGAAAATTTCTGCTGTCCAGGGAGCTGTTAGGTCCTCTCCTCGTAGTGGTCATCTTTTGATAGTGGTCAAGCTGGCATGTCGAAATCGCATGACGCATGCGTAGAGCAGGATTGGTACAACGAGGGAATTGTACAGATTGTGCTTCTTAGTAAACCCGATGTGATGGTTGTGCCAGACCCTTTCAGCCTAGTCGTTGAAACTGTAGTTGTGGCAATCTTGATGCGAATGTCTGGTGTGGACCTGCCATCGTTGGAAAGTGTGGCTTCCATGTACTTAAAACCGCTTACCCTTCGGAGCCGTACCCCGTTCATGTTTAATGTATATCTCTGCTCTGCGGTTGCCAGTGACCATGACTTTACTCTTATTGGTGCTGGTCTCCATAGCATATGCGTTGAAACTGTCAGTCTGTTACTAAAGTGCTGTAGTTCTCTGTTAGTGCCTACTATCATATCGAAGTTGTCTTCAAAGCGTAGGTTGCAAATCTGCCTTCCACCGATGGAAATGGAAGTGGATTTCACGCATGATGTTCTCCAAGATGCTAAACAGTAAAAGTGAGATTGGCCTCCTTCACGTACACCTACTGTTGTGTGAACGAAAGCTCCCCAGCTCCCCAGCTCCCCATTCCTGCGTTCGTTTAGCTCGTCGATGACTTGGACGATCAAACAGAAATAGACACAAAATCTGTACAATAGAAATGAATAAGTTCAATCTACTTCGCCATGCTCGAGACTGAACAATAATGTATATATATATATATAAATCACGCTATATAACTGTACTGTATAACTGGTGTTATTACTGTGTTGTTACTATTATTCACTGTGCTCGCCATATCTGCGACGCAAGCAACTTATTTTCCTCGTGCTAGTTTGGAATTAGACGATTAATCTATCCATTAAAGGGTTACTACTATGCATGAGAATTTTCTTCATTTTATTTTTTCGTGGACGCCACCATTTTTACGCTAGCATGTGTTGATGGGAACTGAGGCTAGCTAAAAGTTTTATCTCATTTAAAACGCTTTGACTTTTCGTGTTCTTATGACCTCTGTTTTAACTAAAACAGAGTTAAGGCCCGAGAGTTCTAGAAATTTATAATACAACTAGCTCCGAAGATTACTTTATGATTATAAAATATTTGATCCCATCATGACTAGTCTCTTCCGCCCCGTGATGCTTGCGCACGCCGCTCAATGGTCATTCATTATCAGCTCCTTCCCACAGGATTCAATGACAAAATCTTGGTCAATTATCTGTCGAATTTCCGTTTCGGTTCCTCGGCAAGACCGATGAGACCGTCTGGTCGCTAGGTAATGTTCATGAGTGGCTTTCAGCATGTATCGTCCCAAAATCTAGACGGATGAGGTGGGACCCGTGGTTGTGACAGATTTATAGAAAAAAGAGATATGAAATAAAAGTTGGTGTTTCTAATGCAACCAGATTCGGGAATGAAGTGTACACCTAAAGAAAAGAAGCCAGAGAAAGAAGTACAACGCACAAAGGACTAAATGAGCTTTCTCCTGACTGGGAAGTCTTACAAAATATTCAAGACCCACAAGAAACCAAAGTAAAAGTCATTATATTTCCTCAGTTCTTTAAGCTCAACTGTTTTATTTGTTTTTTTCTATACAGTGTGTGACTGGCTGTTTCGTTTCTGTACGTGTAGATACATAAAGACACAAAAAATTAAAAAAAATTAATTTGAAAGTTTGGGGAATTTTTGCTGTACCTACATTTCTTTTCCGTTGTCTGCAACTTTCTAAGGTCCAGAATAAGTTTTTAAAAATCGCTTAATTTTTTCGTCTTAAAAGATCACTTTAAAAAAAAAGGCAATGCTTTCTGGCTTCCCCATGACAGTTTTAAGCCTGATGACAGACCCATGTCATTTCTGCCCCGGGAAACCTGATAACATATGCCACGGTGTCTGCACATTTAATTAAAAAAACCTGCAAGTATGCCTCTTTGTTTAAGATGGCTGCAAAGATAACATAAGCCTAGAGCATTCGTAATTCGTAATTAAACAGGGAGTCTGTGAGGCTGTAGACGAGGTAATAATGCGATTAGCTTGGTATTGTGAATGGCCCAGCAATTGTAGGCCAAAGCTTTTAGCCTCAAGCTTTGATAGAACGAGCACGAGAAAGTTGTACTGGCTGCACTCGATGTTGGCAAAAACCTGGCTTCAAAACTCTCCGCCATTTTGTATTGTCTTTATATAATACGAGTTTGTTGACTATGCACTGTGTACTCTACCGGTTGCCGTACTAACAATATAACAACGCTATCAACTTTGGTGAAGATAAACATGGACTTTCTATCTAAAAGGTTAGAAAAAATCCTTTCAGCGGGGTTTTGATTGTTAATCTGCCTTTTGAAAATCATTGCATAGCTGTGCGCTGATTTTCGGTTTGTACTTTTGTTTTAAAAATGAATGGTTTCGTTGAATTGATTTAAACACAGACTGGTCCTACTTTCACCGTAGGAATTAGAATGAATGAATAAATAAATAAAACTTAATAAATAAATTTTGTTGAAATTCCTAAGCATACAAGCGACTTTGCTTCATCTCCATCGCTCTCTCTCTCTCTCATTTTGCAGAAAAAGCGAACTGTGCTGGCATCTTGGGAAATGCTTCTCTTTAGATGATTCTGAGCACAGAACTCTACCCAAAAACCTCCTGGTTGCGAGGTCTGCGGGGAATCTTGCTTGCCTATAGACAAAGGGTTGTCATTTTTAGCGCTTGCCACGTTATGACAGAGCGTCACGTTCCATAAATCAACGTCCTGCTAATGGCGGTCTCATTGAGCGAAAAGTAAAGAAAAAACACAAAAAGAAGAAAACATGTCTTCTACTTCGTACCATGTATTTTTTCTTTTTTTAATCTATTTTAAAGACAGTTCTTAGCGTGTCTTATTTATTTTTATTCTATTTTTTTTTTATTATTATCTGATAGCATTGTCATCTCTAACCACAGTTTCAACTCTTTGTGCTGCCTGCATTGTCAGCTTCTGCTGATGACTGGTTTAAAATATGAGGTCCGAGGGCCTGCTGGTGAGGAGTTGGTGTACTTGGCTCTCCCTGTGTTTATGGACTGATTTATCTTTGGAACCACCTGCGACGTTAGTTTCCTCAAGCAATGGTGATCGATAACCTACAGAAACAATAACGATGACAACAACAAAACAATAAACCAGTCCGACTTTACTAGTAAACCTTCAGGAGTATTGAACTCTTCCCACACAGGTGTGGCAACGTCGCTAGCTTATGCTGATGGTGTCATTTGATTTATATTATCTGTCTATCTATCCATGCATGGTTGCCTACCTACATCTGACTGCATGCCTAAGTGTCAAGAGGTCAAAAGGAAGATGCTTACAACGAAGTCCTACTGTGAGCCGCGCGTCTTTACACAGTCAGTCGAGCGACCAGCATCACCACTTGGTGATTGGAGGAAAATAAACTTGTTGCTATGAATGTAATA